>OY754973.1:36502193-36954693 GCA_963576475.1 Molanna angustata | reverse complement strand
AGTCGTCCCTCCCCGTGTGTATTTAGGGTCTAGCAATCGTAGAAGCCTCTGGCACCCGACTATCACGTGTGCCGGTAGATACGTGCAGAAGCAACACCAAACCCCTATAGCGCGAGGGTCTAAATATCACCCACCATACGGACGTACCCACTTCCTAATTTGTACATAACGGATTCGGACGGTGTGCCGGACACGATTCTTCTGGTGACAATTCATATTAAAGAAAAAAAATCTATGTTTGAAACTGCCATAGATCCCCCTAATCTCGTAGAATTATGATGAAAAAAATATTTTTCGTTCTACATAATTTGGTTCGCATACGCCACTCCCATTCACCGGTATCGCTCAATGACGAGCATCGTCTAAATGGTGAACAATAGTGGTGAAGACCAACGTTCCCTTTAATTTTTCTATTGTATGTGCGGATCTTCGACGCATCTGTGCAGTGGCGGTGCGATAAATTTACACCCCCCCCCATAAACACACATACAATTTTTCATTAAAATGTATATTTTCAGCAAAACTAAAATCTGGCAATGGAAACATTCTTATATAATATTGACTGTGCGGAGGGTAAAACATGTGTGCGGAGACATTTTAGTAGGTGTGCGCGCGCACACGCACACACCTTACAAGGAACATTGGTGAAGACCATCTATCAAATATAGATTCAAAACGAGGATACGAATAATAGCGAAGGAAGGGTTAAAACCAATAAAAATAGAATACCCAAAAAACATTAACTTAAAAAAATAGGTACAATAAATTAATTAATATTTTTAATAAATAAAAATAAAAAACTTGTTTAAAATCAATCCCCCTATTTATTATTACTACAACCTACAACCGGTTTCGTGCTAAGCACATTTTCAAGTAGTCTACTTGAAAATGTGCTTAGCACGAAACCGGTTGTAGGTTATAGTCTTAAATAAATAGTGGAATTGATTCTAAACAAGTTTTTTATTTTTATTTATTAAAAATATTAATTAATCTAAATGGAATTCCATCAAGAACTGACGATCAAAAAGTTAAATCTAATTAGGTACAATAAAATTTAAATGAAGCAAAGTAATGGAATTACATTGAATAATGGTAAACAAGAATTGTCATCCAGGAAAAAACAGGTTTCTAACCCAGGGAAGGATAAAAGAGAGGAGAAGCCCAGGACGACGAAGAGTTTCATGGCTTCTTAGCTTGAGGCAATGGTTCAGAAAAACCACTGCGTCACTGTACAGGACCATAGTGGACAAGGCGGAAATAGCTCTGATGGTATCCAACCTACGCAGAAGAAAAATCATGATTTTTTTAAATAATCAATTATAATTACATAGTTTTTATGTTTTGCGCGCACTCACACTAAATCACGCTCTTTTATTGTCTTATTTTGATATACGTATAGTTCGTAAGAGGTAAAAGTCTTTTTTGTATTTCTGATTATTTTCTTTTAATGATTGTATGCATGTAGGTACTGTATGCTGTCCTTTTTCAATAAAATAAATAAATAAATAATAATATATACACTATGAATTATCTTCGATACACTGTCCCATATTATATTCAATGTGAACATACGTTTTGACTACCCAGTATAGGCACTTAGTAAGTGTGTATGTCTGAACGTGTTTTAGTGCAAAAGACTTAGTACCTTCATATTATGTACGTGTTGAATACAGACTTTTCACAAAAAGGTCTCGATGCGTCACTTCTGTCTATTGATATTATTTCTTTTACCTAGAAAACACTATTACACAATTTTATTTAAAGTTACCCAATAACATCTGTAGTTAAAAAACTTAAAGCTCTTATAATAATTATGCGGGAACAATATGAACATAATCAAACCATTTTTTACTCCTCACTAACCCAAGGGGAAATAGTGGGGAGTTATGATTTCGCAATTTTTAGGGTATTTTTTTATTGCAGATTATCAACTAGTATCAAGCTGAGATTGTATTCTGAAAGTTTCATCACAATGTATCTGTGTGTGTGTGTGCTATGTGCTGTGTGCTATGTTCGGCGTGTTCATTTTACTTTATCGATTATAGACTAAAATAAAGTACTCATTCGATTCTTTTCAAATTTTGTAAATATGTGTATCTAATACTCGCTTAGATCCTATTAGATTTTGAAGGATATCTGAATAGTGCTTCTTAATTTTTTTAACTGTCAAATATTTCAAAGTGACCCCAAGCTCAGAAAATTTAAAATTTGAAATTTTTATTTTCAAATTGATAAGAAGGCACAGCACTTTGCATTGAAGAGTTATCAAGTTTTCACAATAAAATATTTATATAAAAAACAATTTATCAAACTCATTTCATGAAAATGCTGAATATTTTCCATACAAAATTTGAATAATTTATAGAATGACTTGTTAGTGAGGAGTTTAGCGTTGGCCACAACCCACTCGGTAACTATGGTATAGTGGCGAGTCATAATCTCATATTTTTTATACATGTGCTCTCAGATCATACTGTGGTAACGCATCGGATTTCTTCACCCTTAGCGACGGAGCGATCGAATACGTCAGAAACCTGGACTTAAACATCTGACAAGCAGGAATCTTGACCCTGCGCTCAACTCTAACATAATAATATCCATATATATTACTGTAATCATAATTTTATAATTTGTGATGTACTGTGCTGCCATACGATAAATAAATATACATGTTATTTTACGTGTCCTCTACAGCCTAAACTATAAATCCGATTGACATCATATGCTGAGAGCTCATTAGTTTTCCATAGATATCTGTTAAATTACTAAATAGTTTTATCTGTCTAAATTTAAAAATGCTCCCATGGTCTGGAAAATAGAGATTTTTTTTAATTTGTATAAATTTTTGATACACTCTTCAAAAGAGCATTCAGGGATTTCCAATCTTTAGAAAGAGAAAATATGGTCAGTCATATTATGTAGGTGTAAATTTACATATTTGTCTGCAAAATGTATACAACATAAGTAAATTTACTTCTGCATGAGAACATTTAGTTACAGTGAAAAACGAACACCACATTCGTCTATCTTGACACACATCCTTCGCCTCATCAACATTCATGCATCGTCTCCTACATGCTCGTCCATTAATAAAGCAAATTTTTACAACAATTTCTCAACAGGTATCATGTAGAGAGCCCATACTATGAGTGTGTGTATGGCGTATTTTGAAAACTTTTGTCTTCTGGGAAACTAATATTTGTTTAGAAACCTAATAGAAATATGCTCCATAAAATTGCATTTTGGGATTGCCAACCATTCAAGAAGAACTTACTATAAAATGGAGAATCCTAATATCTTTTGGGTTTTCTATTATTCTTGATATTACCACTCTCTTCTATATTATTTGTTTATTTGTTTTGAATCTATATTTAGATCTGTACCTCTATTGGTTGATTATGCTCAACATAGAGTGACACCGGTGAATGAGACACGTTAGAGGACAAAATCAAATAGAATGAAAAATAAAATATTATTTCATCATTATAATATATTTGTATCGCGGTTCAGGGGTGACATCTGTGCGAAGGCATTGTCATCTCATGTATAAGGACTATTGCTTTCATCGTTTGTAAACCAATTTGTCAATATATGACGATAAAAAAGTTTCTTCCTCACTTCATAGATGGCGATGGTATTTTCAGCTTATTTTCAAACGAAAAGAATTTCATGATTAGTAATAGGGAACTCAATAAGAAAGCATAATTGTTGAACATTGCGCAAGCGCATAAAGTGATCTCATATAGAGTGTTGGGGATGGAAACTTGATGCTTTGGAGATGTAAAAAATTATTTAAAGTGAAATGAAGTGCAAAATTGTATAAATATACTAACTAATTTTACAATAAATGTGGTAAAATATCTTTTCTATTTCATTTATTAATTTAAAATGAATTTACACTTTGTTAGCACAGACACTTAGAATTATGGATGTTTAATTGCATGAGTCATATTTAAAATATGCAACGAAAGAGCGTCCAAAAATATTTAAAACTTAAAAATTTAAATATTTAAACAAAATATTTTTTTATGATTGTATGATTAATTTTCGTTTGTGTTTCAAAAGATTTGCCTTTAATCTACAACGTCGACATCGAAGTCCAATGACTTGCTGAACAAAATGCTGTGATAATGTTTACCATGTGACAAAAATATATACACAGAATCCCAAAAATAAAACCAAACAATACACATTACACAAAAATCCTCGATGGTTGATCTAAGTGGTGGGCACGGGTTGTTCCGGTTTAGGTAGGGCGGAAAATTTAGTGTAGGCATTATTGTTTTACTAGAAAATTCACAGCCAAAAATTCAAGATCACAGCCAAAAATCCCCTTAAGGAATTAGGCAAAATAAAACACTGTAATTGTATTTATATTAACTATTATTAATAAATAAAAAAAAAACTAAATTACAGGAGTCCAATCTTTTGGGATGAAGAGCCATCGAAGAAGAAAAAAAATATTGAAAATCTTTACCGGCAATTAAGGCCAGGAATCAAACCCTTGGATCGGGAGTTATATATTTAACCAAGTATGCGACGTGTGTATTTATTAATTGTGTTCAGTAGGTTGATATATTTTTTTTTTTTTTTATTTATTAATTTCCATAATACAATATAAAGTAAAATATAAAACATTGTTCATGAAATATATAAATGGAATTTATTACCTCACTAGGCAAAGCCTGTTCTGAGGTAATACTAGGCAATAAGTAAGCATAAATTTCAGCTACGTGAATTCTTAATATCTAAGGCACAAAAAAAATATAAAAAATACAAATAATAAAGTACAAAAGTACACATTTTAAGTCATAAAAAAAATATAAAAAGTACATATAAAATACAATTGTAGGTACATGAAAAAAATTATTAGGTGTCTTTGTGTTTTTGTTAATGTGAGGGTGTGTTTGCGTGTGTGGATATGTGTAAAAGGGTGTATGAAAAAGATTTTGATTGTAAATTATATTAAAATTATCTTAGGACAAACGTCAAGTCTCTCTCTGACTCTTCCCTGCCTCTCCGAATCATATGTATCTACCTACACTTCATAAAACATAATTTATTTTGTGCCCCATCGGAAGTAAAATCATATGATGTACACAGTTATGTAATCTGTTTGGTCATTAAGTTTCTATCTCATGTCTCCATACTCCCTCATCTATCTTATACCATCCTCCAATCCCTCTCAACTACTATGTGAAGATAAAACAAACTTCAACAGTTCCGTGTCGTGCCGTCACATTCTTAGTTGATAGGTAGTATATGTACGTACGTACATGTAGGTTCAGCAAACAAACGAACTGGCGCAATCACGAATCACGTACTTAAAACTAACGAAGATAAGTTGACGCGGACGCTCATAGTGAAATCACGGACCACGGGCTACGCCTTGCTACGAGCTACGACGCTACGAACCTAAAATCGTACAGACTACGCTGAACGTAGTTTTATCCACACGCGCAAGCTTCCTTTGCCAAATAGAAAATTATATTTTACTATTAGATTTATAAATATATGATACTTATACTTTATTTTTACTCCTCACTAACCCATGGAGATGTAGTGGGGAATAATGAATAAGTTATTTTTAAGGCATATTTTTTATTGCAGATTATCAACTAGTATCATGCTGAGATTATTTTTACTCCTCTCTTACCACAAGGGGATATAGCGGGGAGTTGAATTCGCAGTTTTGATGTTATTTTTTTATTGCAGATTATCATCTAGTATCATGTTGAGATTGTATTCTGAAAGTTTCATCGCAATGTATCTGTGTGTGTTTATTATGTGCTTTGTATGGCGTGTTTATTCTACATTATCGATTATAGACTAAAGTATTCATTCCATTCTTTCCAAATTTCGTAATTTTAAATACCTAATACTCACTCAGACTCCATTAGACTTCGAAGATTATATGAATAGTGCTTTCCAATTTTTTTAGCTATCAAATATCTCAAAGTGTTTCCAAGCTCTGGAAACTCGATTTTTTTTATTTATTTATTTAATCTTCTTGTACATATAATTAGTACACTGGCGGGATTATTGCCTAATGGCAATTTCTTCCAACCAACCAGAATAAATGATAAATATACAAAATAATGTGTACTGTGGCAATAAGTTTATCACATTAAAAATAAATAAAGATAGCAGAAGAAAAGTAATAAAAAAACACAAAAACAAAGAAGATAGCATATAAGAACAAATCATAGCAAAAATAGGAAGACATAACACTTCTAACAAGTGTAGTGTAAACACGTATCTTTTTTGATCCATAATAAATTTAAAGTTTGTGCTAGTTTTACAGTTCTTCAACCACTGTTTAATTTGTAAAAGTTAACTAAGTTATTAAGTTATTAATACCCCCACATTTTGAATGAAAAACTAAGGTATAATATAAATATTATTCAGTTTTAATATTCAAATTCATCACTCATAGAATCAAAAATTATTGTTACAATGGACGTCAACTGTAATTCATGTTGTAAGACGTTAAAAGTAAGTGAATGCATTAAGTGCACATCGTGCAATTTTGCATTTCACTATTTATGCGTCAACATTTCGGATAATAATTTTAAAAAAATGCCTTATGACAGGAAAAATACCTGGAAATGTGATAAATGTAAAATGAATGAAAAAACAAAGCGCTCCATTCAGTCTGCCGACGACGATTCTTCATCCCACCAATCCAAAACTGACAAATTAACAGATATCAATATCACCGAATTAATGTCGGAAATAAAAAAGTTAACAGCGCAACTAAGGTCTACAAATACGAGGCTCGATGATTTCGAAAAAACTATTGAATTTAATAATAATATTGTCGACAGCTTAAAACAAAAAATTGAAAACTTGGAAGAAAAAGTTACCAAAATGGATTCCTTAGAGTTGGAAATTACTGAACTTAGAAGTGTCGTGGGAAAAATGGAAATGGAAACATTACAGAATGAACAACGCCTACTCACGAATAACATTGAAATTCACGGCCTGCCTGAAGATCCAAAAGAGAACGCTGTTCAATTACTAGTGAAAATAGGTAGCAGCGTGGGTTGCAAGATCAATCAAGATGACATCGAATCGGTAACCCGAATCGATCCCAAGAAGGTTACCGGTAATAATCGTCCCAGGAATATAATTGCTAAATTTAGATTAAAAGTCAAAAAAGACGAGCTGATCTCGGCCATCAAGAAAAAGAAAGGGATCAACACTAGTATGGTCGATATCCCTGGAAAAGCGGTAAACTTCTTTGTAAACGACCACCTAACATGGAGAAGCAAAACTATTTTACGAGCTGCGAAAGAATTTAAAAAGAATCAAAAATATGATTTTTTATGGATTCGGGACTCGAAAATCTACCTTCGCAAGAACGAGTTATCAAAGAAAATCTGCATCTCCAGTGTCAACCAACTAAACTACCTAACTTAAAATTGTTTATATTTTTTCTCGTGTATGTATACTTTATTTGTATCTATTCATTTTCAAAATTGTTACAATACTCCGTTTATTCACATAGCTCTCCGCTTCTATCAAATAACATACTTATACACTTATATACATTAACACAATCCACACTCTACACTAAATTAAACACAGTGGACTTTTTAGTGATGAACCAACAAAACATACGTCTCTCATACAGTAAAATAACTAATAATAACAATTCACATATATAGGTATAATATTTTTTCTATGTTTTATTTATAGGTTGGTACATATATTACAAACACAAAATTAGCGAAGTTATGAAAATGTATTTACATACGATTTACACCAAATATATCTATACACCTAAGTACTTTACTAAACATTATGTCTGAATCATTAGTCTGTTTTTATCAAAATGTTCGCGGTCTCAAATCAAAAACTCAAGAATTTTACCAAAATGTATTGTGTAACGACTATGACGTCATATTCCTAGTTGAAACATGGTTAAATGACGGCGTCAGTAGCAGTGAAATTTTTGACATTAGGTACGATGTATTTAGAAGGGATAGAGATACCGCGTTAACGGGTAAATCAATAGGTGGCGGTGTAGCCATTGCAATAAAAAATATCTACAATGCTAAGATACAAACGACTTGGAATTCCAATGCTGAAGATATTTGGATTACCTTTTGTACCCCCGATAAAAATACCAAAAATAATTTAATACACATGTGCTGCTCTTATATCCCAGGAATCGGACCCAAGCTGTCATCCTCAGATAGAATGGTATTAATATCTGAACACACAGAAAAAATTAATAATTTATCTACCCAATATCCGGAAGATACCTTCCTGATTGTTGGTGACTATAACATGCCAGGCATTCAATGGGATTCATTTAACTCACATGAACACCAAAATTACAACAATGACCCATGTATATCAACCTTTCTTAATAATATCGCATTTTCTGATCTCCTACAATATAATAATATTCCCAACAGCCATGAACGAATTCTTGATCTCGTACTTTCTAATATCCCAATCAATGTGAGTAGTTCTGACGATCATCTAGTGACGGAAGATGCGCACCATAAATCCCTACTAATTGAATTAAACTTTTCTTCTCTGCAACGCATCAAACACAGAGAACATATAATAAAGTTATTTGACCAAGCGAATTACGATGTTATAAATGACACTTTAAGCAATACTGATTGGTCATCAATTCTTAATACATTAGATGTAAACCTTGCCCTACAAAATTTTTACTCAACCGTAGAATCGATCATAGAAGATTACGTTCCTAAGGTAGAAAAACGAGTAAAGAAATTTCCAATCTGGTACACACGCGCCCTAATTAAGGTTACAAAAGAAAAACTTAAATACTTCAAACTATGGAAGCAGTTAAAAAATCCACTAGACTATCACACGTTCTCATTGCTACGCAGGAGACAAAAAAAACTCTCTAATATAGCATTCAAAAACTATATTGTTTTTATAGAGAATGGAATACAAAGCAACATAAAAAAACTTTGGTCTTATGTAAAAGCTAATAAACAAACTCCAAATATACCAGACTCTGTAACTCTAGACTCTGAGTCTACAAATGAACCTCAAGGTGTCGCAAATCTTTTTTCAAAATTTTTTGCATCAGTTTTTGTACCGGATACAACTATCAATGCGGATTACCCCAATTCAACGACTCATCAACTTGACACCGCACTGATCCATACAGTTAACATTAACGAAGAAGTAACATATAAATATATTTCCCAAACTGACATTAACAAAGGGCCAGGATGCGACAACATACCGGGTATCTTCCTAAAAAAATGCGCTAAAACCCTAGCACTCCCAATATCAAACATATTTTCCAAATCTATAGATCAGGGAATATTTCCAGTTAAATGGAAAACTGCTCTAGTAACACCTATACATAAATCAGGAGACAAACATGACGTGACAAACTACCGGCCTATCTCTAAACTTCCAATACTCAGTAAAATCTATGAGAAAATCGTATACGACCAATTATATCCTACCATAGCACCCTTCATTTCAAATAAACAACACGGTTTCATGAAAAAAAGATCCACTATCTCGAATTTAACCGTCTTCATACAATTCCTACACGAAACGATGGATAAAAATATTCAAACTGATTGTGTATATACTGACTACTCCAAGGCGTTCGACCGTGTGAATCATAATACTCTATTTAAAAAACTACTTCATATGGGCATTTGCGGAAACCTATTTAATCTACTCCATTCTTACTTAAGCCAACGATACCAAACAACTGTTGTTAAAGGGTTTTCCTCATTGCCAGTTAATGTTACATCAGGTGTACCCCAGGGCTCTCATCTCGGTCCATTGCTTTTCCTTGTGTACATAAATGACATTGGGAAATGCTTCAAACATTGCAAATTCTCTGTGTTTGCAGATGATATGAAAATATACAAAGAAATTAAGTCGGGTGCCGATTGTTGCGCTCTTCAATCAGATCTAGACAGACTTATGATTTACTGTAAAAATAACTACCTCTCTCTAAATGCTTCTAAATGTTTTGTCATATCGTACACAAGAAAAAGGAATAAAATTTGCCACAATTACAATCTAGATAATGTGAACATAAAACATAAAAATGAATGTAAAGACCTTGGAGTGCACCTTGATGCAAAACTTACCTTTACTCAACATATAAACACTGTTATTACAAAATCATACAAACTACTTGGATTCATATTTAGAATAGGTAAATCTTTTAAAAATCCGCAAACCTTAAAAATATTATATTTCTCACTTGTCAGAAGTACACTGGAGTTTGCATCATTTATTTGGAACCCGCTGTATAAAATCCATATAAAAAATATTGAAAACATCCAACGCAAATTTTTGAAACGACTCAACTATAAATACAACAATAATACAACGGTTAATAATATTCAAAGTTTAGCGAACCGACGAACAATGACTGATTTATCTTTTATTTATAATGTTTTAAATAACCATATAGACTCCGCCGATATACTCACACTTATTGACTTTAATATACCTATAAGACGTACAAGACATACACCATTATTTAAATGCAAATATTATAAAACAAATGCTGCAATAAATTCACCAATCAATAGGGCCATGGATGCTTACTCAAGGTATGTGGATATTTTAAACTTGGACATTTTTTACGACTCCCCAAACGAATATCGACGGAAAATATCCCAAATAGATAAATTAGAAAACAATAGCTAACCATGGCCCATCACTCTTAAGTCCACATACTCTCTTTTACACACACACACACACCCTCACACACCCTCACACACACACACACACACACACACACACACACACACACACACACACACACACACACCCTCACACACACACACACACACCCTCACACACACATACATATACACACCCTCTCTCTTACATAAGCGGAATAATAATTAAATAAATAAATAATAAAAATACTTTACTACTTACACTACACACACAAACCAAAATGTATTTGACACATGTAACTGACATTAGATTTAGATAATTGATGTATCATATGTATTAATCCATGTAATAAACTATCTAATGTTGTATGTGTTAATTAAAAAATAAAATAAAATAAAAATAAATAAAATAAGGGATAAGGAAAGGAAGAGGAGAGGAAGATGTAATCAAATGTTGTCAGATAAATATTTTTGCTTTCGCCTTTTCTTGAAGATGTTTAGTGAGATAGACGACGTAATATCAGGACTTAGGCTATTCCATAGTCTAGCTGAATGTACTTGAAATGAAGAGCTAAAAAATTTGTTATTTTTATTTTCGAATTTGTAAAAACACACTTTTAAAAAATGGCATTAAAGAATTATAAAGTTAATTAACAAATGATTAATTTAACAAACTTATTTCATGAATTCACTGAAAAAACAATTTGTGACCACCGTACTGGCTACCTGCGTATTTAGCCAAATCTTTGTTATTAGTAATAAAAGTTAATCTATTTATGACTATACTGTTTGGTTAAGCGCACAAAATATTTAGTAGCACAAAACGAATTGTTTTGTAGTCACTCTAGTTCGGTTATTTTTTTCAAAAAAATAATTTTTAGTGTTGCTGAATATTTCTATTACAAAATTTGATTACTGTATGGAGTGACATAATAGCGAGAAGTTTAGCATTGGCCACAACACACTCTTTCTTTTTTATTTATTTAAATACAATATATCACGTCATATTTATTGAAATCGATCCATAACGCCTTTTTCAACAACTTTATGTGTTTATGCGCTGGGCTGGTCTTCAATGGGCAATCGCAGGGATGTTCACTCACTCTGTCTTCTCTATAAGATTTTGTATATTGAGGTGGCACCAAAGTATCTCAGAGACTGGTTTCATTTTTCATCGGAGCATGGTCTTCCTCTGAGATCGGGTAATAACGGTCTTCTTGTGATTCCCTCCCACCGATCGGACTTCTACACTAATTCTTTTACTGTCTATAGTGCCCGGCTCTGGAATCAACTTCCCATTGATATTCGAAACATATCATCATTTTTCTCTTTTAAACAGCGGGTGAAACTCTCATGTCTCTCTTCCATTTTTTTTTCTCTTCTTTTCTCCTTCTTTCCCCTGCCTCATTTTCCTCCTTACCACTATCTCCGCCCCTTACTTTTTTCCCCTTCCCATCCGCCCTACATGCATATGTGTGTATGTATGTGTATATGTGTGTATGTATGTGTATATGTATACATATGTTCTTTTTTTCTTGTTTCTTTTCGTAACTGTGCTTTTCATATTTATACTTGATATATGTGTATGGGTATTTTTTTATTATTATTTTTATTCTCTAAGGTTGACTGGAAGATGTTAATTTCATTAACAAGTCCGCCTTTTGGTTTTTTAAATGTTTTATCTTGCTCTTGTTTTTTGTACTTATTTTGTTATTTTAGCCAATAAAGTATTATTATTATCATGCGCCAGATTCTTCTGTCCTGGATTGTCATAACGAGAACATTCTGAGCTGCCTGCTCCTTCTCAATACTGGACAATTAGACCTATCTCCATGTTTATTGAAAATATTCGGCTTACATTACATTACTAAATACCTCGGATACTTCTTTAGTAAATGTTGTATTTATAAAATCTTATGGGTTTGTGATAGACCATCCCTTTGATGTCCAGTCAGTAGCGGAATTGCTTATAGAAGCCAAAAATCTTGGCTTGCCTATGTATATTGTGTTAAAAAATTCAAGATTTAATATTTTTTTGTCTGTTTTATTGAAACCATACTAAAAGATTAAAAATTGAACCGATTGTAGATACTATGCTTGACAAACGTAAAACATATTTTTGCATGTGATTTTAAAATATTTTCACGGCCACTCAAATGAACAAGGATGCTAAAAAAAACATTAAATATTCGACATTTCCAAATTTTCTTTCAGGGTTTGCCTAGTCCGAAAGTTTTAGGCACGCCCCTGCCACACATCACTACTGGCTTGTCATGGCTACTAACTCAAGCTGAAAGTATAAACGATGATCCCCTCCTACTCTCATCATTCGAAATTTCTTCAGTCGCCCGGCCTAGACGTATCGCGTTCCTTCCTCCACATTATAATTACGTGTTAATTCAATATAATAATTTAATAATTTCTATGTAATACATCGATTATAATAAATATATATCAGAGTGAGTACAATCTTTTATTGCATGAATTATCAGTTGCACCCAAATTGTTTGTAGTATATACATTATAGAGAGATGAGTTTCAATTTCACCTTTTGAACACTCAATAATCCTTCTTATAAATATTCTATAAATGAATTAATCATAATCACAATAATCAAATAACCATCTCACTATAGGTTATTAAATAACTGAAAATATATATTTTGTTTTTTTAGTCTGAAAAAGGCTATGGGTTATCGATTATCATATGTATTACTGAATCGCATTTCATCTTATCACTCTGTTGCATCATAATTGTGTTACCTAATATAATCTTTTCCGTTATCGATATTGATTTTCCTCTTTTTTAGTCACGATCAGATAAATTATATGGGTCAAATCACACAATCAAATGTTTCCCCTTCTTTATTGATGAAATATACAAAAGAATATCCTATAAAATATTTTTAGCTGCGATTTTATTTTTTATATCATGTTAGATATTAAGCCGAAATGAAGTTGATAACATCATAGATCATGTGACAAAGTTAATGTGGGCATATGATCAGATAGACAACCCGAATATTCTATTGGAGGCCAAGGACAAAAAGTAGAAGGAAGATACCAACTTCACGATTATAGATTTCACATTCGTCGATTGTTCTTTTTGCTCTATGGTACACTCTTCAAAAGAGTGCACTATGGTGCCAAGATTGCTAATCAAGAGGGTTCCAAGAGTTACTCTTCGTGCTATGCATTTTTTTGATCGCTCACTTAGCATCATGTGGAGGAGGTGGCAATTACCGTTCCCATGTGCAGAGCGGGCGGTGGTTGACGTAGCGATAAAAGGTGCGACACTCCTTAGCTGGAGTTTTCTTATTGGATTAAGAAATATGTCATTATTCTTTCTGAAGTTAAAGAATTAGAAGTATTTATCATTAATGGAATAAAAGAAATGAAGTTAATTTCAATTCCGATTCATAAATTAATTCAATAACTTATTGAAATTCTAAATAGGGCTCTTATTATTAAAATAGATATATTTATTATTATTTAAAAAAGGATTTAAACCTTTATTAATGAGGTATGAATTAATTAGCTTTATTAGCATATTTTTATATTTTAATGTATTGTGCACGTAATTTTTTGAAATTGGCAGATTTAGTTTACCTTTGTGCGGGGTAAATCTGTTGGCGATCATGTTCTTTTCCTTCCTTTTATTTTATTATTTAATTTCTTTTCCTTTTGTTTTTGTTCTTACCTACTCTATTGTATGTACTTTTGGTTTTTTTTTGTTGTTTTTATTCTCGTGTTGTTTTGGATCTATCAAAACATTTTTACATTGTAAAACCAAATTCATTTTTTTTGTCATTGTTGGTTGGTTTAAGGTAGCATTTATATTGTATGATAGAGAAACCCACTGATAACTATATATGGTTAGTGAGATCTTTTATAAATGAAATTACGTTAAATAAATAAATAAAATAATAAAAAAAAAATAAAAAAGGTCGAAGAAGACGCAGGTTATTAAAAGATAATAATAATAATGGTAAATATTATTTAGATGTAAAAAAAATATACAAAATTAATACATCTACTATAAACAAAAAATATATAAAAATACTTTTTTTTAAACAATACATATGGTAAGAGTATGACAATTAACTATAAAAACATGTAAAACTATGGAGAACATTAATAGTTTTTAACTATGTATTCAGCACCTAGCCTACGAAAGTGACAAGACTTGTGGATTATTTTATTTTTGGTGGCAAACTATTGAACTATATATGTAGTTTTCATTTATATTGAAATGCTGAAAATAATTAATAATTTTTTTTTAACTTTTTTCATTCATTCATTCATACCATCACGGCATATCCCACAATGTGTATTGCCTTATAAAAGGGAGCACAACGCATCTGTGTATACCCACACACCAGTCTCGTCTCACCTAAAAAGGCACTACATTCAGAATGGGTGGTGAACCTCATTGCTGAACTATGTGAGATGTTATTGTTGTCTGTTGTATTTTCGAATACTCGGTTCTTACGGGACACTCGAAAACAATAATAGACAAGAGTGAAAGCACTATTCTAAGCCGGTATCTCACAGCAAACCTTTAATTTTTTTACATTAACAATAATAATAATTTTAAAATTATTTTATTACATAAAAAAATATTTATTCGACATGTGGCGGACTTAGACAATTTCTACCAGTCAACCACACTAGCAAATACTTTAGTAGCAATTAAAAATATATATTTCAAATACAAACTTATAATCATTACAGTCCTTCGACACAGTCCGAGCCAGTATCGAATCCAGCAACACCATCTTCTCGCGATGAAGTACTGTCAGTACCAGGTTTCGAGCCAATCATTTATACTGCCTATGAAGCTATGTCTGCCCTACAAGACTCTTTAGCCACCTCAGATATGCCTAAAGATCAACAATTGGAGGTAAGTCGTAAAATAAATATTCTTCTTGCTATCATTGGACGAAATGACAGTCGCATGGCGGAATCATTGGGACGAGAAGCAGTTCTCAACGAACGCATCAGTGCTCTGATCAGAGAGAAACAGGGATTGCAATCTCACATCGAGACGCTCGAACTCGAGATGCGCCCTGTGATGCAAACTATTGCTGACAACGTTGTCACAAAACAATGTGATAGCTTTGCTTCGCGTTCGGCCGTAAGTGGCCCTCCGCCGATTACCAGAATCGGCTTCCCAGCGTTACCAGCCAAGCCCGCCGTTTGCATTTTCCCGACTAGAGATGATATAAGTTCCTCGGTAGAAACAAGGCGAGTGCTCAAAACAACGTTAAAGCCCAGTGAAATCGGTGCGCAAGTTAGGAGCGTACGAAATATAAGAGGAAAAGGCATTGTTGTCAACACTGCCACTACCGCTGACTCCTTGAAACTCCTCAATGCACCGGCTTTAAAATCTTCCAAAGACCTCAGCGTCCGACTTGCTTCGAAACGAAACCCCAGATTACGCTTCAGTTTTGTTCCGCGTGACATGTCTCACGAGGAGTTCTTGGGTCTGGCGTTTTTGTCCGTCCCGGATATGGGCATAAACCAGGATGAATTTGTTAAGAGTGCTAGTTTCAGCCACTTTATGGGACCTCGCACTGGGCCTACCTGTGACAGAGTGTTTGAAGTACCGCCGACAATAAGACACAAACTCATTGAGTGCGGAAGAGTCTTTGTTAAATGGAGCGTGTGTAAGGTCAGAGACTTCATACCAATAAGTGTGTGCTCAAGATGCCGGATGTATGGCCATACAAGTAAGTTCTGCAAAGATCCCCCTCGCTGCGGCCATTGTGCTTCTGGTGAGCACGATTTTTCAGTATGTCCTGCTAAAGACAGTCCACCAATTTGTGCGGTCTGTTCATTTTTCAAAAAACCAGCCTCTCACAAATCTGGTTCTGATGAATGTCCAGCATTCCAGGCATCGTTGAGCCGCGCCCTATTGACAGTTGATTATGGCCAGTAGCATATCCGTATCAACAGGTCTCAGAATCGGACAGCTCAATCTGGGCCGACGTCGTGCTGCCACCTTGGAGCTTAAACAACTCGCCCATCAACTGAATATCGATATCTGTCTGGTTCAGGAACCATACACTGGCGACGGCTCTATGTGTGTGACGGATTCAGACTTCCGTATAATTTCTGCCACTTGCTGTTCCATGGATTTACCCCCTCTAGCTTCAATAATTATTTTTAATTCTTCAATATCTTATATTTTATTAGATCATCTTTCCTCGAGCACTACAGTCGTGCTTGAAATTTCTCTTTCAGGTAAATCCATGTACCTAGTTTCAACCTACTTCAAATTTGGCGACCCGATAGAGCCATATGTGTGCTTTCTAGATAATGTAATGAGTCATCTAGGCGGAGATTCCATCTTGATTGGCGGTGACTTCAATGCTGAGTCCCCTCTATGGTGTCATTCTACCACTGCAGGGTCTAGGAAAGCAAAAAGAGGTGAACTCTGTGAGGACTTCATAGCTCGGCACGAGCTTTCCGTGATCAATGATCCCTTTAGTCCTCCCACTTTTTCTGGTGCGGTCGGGTTTGGCCACATCGATGTCACTTTGGCTTCGGCTCAAATAGCTCAAAAGACTTCCTCCTGGCGTGTTTATACAGATTATTCGGGTAGCGATCACGAACTTATTGTCTTTACAATTTCTACTTCACCTACTGACTCGGTTCAAAAGTCTCATATTCCAAGGCGTTTTCGCACGAGGTGTGAGCGCATTGTCGAATTTGATGCTGAATTTATTCGATTTCTGAATCGCTTTAACCCAAATGCTATGTCTATATCTGATACTGCTTCTGATTTCACTAACAATATCATTATATGTGCAGAAAAGTCAATTGGCAGATCTACTCCAGAAAAATTAAAACCAAACGCTTGGTGGCACTCAGGACTCGATTCTTTGAAACGCAGCGTTACACGTGCACCTCGAGCTCTTAAATTGGGACGCAATAGGAACTTTGCTGAGTTTATTATTCTCGACTTGTACTCTGCTTATAGACGTGCACACAATCTATATAAAAATGAAATTATTCGTGCGAAGAAGGTAAGTTGGCGACGTTTGGTTTCCGAGGTTTCGACTTCAGATCCATGGGGTGCAGTATATCGCGCCGTTTCTTCTAAGAGAGGAAATGGCGCAACAATATCTTGCATCCGCGATGCAACTACTGGTGAGTTCACAACGTCTCTCGATTCAACTGCTTCCGTTTTTCTGGACGCGTTGATTCCATCGGATGATCCGTCTACCGATAATGTTTTTCATAAATGGGTACGTGCTCTTCAACACAACATTCCTCAGACACCCGCTTCGCCACCAGTTTCTGTTGAGGAACTCGATTTAATTATTGGGAACCTTAAACTAAATAAATCCCCAGGCCTCGACCGTATCGACTCTATTTTAATACAAAGATGTTGGCATTTGGCTCAATTTGAAATGGTTTCCCTCTTAAAAAGAAGTTAAGACGAGGGCTGTTTTCCAGACTGTTGGAAAACGGGCCTCATGACTATAATTCCCAAACGATGCGATCGTCCTAGCACGGACCCAAAAGCATATAGACCTGTTACTCTCCTGCCTATTTTGGGCAAGATTCTGGAAAGACTTATATGCAGTAGAATTGAATCCCATCTTTCTAACTCATGTCCACTTTCTTCTCGCCAATTTGGCTTCCGACCTGGAATTTCAACAGTCGATGCTATAAATTATATGTCAGAATTTGTAAGACCTTCTGACGAAAAATATGTTATTGCTATTTCCCTTGACATTAGTGGTGCATTTGACAATGCTTGGTGGCCGCTCATTTTGCATAAACTGAAGTCAAGGAATATACCCCGCAATATATATCTGATAGTTAAGAGTTACTTTGAAAATCGCCGCATAGTCCTGCCTGGGGGACAATTTCTACATACGCGACAGGTAAGCATTGGATGTCCTCAGGGTTCTGTTCTCGGTCCACTTCTCTGGAACATTCTTTTTGATGACTTGCTGGATCTTCCTCTCTCCAGTAATTGTACGATTCAAGCGTATGCCGATGATGCATACATCCTCGTCCGTGGTAATTCCCCTAGATTTATTGAGAACTCAGCTACTCAAGCTCTTTCCTTAGTTTCCGACTGGGGTGTAAAAAATAAACTTTGCTTCGCTCCTAATAAGACATATGGCTTGGTTTTCAAAGGCTTACTACGTAGACAGCCGTCTATTAAGTTCTCAGGAACAAATGTAAGTTTTCGGGACCAAATCACTTGCCTAGGAGTTGTTCTGGAAAGAGGACCAAATTTTAAAAACCATGCTCGATTGTGTGTCGACAAAGCTAAGTCTGCTTTTTTAAAGATCTCACACATCGCCAAGGCACACTGGGGTTTACAGTTTCAAGTATCCTGTCTTTTCTATAAGGCAGTTTACCTCGGCATTGCTTGCTATGCAGCAGGATGTTGGTCTCACGCCTGTGAGCTTCAACATATACGTAGAATTTTGCTCTCAGGCCAACGATTCGCTCTCATCGCTCTATCCAAAGCATATGGAACGAGTCCCACTGAAGCACTGCCAATTTTGACAGGCATGACTCCCCTTGATCTGGAACTTCAGCGTAGAGGGGCTGTTTTCAACCTTACGCGGGGCTGTTCTTCTATGATCGGAAATATTCCTCTCTTCCCTCCAGAGGGTCGAGTGTCACGCGGCTTTGTTGAAAGGACTGTAAATGAAAATTTGCAGAAAATCTGGCAGACTCGCTGGACGGCCTGCTCAGTGGGAAGAATTACCTACTTATTTTTTCCCGACGTGAGGTATCGGCTTAAATCTCCCTGGGTTGTTCCAGACTTTTGGACTTCCCAATTTTTCACAGGACACGGAAACTTTAAAAGTTATCTTCACCGATTTAACATTGCCTCCTCTGCTTCATGTCATTTCTGTCAATACCCGGACCAAACTTCGGAACATATCCTTTGGGAATGTTGCCACCCAATGGTGTCCTCATATAGATCGGAGCTCCTCGTTGCTGTCCGTGGGCCTCTTCAAGGTCCCATTGGTCATGCGGATTTTGTGATCTCGAAGAAAAATTATAAAGCTTTTAAGGTTTTCTGTCATAGATATGGTGCCTTACTTTTAGAAGATTCCCGTTAAATTAATTATTTCCAGAGATCTTGGTCACTTCTCTGATGGTCTGCATGTAGGGGGATCTGAGGTCATAGACAGTCCACGGGTGTGAATTTTCTATTCGCACTCGTTGATTGTTTCTTTTTGCACTATGGTGCCGAGATTGCTAATCTAGAGGGCTCCATGAGCTACTATTCGTGCTATGCATTTTTTTTTGTCGTTCACTTAGCGTTCTGTGAAGGGGCCGATTACAGTCCCCATAGGCAGAGCGGGTGGTGGTGGGAGTAGCGACAATCATTACATTGAAAAAAACAATTCAAAATTTTATATAAAAAACACAATTTAAAAATAATAATGATAATGTCCAAAAATAGGAAAAGGATGGGATGTGAAGGGATGAAGGATAAAGGAATTATAGGTATGTGGATTACAAGTGAGGCTTTGGGGCAGCAGAACTGGAAGGTGGCAGCCAGCGATATAGGAATATGGAGAAGATTCTTGGAGGCAGCTAGGGTTGTGCCGCTAAGGATGATGAAGATGAGATGATGGATAAGAAGTGAGAGTTCATAAGCTTCTAGAAAACCATAAGGCTAGGAGCTTGTCACAATATTTACTAGTATATTAATTGATATTAGTGGAAAAAAAGTTTAAATTTTTTTTATAATCATTTTAAGAAATTCAATAATGGACTTCCATCAAGAATTGGCAGTCAAAAACTTAGAGATAGATTACATGACTAAGTTCTACTAATTTCCAACTCTAGAACAGTGAATGACCAGAGACGTGATTGGAGGCAAACGTTGAAGAGGGCCAAAGGATGTAGCGCCACAAGTAGAACAACGTAAAGTTCTACTGTTTAATTGACATGTTTCCATCAATTTTCTATCTTTGAATTATATTTATTTAGTCCTTAAATTCCTCTTGTTTGAACAAATATTTCATGTCTAAACCTTTCCAAAAGAGACTTTTGAAATATCGAGTGCAAAAATAAAAAACAAATTATCAAGTTTGTTATGGGATAAGCGAGAACTTAAATTATTAATTCTGTTAATTGTTACTGTGGAAGTTCGACATAATTGGATTAGAACTGTTTCAAAGCAAAGGTGCGTGAGAAGATTTATGTCTTTATTTGTCTATTTCAAATAAAGTTATAGTTTTTCAATACTATCTCTAAATTACTTATTTGCGAATTACTTACATAGTTAAGATTTATATTCTTGTTATCGTTTTGAAATTTCCACAAGAAATATCGGCCGTCGCGTGGCTTACCTAGTAATAAAGCCTTTCGGCATCTGCGTTATCCTGGATGCTAGTTTTGTCCTGGGTTCTAAACCCAGCAAGGGATGTAATTGTTTTGATTAAATCTCACACATAAAATCTCCTGAAAATTCTGAAATGGAGACAGGTGGGCCGATGATAAGGTCCCTGTCACTTGAAGAAGATGGGTCCGAAAAACCCAAAAAAGACGTATGGAAGTACTTAAAAGAGGCCTACATATTTTTTTTATTTATTTTATTTTATTTTATTTGCGGGAAATTTACAGTATAATAACATTTATTATATAGATGCATTAGTATAAGACTAAAACCGATAACAAATTTCCACATTATTAACAATAAATTTTGACTGCTGTGCTTACATACTTAAAGCTACATATGAAAAACATATATACCTGAATGATAGTGCATGAGTGTATGTATGTGTGTACAGTGTACATATGAGTGTAAGGATGTGTATATGTGTGTTTTACTCCATTCAATCTTGATATTTCAATCATCCAGTGAAATTCAATCATTATTACTTGAACTGATGGCAGTAGAAAATGAGTTAGGTCCTAAAAGAAAAATATCGACATCCAGATAATAACAATAATAATTAAACTGGCTTACTTAGGTATATAGCGCCGTTTTTGTGTGTCCACCTCAAGGGCGCTTTACAATTACAACTAGGAATTAAACACTATAAGTTTTTTTAAACACATGAGTTTTTAAATGTTTTTTAAAACTAAATTCACTATTAATTACTCTGATGGTTGGTGGCAGATTGTTTCACTGAGTCGGTGCCCTTACAGCAAAAGCACATTCACCGAATTTAGTGAAGTGACACCGGTTTTTCTCAGCTAAACGTCCAGCGGCAGTTGCTGCAGATCGAAGCCCTGTCCTCCGGTTTGTCATCTGCTGTGGTATACATAGCTCCTTTATTTTTTTTTTTTTTTATTTTTTTTTTTTTTATTTTATTTCATTTTCGGGAAATTTACAGTATAATAACATTTATTATATAGATGCATTAGTATAATACTAAAACCAATAGCAAATTTCCACATTAAAGCTACATATAAAAAATATTTAAATCTGAATGCTAGTGCATGAGTGTATGCATGTGTGTACGTATGAGTGTAAGGATGTGTATATGTGTGTGAATGTGTCTATATAAGTGAAAGAGAGAATATATAGGTACCTGCAAGCTCACATAGTTTACTCCGTTCAATCTTGATTTTTCAATCATCCAGTGAAATTCAATCATTATAACTTGAACTGATGGCAGCAGAAAATGAATTAGGTCCTAAAAGAAAAATATCGACATCCAGATGTTCGTGATTATAAATGTTCATCATACGTATGAGGGGTGCGTTTTTCGTGTAACGCTACGTCCTACGTAGGCGATTCAAAGCGAACGCGATTTCGAAGCGATGCGGTGCGGATACAAACGAATTCAATGCGATGCGGTGCGCCGCGGCGGCTCTGTCCTACGTGACACGTGTGCGCGAATCGTTCCCTCTGCCGCCAGCTACTGTCATGGATGTACGTATATAAAATACTCAAGAAGGATGTACGGCAGAGAAGTGAAACTAATATTGTGTACTTAAAGAGGCATATTTATGGGGGATATCACAATTTGTATGAAGAATTACGTGATCTTGAATTAATAAATGAGACTGACTTTACATCTTTCCGGGAAACATATCAAAATTTGACATTCGTGCAAGCGAGAGAAAACTTTGTGTGTTTTGAACAACATCCTACTGTAAAATAGCAATAATAAATAAATGTGTTTACTTGTAGTCCCATTTATTTTTGCCAAATCCTAAAATTCGCGGTTCGATAATAATTTGTCCCATAATATGGGACGTTCATGGACAGAAATTAAAATTTCTGTTTCTGACATGTCAAAAAACAATGGCGCCGCTATCAATTCGCGCGAAAATATCAAACCATCTGATCGCGTTTGCTTCGCATCGCGCCGCGCCGCATCGAAACCAACTCGCAGTCGGTAACGTAGGACACTACCATAGTTACCGACTGTTTGTTATTTTCGCGCCGCGCCGCGCCGCTTCGCATTCGCTTTGAATCGCCTACGTAGGACGTCGCGTAAGTATTATTACGGTGCGGTATGTGAAACAAAAGTGGGCTTCGCGTACGACGCGATGGGACGTGTGTTGAAGGAGAGAAGCTCCGTAATTTCAGGACAGTCAATTGCATTGTGTATGATGTTATACAATGTTTTCATTTCAACCAAGGATCGTCTCTGTTCCAACGTAAGGATTTTGTGATACAATGTTGCATCCCTCTAAGTGGAAAATTCTCGGTGTGATCTCTGTAATTCAAGTGTTTTATAAATATTTTTTTTTTTTTTTTTTATTATTGATACCAAAAATACAAAATTACAATATAAGTACAAAAAAAAATATCAGAAAAATTAAAATTATTACAGATCAAATACATGGGTTGGTTTATACCACCTCACTAGGCCAGGCCTGTTCCGAGGTGGTAGACTAGTTACATATATTAATTACTAAATCGAAATAAACTGTAATATTGTGCAGTGTGCAGTCTATGTTTCACTATGTAAGATTTGTTGTATATGTTGTTAATGTTTGAGTATTTGCTGACAATAGTTAATCCCTTTATTATATAGCAATATACAATATATTTTCGTGAAAATATTATTTTTTTTTTTTTTTTTATATGGGTTGGTTTGTACCACCTCACTAGGCCAGGCCTGTTCCGAGGTGGTATACTAGTTACATAATAATTAGTTACATAATGTTGTTATATTGTGCAGTCTATGTTTCACGTTGTTAGTCCTATATGAGATATGTTGTTAGGGATTGACAATTTGCTGACAATAGTCAATCCCTTTATTATATAGCCACGTATGAATTGTTAGTTTTAGTCTTGTCTTCTTCATTATCTGTATGTCCTTTATGTCTTTAGCAACTAAATTTAGTATTTTTGGAGCCAAGTATTGATAATGTCTATGTCCGTATGCAGTATTCGTCTTCGGAGTTATTAGTTGAAGTCTGTGTCTTGTATCGTGAGAATGTTGAGCAGTGATATGGTTTTCTTTATCGTTGTGAAAGTGTATTAGTATTTGTTTTACATAAAGTTGTGTTACAGTTAGTACGTTAAAGTCTTTAAATAGTTGAATGGTTGGGAAAAGGAAAGGTTTTTTTGTAATTACTTTAATGAGAGCTTTTTGAGCTTTGAAGAGAGGATCCATATTTGTTTTAGCTGCACCTCCCCATCCAATCATTCCGTGAGAGATAATGGATTGTGCTAAAGCATAATATATAGTTTTTAAAGTTTTTTGGTCCATTATATTACGAATGTTTTTGAATAAATATATAAGTTTTCTAATTTTTTTTGCAGTTGCGTTTATGTGTTCAGTCCATCTAAAGAAATTGTCAATGTAAATACCTAAGTATTTAATTTCCGCTGTCCTATTGAGAGTCTTGCAGGAGCAGCTTTGACGTCGAGTACAATCGTGTATAGTCAAGTTGCTGTCGAGCTTAGGTTGACGTCTAGGGTCTATACTAAAAGTCATGTACTTTGTTTTTTCAATATTTAGTGTCAGTAGATTAACGTCTAGCCATTGTTTAATTTTATCAAGTCCGACAGAGGCCCTATTAAATACTCCTGTCCAAGAGTCAGATGTAAAAATTATAACTGTGTCATCTGCATAACATGTCAAGTCCCCGTCGATATTTAATTGGCAAAGTGAGTTAATGTATAGTAGGAACAGAATCGGCCCAAGTGTGCTACCTTGAGGTACTCCGTACGATAATTGTCTGTTTGAGCTTATTTCAGAATCAATGTTTATTGAGTGAGTGCGATCAGTTATATATGTCTTAAACCAGTTATATGACGTATCTTTTATACCAATATTCTCAATTTTCTTTAGTAGGATTTTATGAGATACCGTATCAAATGCTTTACTTAAATCAAGGAACACAGCAATGCAATTTTTGTTTTGGTCAACGTTTTTTGAAATGTGTTTCGTGACTTTCAAGATTGCGTCTTGTACTCCCATATTTTTCCGAAAACCAAATTGATTATTCGAGAGAATTTTGTGTTTGTCCAAGTATTCTACTAGTTGATATTTAACAAGATTTTCAAGAACCTTTGATAAAACATTTAAGAGCGAGATTGGCCTATAATTCGATGGACTCTGTTTGTCGCCGCATTTGTATATTGGGACAATATTGGCATATTTGAAATGATCGGGGAAGACACCACTAGAAATGCTTAGATTACAAATATGGGTAAATGGGATAGCTATTTGTTGTTTTATTTGCTTGATTAGTTTAGTGTCTAGTTTGTCAGGTCCGGTAGCGCAGTCGTTTCTCAGTCTATCTATTTGGTTAATTATGTTTTTGGTCTGAAAAGGTGTCATTGTGAATGTATTGTGTGTAGTAGTAGTGTTATTGAATTTGTTAGCTAGGGATAGTTCATCGGTATTCATTTTGTTCAAGAGTTGATGTGCTAAAGTCTGTCCTATGTCCGCAAAATAATTGTTTAGTGTCGTAGCTATTTCTGTTTTGTCAGTAATCTTCTTGTGATTATGTTCAATTTGTTTTAGTTTTATAGTTGTATTCCCACTTATATTGTTAATTTCTTTCACTGCTTTCCACAATGCTTTAGGATCTTCTTTGTTTTCTGCAATTTTTCGTCTGTAATATTCTTCTTTAGTCTGCTTCACTAATATTCTGCAAATGTTTCTATATTTTTTGTAGTAAGTTAGTAGTCTATGGTTGTTTGGAAATCTAGAGACCTGCATATGAAGTTTGTCGCGTTTATGCAGACTTTTCACAATATTACTGTTGATCCATGGTCGAAGTTTTTTGTTTTTATGGTTCAGCGTCCTAATCGTGGTGTGTTTGGTGACACATGTGTTTACTTGTTCGATGAACATTTTCATTGCATTGTTGACATCATTTTCGTTGAGGATATTTGTCCAAGATAAAGTATCAAGCTCAGATTTTATCGAATTATAATCTGTAAATTTGCGAGGGGTTAAGTTTTGTGGAGTAGATTTTTCGACATTATTTTTATTGACAAAAGCAGCTATCGTGGCGAAGTGGTCAGTCACTGTTGTGTTTATCACGGCTGCTGTGATTTTAAGTGTGGTCCTGGCATATATATGATCTATGCAGGATCGCGTAGAAGATGTTATTCTAGTAGGTAGATTTATGGCTGACAGAAAGCCATTACTTGCAAACAGGCATTCATAATCATCAGCTTGATGGTGTCTTTCTCCTATAATATTAATATTTAAGTCCCCAGCTATGATACAGTTTCTGTATCTATTTTGACTTCTCAGAGCTTCATTCAAGGAGTTTATAAACGGGGTTATATTGCTGTGCGAAGGGGAGCGATAAATAGCAATTATGACTATTGAATCCAGACATTTGACGCATACGTTGTTTGCTTCCGTGATAGTAATCGGTACCGACGTACCACTTAAATGATCCCTTATGTAAACAACAACCCCCTCGGAACGATTTTTATGGTGTTTTGAAGTAAACACATCGAAGCCGAGAATTCTTGGTGCTGTAAAGTCATCACTTATCCAGCATTCGGTAAGAATAATTATATCAAATTTAATCTTTATTTGTTCCAGTGAAACCAGTAGATTGTCAAAGTTTTTGGTAACGCTTCTGATGTTTTGGTTAAATATTTTGAAGTTATAATCCTCAGTAAAGTATGAAGCTGCCCTGGATGCGTCGACAATATTCATCGTTTCCACATCAACTAAAATTTGCAACTCATCATCAATAAGAGCCATTTCTGTTTAAATTGAAAGTATGTATGTATTATGTAATAATCTATACCAGCAAACAATTCTGAGGTCTCAATTTGTAATAAAAGGTGAATATCATACCATACAAAGAATTTTTCAGGTTTTGAAATATCCATTTCAAAGGCGTAACAACGTGCATATCATCTTCGAATTAAAAGTCTTTATTTTAAAGCTCATCGAAGGTACGTTCATTTTTTATCTGTATAGCTTTAGATCCGTCTTCTTTACGAACAAAAACTTTACCACCCTTTACCCACACAAATGAGTATTTTTTTTCCTTTGCAGCACATTTTGCTTGATAAAGGAATCTCTTTGCTTGAGTGGTTAAGTCCTCGGACGCATAAATCGGAGTTCGCGGACCCGCTATTCCCAGACTGCTGGTGTTTAATTTGTCCTCCTTATCCAAACTCCTGTTATAGTTCTTTATTTCTTGTATATAATGGTCTCTTTGCCAGATATTTTTGAATCTGAGGATTACAGGTCTCGTCTTATTGGGAAAAGCCTTACCTGGCTCCCTATAAACAGAATCAATATTTATTTTTGCTTTGTCCAAATTTACTAAATTATTCAAATTTGTTATAACCTCGTTTAAATTTTCTTCTACTGTTACTGGTATGCCTCTTATAGCTACATTATAGTTTTTTGAATATCGTTCGTTGCTCTCAATTTTGTCCTCCAGATACAGCATCCGCTCCTCTAACTCCATATGTTGGATTCTCTCTATGCGTGCTTTGTGTACTTGAAACACGGGTGACCAGATGGGAGATGCAAATTCCAAGGTACTACGCACATATGTTATGTATGATGGTGCCTTTGCATTTACCGCTTTATGCACCATCCAACAGTCTTTGAACAAAATACGCTCCAGAACACGTAGCTAGTACAGGTCTCTCAATAGTGGAGTGATATGTTCATATTTTGATGAGCCCTTAATTAATCTGGCAGCAGCGTTAAAGACGGATTGAAGACGATCCAATTGGATTTGTGGTAGACCACCATATATACTGTTACAGTAGTCCAATCTTGAAACCACAATCGCATTTATCAGCAAACGTGCTGCATCTACTGGTAAACTTTTTCTTATTGGTTTCAATTTCCGCAGTTGGTAAAAACATGTGCTTACAGTATTATTAATCTGGGTTTCAAATGACAATTCTGAATCCAAGTGAATTCCAATTAGTTTTATTGAAGATTTTGGTGTTATGTTGTCACCATTAATATTAAATGGTGATGGATCAAGTGTATGTTGCTTTCTATGGGTTGCCATCCATAAAAATTCCGTTGTATCAGTATATAATGTAAGTCTATTTGAAGACATCCAGGAGTTTATTTCAGTTATACAATTTTCAATATTATTTTTCAGTGTTTGTATTTCACTTGGCTTACAGAAAAAGTATATTTGGGTGTCATCTGCATAAATATGTGACCAAAGTCCAAATGAATGTATGATTTTTTGAATGTCACATGTATATAAGGTGTATAGAATAGGGCCTAGTACAGAACCCTGTGGAACGCCTGTTTCAGCTGTTAGTATTTGTGAAATATGTCCGTTATACTTTACTGCATGGCATCTATCTGTCAAATGCTCGTGATTATAAGTGTAGCAGTGAAGAGATGACAAAAGGAGGAAGAAAAGAAGACATAAGATCTTGCTTCTTAGGACTGGTTAATTGGAAATAATTTCCATTTACACACCATTTGCACAAAAAAAATGTATTTTTACGAAGCCCAATTGACTTACATAATATACCTACATCAGCTAAAAAATAGCCATAGCAATGTGTTTTTTTTTGTAGGTACTTTTGCCATTACATAGGATATAAAATTAGTAATTGTATATTCTATGTAATTGTAAAATTATATAATTTGTGTATTCATTAAGGTAAGGATCATACCTCTCTTATAACTCTTATTTGACACTTCTTCCTATCCTCACATCCCACAACCTCTATATTCCTTCTTTTTCTGTTGCTGATATTTTGCATTTAATTATGTTACGTGTAAAATCTTTCTATTTGTTATAAATTTAATGCATCTACCACTCAGGGGCGTGCCTAGAACCTTCAGACTAGGCAAATCTTGAAGGAAATTGTGGAATGTCGAAAAGTAAATGTTATTTTAGCATCGTTGTTCATTTGAGTGGCCATGAAAATATTTTAAAATCACATGCAAAAATAATATTTACATTTGTGGCTCAAGTCAAGCATCGTATCTATAACGGTTCAATTTTTAATCGTGTAAAAAATATAAGTTTTGAATTTCTTAACATTCTTAATATTCATAGGCAAGCCAAGATTTTCGGCTTCTATAAGCAATTCCGCTACTGCTACCACTACACTATTTATGGCCTAACGTTTCTTTAGTTGGTTGGACGTTTCTTTTAGTTGGTAAATAGCATTATGGCAATCAACCTGCTATTGTAAATATAATAAGGTACACGTAGTAATTAAATAAATAAAGATGTGGAAGGTAGTGGAAAAAAATATTCTAAGTATTTTGAATAATTTGTGATTTTCCTTCATAAACTCGTTTAAACGATTTTAAGAATCGTTTGATTCTGTGTGATTTTATTTTTCAATTTGTGGTTATTTAACACATTAATTATTAAACGATTTTTATAATCAAACTGTTTTTAACTGTTTGAACATTAATAAATAAATTGAAATTCTGGCAAATATGATGTAACTGTGGGGCATTGCTTTTCGATAGTTAAATAATTTTCATAAGTAAAAAACGGGCAAAGTTCCTATTGAGGTTGAGGAATATAATATGTTTTTAATTATATCTATAAATGATCTAATTAAATAATATTTATAAATAAAGTGTAACTAGAAGTATAGATATTGTTAATGTTACAATTTCGATCATTTGTAATTTCGAGATCTATTTAATTCGTAATGTTCTTAGTTGAATATAATATCCACCTTCTTGCAATAATCCGTTGTTTTCTAGAAACTTCCAATGTGAGATGTGATTCACGGTTAACTTACATTCAAATTTGGGTAATTTGTATTCATGTAAGGGCGCATTTGTGAATGTTCCCTCGAGGAAGAAATTAATTTCGGCATGTTACCATTGAATCAATTCCTAATTTGCTATCAAAATATGGGAAATTGTGCCTACCTGAGAAACAGTTTCAAGACTTCGAGTATTAATTATGAATATCTTCTGCTCAGAATAAATATTCTCTCAACTGATTTCTTTCGCTGTGCTTTCTAGAATACGTGGATATCATTATATTTTTACAAGGACAAAAATGCACAAGAAACATGCACTATTATCACGGTTTCATAGCGTAATAACACCTTAGTGTTAAAATTGTATATCGAATATTTTATAATTGCGTATAAAATAAATAAATAAATAAATAAATAAATAGATAAATAAATAAATAAATAAATAAATAAATAAATAAATAAATAAATAAATAAATAAATAAATAAATAAATAAGTAAATAAATAAATAAATAAATAAATAAATAAATAAATAAATAAATAAATAAATAAATGAATAGGTAAATAAATAAATAAATAAATAAATTAATTGATTAATTAATTAATAAATAAATAAATAAATAAATAAACAAATAAATAAATAAATAAATAACTAAATAAAATAAATACATACATACATACATACCATCACGCCATGTCCCTTACGGGGTAGGCAGAGAGAACCGAGCGCCATACTTCTCTATTTTTGCACACATTTCTGGCTTCCTTTACATCCATGCATCGTCTCATACATGCTCGTCGATTGTTCAAACTTTTTATGTTTTCTTCTTTCAAAATATCATTCACATGGTCATGCCATCCCTTTCTGGGGCGACCTCTGCTATTCACTCCATCTCTTGCACCCATGTATATTTTTTTGGTCAGTCGTTCATCGTTCATCTTTCTATATGTCCAAACCACCTTAAAGCATTCACTTTCATTTTACATATAATATCCTTCTTTAACTTGCATTCTCTCCTTATGTCCTCATTTTTTATTCTATCACTAGCTTTTATGTCCCGCCGTTGGCCAAGAATGTAAAATTGTGAAAGAAAATGCAATCGTTTTTATAATATTGTCACCCAATTATTTTGCAATATCAGACTATGAAAAGTGGTTTGAAATTTGATTGAGTTTAAGTATTGTAAAATGTTCAAGTGATGGCCACACCCCATTCTTTTTTATATATTGCTATAAAGTGTGAATGAAGTATAATATTTATACAATTTCTGCTCGCATGGACTATGCGTAATGGTTTTAAATATGACTGTTTATCAACGTTGTAAAGAGATTGGTTTGGCCACAACCCCCATTTTTAAATATTATCATCGAAAACAAATTTTTATGTGTACCTATTGAAAATTTAGTAATTTTGGATGTTGGGATGTGGTTAAAATTTGATTAACCAAACGTAGGTACTGAAAAGATCTAGTATTGGTCACATCCCATTCGTTTTTATATTTTTTCATCAAGTGTGCATTATATTTTTGCTCAATTTGACTGAAAGTCTTCATTAACGAAGAAGAAGAAGACTTGAACTATAGTAAATAGTTTTTAATTTGAATATAAATGTTGTGAAGAGTTCAGTAATGGCCACAACCCCCATTCTTTAAATATTAGGTGTTGAAAATTATTCAAAATAGGATGATATAAATGGTTTAAATTTAATTAAACAAAAGTATTGAAAAGATTCTAGTGCAGGTTATATCGTCACATCCCATATCCCATTCATTTCATATGTATTTTCATCAAGTGTGCATATCGTTAATAATATTTCTGCACAATAGACTATTAGACTTAAAACTAACCCAAAAGACTAAAAAAAAAGAGAAAAATAAGTATAAGACTATAAGAAATAGTTTGTATAAAAAACTATTCCAATGGTCTACATAAAATAAGTAAAAATACATATACCTAATAGAAGAATTAGATTATTGGAAATAGATTGTATAAAAGCTCACCCAAAGGTCTACAAAAAAGAAGAAGAAGAATATTTAGACTATTGGAAATAGTTTGTATAAATACTGACCAAAAGGTCTACATAAAAGAAAATGAATAAGACTATTGGAAATAGTTTGTATTAAAACTCTCCCAAAAGTCTACGTACTTAAATGAAGTAGAATAATAATTAGACTAAAGGAAATAATTTTTATAAAAAAATGTCCCAAATGTATGCATAAAAGAAGAAGAAGATGAATTAGACAATAGGAAATAGTTTGTATAAAAACTGCCCTAAAGGTCTACATAAAATTAAGAAGAAAAAGAATTAGACTCCAGGACCCGCCGCTTCAGGCCCTTCAGTACCTCCCGTCCCTTTAATCCCTCATTACGTCCCTTCCCATCAGACCCTTCACTACCTTCCGTCCCTTCAGGCAGTTTTATACCTCCCGTCCCTTCAGGCCCTTTAGTGCCTCCTTTCCCTTCATTACATCCCGTCCCATCAGTCGGTTAAGAAAAGTTTAAATCCAGAAACCATCCTGGAAGAACCGCGAAGAGATGAAAGAACCTTCTTTTCCCAGGATGCTCTACTTAATAGGTAAAATGACTGAATACACGAAGAAGAAGAAAAAAGTTTAAACCCAGATACCTGCGAAGAGATGGAAGGACAGTTGGACCTTCTTCTCCCAGGATTCTCCAACTTCATAGGTAAAATGACCAAAAATACACGATGAAGAAGAAGAAGAAGAAGAAGAAATAAGTTTAAATCCAGATACCTGTGAAGAGATGGAAGGAAAATTGGACATTCTTCTCCCAGGTTAGTCCACCTTCATAGGTAAAATGACCAAATAGACGATGAAGAAGAAGAAGAAAAAAGTTTAAATCCAGAAACCTGTGAAGAGATGGAAGGAAAATTGGACCTTCATCTCCCAGGATAGTTCATCTTCATAGGTAAGATGACCAAGTACACGATGAAGAAAAAGAAGAAAAAAGTTTATATGCAGAACCTGTCCTGGAAGACCTGTGAAGAGATGGAGGGACAGTCGGACCTTCTTTTCCCAGGATATTCCCCCTTCATAGGTAAAACGACCAAATACACGAAGAAGAAGAAGAATAAGAAAAAAGTTTAAATCCAAAAACCATCCTGGGCATACGCTCGACAATTCACCAAAGTTTCATTATAATCGGACAAACGGTTGATAAATAAATAAATAAAATAATTTTCCTATAGGAAATCAGTATAGGTATATTATTGTTGATTTGTAAGTAAATAGTATTAGGTAGGTACCTACCTACAACAACCTTCTAAATAAATTCGATTCCTAACAAATTTTATTTGAATATCACATTCGTTCTGTAGCCATGGAAACGATTCGAACACGTAAGTAATATCGAATGGTTCGGATACATTTTTTGAATATGTAGGTACCTACATTGGTTTGTTCGATGCCATAAAAATGAAAATTGTCAGAAAAATCAAATATTATTTACAAATTATGCAATTTTATTATGCCTATATCTTTACTAATAATAAACACATTTTTACAATATATGTCTTAAAACTTGCTGTAATGTCTTGTGTTTCATTTTATTATTTCATAATTACATTTATTTCAAAGGTTTATTATTTTCAATAACATATTCATTCGGTAGGAAAATGAAATATTGTATGAAAAGATATTAAAATGGCGGCGTTTATGTACAAAACGCTTACTTTAAAAATAAGTTAAACATTATAATTATACAAAATATTCACCATGTTTTTCACTTAAACGCTAAGTTATACTTGAAAATATATTTTCTTCGTGTAAATACGTACTTCTAACTTTTAAACTAACAGATATTTGCGTGCAAAATGTACACTTTTTTGACAGATACGATTTGGAAAATTTTGTATGAAAAAAATAATTATTGAAATATTTTTAAAATTCAGCATTTTTATCGCATTATTTTTAGCGTGACACTGCATCAGGTATACAGGTACACGTACGCACATAAATTAGATTTTTAGATGCTCTTGGTTTTTCAGAAGGCGTGAGACAACACACACACACACACACACACACACACACACACACACACACACATACACACACACACACACACACACACACACACACAAACACTAACATTTTGATTGCTTTATTACTTTAGATATATCGTTCTATTACATACTCTTCTTAGTGATCTCATTTCTACAGCATTTATTCTACTTTCATGTGTCTTTGCCAGGTCCATGTTTCACTTGCATACGTCAAAGTAGGCCCCACAATTGCATTGTGTATTGCAATTTTGGCTTCCTTTGAGATGCTTGGGTCGGACATTACTGGTCTATGTGCTCCGTTTATTCTATTCCCTGCCATAACTCTTCTTTCAATATCTTTATCGGGTCTTCCATTCCGTTCAAACATACTCCCCAAATATAAATATTCCTCAACTTGTTCTAGCCATTCGTTCTCTACTTTTATCATACATGCAGTTATACTTTCAGTCTTTTCAAATACCAATATCTTAGATTTACTAACATTCATTCTCAGTCCATTTTGCAGGCATCCTTCATACACTTTATTCACTAAATACTGCAGCTCATCCGCACATTCAGCAATCACCACTTTGTCATCTGCATACATCAAATCACGTACGTTTACAGTACTTAGTTTCAGACCTTTATTTTCATTCTTCAATGTCCTAACGCAGTGATCAATATACAGATTGAACAGCCATGGAGATAATACGCAGCCTTGCTTCACCCCTTTATTAATAGGGAACCATGTTGTCAACGCATCGTTGACACGGACACAGGCTCCACTATTTTCATACAGAGACGCAACGGCACGTATTAGTTTGCTCTTCACTCCATATATTGATAGGATATCCCACAATTTTTCTCTATCCACTTTATCATATGCCTTCTCTAGGTCTATGAACGCACAGAAAAGTTTCTGGTTTTTATGCAGAACCTTTTCTGTAGCCATACGTAAAGAGAAAATTTGATCGAAAAAATAAATATGTAAATAACATTTTTATATATAAATAAATTAATTAATGAATTGATAGATAAATAAATAATTAAATAAATATTTTAATAAATAAAAATACATACGCATATATTGTATTTTTATCCCTGATGGAAATCAATAATATTTTTTGACTAAATAAAATCATTGTCTATTGAATCCCAGAAGGGATTATCCAATGAGTGTATACATAGGTACATATATGCAAGTATTTAAATAAGCTAAAAAGTTAATGATTATATTTTATTTTTACCAAAAAGAAATAAAAGTTTATCGTATTATATGTAGTTTCGATTCTAATAAACCACTGGATTATCATTTCGTAATTTCTTCATCTTATCAGTAGGTACATAGGTACATATTTGTTTTAATATATCAATTTATTTGGGTAGATCTTTAAAAATCTTATATTTTTTGATATAATCAATTTTGGGACAATTATAAGTAACCTATTTAATGAATAAGAAAGAAAACCTAGAATGTGATATTCAACTATTTAGTGGTCAATAATTCAACAATTTCGACTGATGACAAACGCATTTGAAAAATCTTCGAAGTGGCAAAAATTTACAATTAATAAAAATATATAAATATTTTTAAATGTTTATAACTCAATGCTTTTAAGGCGAGGAGTGAAAGCCGTGATTTATTTTTATAACTAAAATGAAGGATTATATGATAAAGTTTTACTGTTGCAGGAGGCTACACGAAAGTACTTTTACCATAAAATTTATAGGGTTTTACTTTTTATACAATGTGTCAACGTTCTCATTAATATATTCAGGAAGATTTTAAATGAAATATAAGTTAGTTTGTTAAGAAATATTCTGCTTATTTTAATGTTTTTAGAGGTTATTAAAAAATACAAGAAACTTGCATAATAGATTAAAAATTAATCCATTAAGGGGGGGGACTGCTGCCAGCGTACCTATTTTTTTCAATTTGATATACCATCATTATTTCTTATCAAATTGTTTTGGAAAAAATAATTTAGATAGTTTGGGTATTAATAAAGAAAAATATATCTTTACTTTTTGATAATGTTCTGTATAAATTCTTGTAGAAAAATAATGGCATATCCCGATTTTCAACGTTTATCTTATATTTTTAATAAAATATAAGGCGTTAGTTCAACATATTTTTTTTTAAATTAAAGAAGACTACAAATTCTAGAAAAATATGATGTGACGTTGCATTAATGCTCCAGGTTTAGTAAATAAACCTAAAAAACATTTATTTTCCATTCAGCGCCATTGCGAAATAAAAGTTTTTTTTGGTTTATTAACTTAATCTGATGCATTAATGCAACGTTACATCGTATTTTTCCAGATATTTTGATCTTCTTTAATTTATAAAAAAAAAATGCTCTATACCTTATAGTTTTTTAGAAATTTAAGATGAATGTCAGAAATCGGGGTATGCTTAATATTTTCACACAAGAATACATACTGAACATAATTAAAAAGTTAAGGTTAATTTTTCTTTATTAATATCCAAAGGTTATAATAACTAGGTTATTTTTTTCAAAATGATTCGTTTTGTAGTAATGATGCAAATTCAAATTGAAAAAATAGGTACGTTGGCAGCAGTCACCCTCTTAAAAAATGATCAAACATCAAAAAAAAAAAAATCTCATAGGCCTCCCCTCTCCTTCTCCACTCCTCCCGTTCCTGTGCGACTCCCATCCACTGTGGTCGCCTTTGTGGTGTCTTGTCGCCTCTCGGTCTCCACTCCACCAGTCTTTTCGTCCATCTATTGTCGGTCATTCTTGATATGTGTCCTGCCCATATCGACTTCTTCATGGCTATTCTCTCAACCACATCGGACAGTTTCGTCTCACTACGTATCCATTTTTTTAATGTTATATATTTACTAAATAAATACATTAAAAAATATTCATCATACTAGGGAGCGAAACATGTTCCATTGGACTGTCTTAGATGGGTAAATAGGACGATGTTAGGTCTGGTGGTAGTCACTCTCTGCCTACCCTTCGTGGCACGTACATCCGTCATTAGTGAGGAATACGAAAGAGAGAGGCAGATAAATAATGTGAAGACGAGGCGAGAGAGAGCGAATGGGACGAAATGATACAAATATAATAATATCACATGAAACAAATATTTCATTTTCAGCCTTCATCTATCATGTCATGGCCCGTATTGCTTTCGTTGCAGAGAACACTGCGCCATTATTTTTTTTTATTTCTTTACGCACTTATTAAATAATGACAATTTAGGAACATGAATTCCAAAATTAACTTTCCTAACATCTTTTGTGTCACCTTGGTTTTTGATTTATATGACCGGTAATTACCGTTTCTTCGACACAAAATATTGTTCATTTTATAAATAGTTTATCATAGATGAATAATTGGTATCGGGACGAGAATTCCGTTAATAAACTCTTGAATTAAGATATTTAAAAGGAATAATGATGAAAGAAATTTTTTCGGTGCATTTAAATCGAGTAGATTGTGGCCATCGCTAAACTCCTCACTACCAAGTCCCTCCACAATGTATTCAAATTTTGTTTGGAACATTTTCAGCATTTTTATGAAATGAGTTTTGTTAAATTATTTTTGATATAAATATTTTATTATAAAAAATAATTCTTTAATGCCATTTCATGATTGTGATGTGTTTTTTACCACTTTGAAAATAAAAATATCAAATTTAAAGTTTCCTGAACATGTTGTCACTTTAAAGTATTTGACAGTTTAAAAAATTGAGAAGATATCAGATACGTTTATTCATTCACTTAGCAAAATAAACCTTAGGGTTCCTACTCAATCGCAACGTAAAAACCCCATATTCTTGGATCACTAATAATTACCGACAATATTCGTTTCATTGGCGTGTTTGTGACAAACAATATGAATAGTTTTATTTTTAAATCACCAGAATTTGATGTATTCCAGTGTAACCTTTCTGTAGCGAGATGTATTCTTAGTGCATTTTTTTTTTAAATGTAATTCATAAATTTGCCAACATCGACCGCTAAAGCATATTTCTATTATAAATGTTTGTATGTTCTATTCCATGGCTAACATTTTTTTCCTAATAAATATTATGTTTACCTCGGCTGCAGGACGAAACTTTATCTCATAAACATATTATATTAAAATGTTATATTTTTCACCTTGAAACCGACGGTATGGCCGTTAAATTAGTAAATTGGATGTAACACTGTAATGTGCGTATAGCACCAAAATAAATATAAATTAAAATAATATTCAATTTTATTATAATATTAAATTGCTATAACCACTTGAGTTGAGTCTAACGCGACTAGTTTCGGGAGAAACTGAACTCCCATCGACAGGCGAATTACAACTAACTAAATACAGGCAAATCATTAATTAATACAATAATATTTCCAAATTCTTGCCCTTTACTAACAATGTTCCCCATAACTCCACCCCCAACGAAAATAACCAATAATAACTCACACACCTCCACCCCCGCTCCAAACTTTAATTTAGGTACCTAATACAAACGTCCAACATTAGTTAGTTGTAATTCGCCTGTCGATGGGAGTTCAGTTTCTCCCGAAACTAGTCGCGTTGGACTCAACTCAAGTGGTTATAGCAATTTAATAGAATATTTTTTTTTTTTTTATTATTGCATATGCGCAAACATTGGATTTTTTTCCCTGTCGGGAGTCAAAGATATTTTTTAACAGATTTTTAATTATCTCAATAGAGACGAAGTTGAAATATTTATTGTAGGAGAACCGGGAAATCAAGGCACCTACAGGGCTTACGACCTGTCATCGGCTGGTTTACGTGATCACTTTATGCGCTTGCGCAACGTTCACCAATTATGCCTTTTAATGAGATCCCTATCAATTCAATTTTGTAAGTTCTATATATTGTAATACTGAAATTCTTTTCGCTTGAAAATAAGGAATTTTTACTACAGCCATCTATGGGTGAAATTATGAACAACAATCTTATTATTTTTATTTATTTTGTTGGAACGCCATCTATTGAGAGAATTGGTTTTTTGTAAATAATGAAAGCTACAATTCTTATATCTGAGGTGTCACCTCAGATATAAGAATTGTAGCTTTCATTATTTACAAAAAACCAATTCTCTCAATAGATGGCGTTACAACAAAATAAATAAAAATAATAAGATTGTTGTTCATAATTTCACCCATAGATGGCTGTAGTAAAAATTCCTTATTTTCAAGCGAAAAGAATTTCAGTATTACAATATATAGCAATTTAATATTATAATAAAATTGAATTATGGAATACCACAAGGTAACCGTCGAAACAATGAATATTCTTAAAATAATATTAAGTATTTTTTGTTTATTACGAAAGATTCGATATTTAATTACGAAAAATGGATTTATGTTTCCCTACACATTAATTTCTCTTGTTCTTGTTTTTCCTTTTCAATATACATAAGAGAAGAAAGGAATGAATATATGAATTAAAATCAATATTACGCGGGGTATGAATCAAATTAAAACAATAATTAAATATTGTTGTATCGGCGCAGAAGTCGACTTTAGGGCAATCATCAGGGTGTAGCAATTCTAGTCAGATATACGTTCAAAGCACTCCCTGACGTATTAACAAAAATAGGTGGACGTGAGAGGGTTTTGTTGCAGAACTACAATCATACAATCATGTACCTATAAGATAACAATATCACCTCCCGTACCCTTTACATACCCACAGTTACATGCACACATTTTAATTGTTTTACCTTGTTTTACAGGTAGGTAACTCTTTAATTGAAGCATTTCAATAATATTCTCAAATTATTAAATTTAACACAAATAATTTCATTACAGTTTAAACGAGTAGGTTATGGCCAACGCAATACTCTCACTACCAAGTCACTACAGAAATTTTACAAATTTTGCAAGGAAAATTTTCAGGATTTTCATGAAATGAATTTAATTATTTTTTAAATAAATATTTTCTTATGAATACTTGATATTTTTTTATGAAAATTATGTGTCTTTTTAGCAATTAGAAATTAAAAAAATTAAATTTTGATTTTCCGGAGCTTGGGGTCACTTTGAAATATTTGACAGTTAATAAAAATAAGAAGCACTTCAAAATATAATGGGTTCTAAGCGAGCATTGGATATACAAATTTGAAAAGAATCGAATGAGTACTTTAGTCTATAATCGATAAAGTAGAATAAACGAGCCGTAAAAAGCAAATAATACACAGCACACACATACACATTGATACATTGTGATGAAACTTTCAGACTACAATCTCATAATGATACTTGTTGATAATCTGCAATAAAAAAATGACATTGAAATTGCGAATTCAACTCCCAACTATATCCCCTTGTGGTAAGAGAGGAGTAAAAATAATAGTTGGTACTCAAAATTCAGAAGAAGAAGAAAAATAAGCAGCAGTAATACGGAACAAAGCAAGAACCAGGTACCGTAAACCGAAGAGCCACTGATATGTCATTTTTATATTTTATTTCAGAACTAGCGGAACCGATAGACGTTGTACTGCACCAGTGCATGTCACGGGCTTGCCTGCTAAAAGCTGGTTTAGCAAACATAAAAATATTCACAATAATCACGGTTTATCCCACAATGTGGGGTAATAAGTGACATTTGTGTATTATTATAAAAAAGAAGCACGATAAATATTTTGCCTATTGTGATAATGGATATTTTTTATAAAAATCGGTTCAGCCGTTTAGGAGTTCAGTGACATACACACGTACAGAAAAAAAATATATTAAAAGATATCTAAAAAATATCTACATTCTTCATCCAGGAGACGCTAGTTCGTATCTCGCCTAGATCGATTTCTTTCACCATACCGATATCGTTTACATACACGTATCTTTGCTAAGAAGAAATGTACGAGAGTTGATTTTTTGTATCGAAGACAAATTATTTCATTAAAAAGACGCATTTTTCGATACAATTTTTCCGAACAACTGTACTGTCATTTCACATGTTATTATATCGCGGACTAATGAAAACAATTTGTATCGTTGGAAATTTAAATTGAATTCGAAATTTGAAAAATTCTCACAATGGTCAGTTGATATTGGTTGGCGTGAAGCTTATAGCCAGGGTAAGATCCATGATTGGTTCAAAAGGTGAAGTTTCCCGGGTCTCGGGTACGTTGGAGGCTCAAAAAATACTCGGATTAATTGATTATGAAGAAACAAAACGAGAAAAATTTAAAATGCTTACGATTGTTAAAAATACCGGTTCGTACGTTTTACAGAAATGTAAAGTAAAAATAATATTTCAGTTTTACTATTCGTTATTTTTTAGTTAAATACAAAATAATCCGTAGAATGATATCATCTAAGAGAATATAATAATATTTATCTTTTTGTTGTTTATTTAAGGCAATTCACCCTGCAAATAGTGTTTTGAGATATATTATTTTGGTTGAATATCATATATATATTTATTTATTTCACTTGTTTACCCATGTATACTTGGGAAGCATATTTCAACGGAACGGACGACTCGATAAAGAGATCGAAAGAAGAGTTATGGCAGGAAACAGAGTGAATGGAGCACTAAGACCAATTATATGAATGATCGCAACATATCAAAGGATGCCAAAGTTGCCATTCATAACGCCATCGTAGTGCTAACCTTGACGTACGCAAGTGAAACCTGGACATGGCAGAAGACGCATGAAAGTAGAATAAATGCAGTTGAAATGAGATCGTTAAGAAGGATTTGTAATAGAACGATGTATCTGGGCATCTGGGTCTCCATACCTAAATCTACTCTTGCCTACAATGTCTCTTTACATGTTGTCTGTGTATATTTACCTAGAGGAAAAAACTACTCATCGGCGGTGAGTAACTTTTTTGATTTATTGAAACACATAAATGAAATGTACCCTGAAGATAAAATTTTAATCTTGGGTGATTTTAATATGCCAAATATTCAGTGGGCATCTAACCATTACTCTAACACTTTAACACCACATATTACAAATACTGATCCCAACGTTTTAATTCTGATTGATACTATGTCATACCTGAATCTAAACCAATATAATTACATACTTAATTCGAATCAACGTATTCTGGATCTAGTACTATGTAACATAGAATGTAAAATTTCTCGTTGTGACTCCCCACTCGTAGAAGAGGATTTACATCACCCCACTCTTCATATTGACATACCAACTCAACAAATGATAATGCTACCAGCTGGTATCCGAGAAATAATTCTTTACAAAAAAGCTAATTATGATATAATTAATATGCATCTCTCGGAAGTTAATTGGAATCACCTCGAACGTCATGACGATATTAACATTGCAGTCGACGAATTCTATTATAAATTACGCACTATTATAAGACAACATATCCCTCGTAAATTAATAAACCTTTCAAATTACCCCACATGGTACAGCCCTGCACTAATCAAAGTTATCAAAGAAAAACATAAGTATCACAACAAATGGAAACTTTTCCACAACCCATGCGACTATTCGTCATTTTCTCTACTTCGAACCCGTCAAAAATCACTTCAACGTCACTGCTTTACCAAGTATATACAAGTAATCGAAAATAATATTCAAATCAACCCGAAAAACTTTTTCACATATATTAAAAATAAAACAAAATCGCACAATATTCCACAAACTATATATTATCGTAATATCACATGCCATGGCAATGAGGAAATCTGTTCACTTTTCTCCGATTACTTTAAATCAGTTTTCATAGACTCATCAAAAACTCACAGCAATCTCCACTCACATAATAATCTTTCTACTCAGTTGTTTTCTAATAACATTGGACATATTCGAATCACTCAGTCTGAAGCAAATAAATACTTGAAACAAATTGATAAAAACAAAGGATCCGGAAGTGACGAGATTAGTCCATACTTTATGACCAATTAAGTATACCAATTTCAATTATTTTTAATAAATTAATGAAGGATGGCAAATTTCCAACAATATTCAAAGAAGCCCTTATAACACCCATTCATAAATCAAAATCAAAAAATGACATCGAAAATTATCGCCCCATATCTATATTATCTGTATTTAGTAAAATATTTGAAAAAATTGTTCTTGATCAAATCTACCCAACGATTTCTCCATACATTAGTAATCACCAACATGGATTTTTAAAAAAACGCTCAGTTCTTTCAAATCTACTTGACTTCACGGAATATGTCTCACAAAAAATGAACAACCACTTACAAGTCGATACTATTTATACAGATTTTTCAAAGGCGTTTGATCGGGTCGACCACAATATACTCATTCATAAGCTCTATAGTGTAGGCATTCACGGTGACCTTCTCCGATGGTTTGACTCATACATAAGAAACAGGCAACAGGCGGTGGTTTTAGGGAGCTGTAAATCTAATTTCACTTATATTCCGTCGGGTGTACCCCAGGGTTCACATCTAGGACCTATACTTTTCAATATTTATATATATGATATTCAATTTTGCTTCCAATCCTCATATTTTTCAGGGTTCGCTGACGACTTGAAAATTTACAGAACTATTAACAACATAAACGACTGTTTCGATTTGCAAAATGATATCAATAGGCTAAGTACATTTTGTTGTGATAATAAACTTGACATCAACGTGTCCAAGTGCGCCCTTTTAACTTTTTCCCGCAAGAAAACGCTAATATCATATGATTATTCAATTAATGGTTCTGCATTAAAAAAAGTCGACAGCATAAGGGATTTAGGAGTAACATTGGATTCTAAATTGATGTACGACAAACATATTGAATCAATAACCTCCAAAGCCTACCGAATGCTGGGTTTTATCATCCGCACCGGAAAACAATTCAACAACATGAACACTTTAATAACACTTTATCTTTCATATATTCGCCCTCATCTAGAATTTTGTACACCAATTTGGAACCCGCACTATAAAATCCACAGCAACCGTATTGAAAACATCCAGAAAACTTTTTTTAAATATTTAGAGAGACGACTATTCATAGAACATACTAATTATAAATTATCTACAGAATTCTTCAAATTAAACACATTGCAAGACAGAAGGACCTTATTCGATCAACTGTTACTGTATAAAATATGCAACAACCTTATTGACTCCCCCGATTTACTAAGCACTATATCACTCCATGTACCAAACAGGCACACCCGTTCGAAAAATTTATTTCATCTACCTATTTGCCATACTAATTACAGATATCACTCGACTATTTACAGAATGTTAGAAGTCTGAACAATAGAAGAACATGCATGAGACGTAGCATGAATGTTGACGAGGCGGCGAATGTATGTCAAGATAGAATAGTGTGGCGTTCTGTTCTCTCTGCCTACCCCGCGAGGGACATGGCGTGATGGTATGTATGTATATGTATGTATGTATTTACAGAATTCAACGTGACAATAATCTAAAATTTAAACACACTGACATTTTCCATGACTCCATAGAAACTTACCGTAAACAAATAAAGATATTTTTCAACCCAGTTCCCTAATTCCTTCAAACAAGCTCTATCCTTCACTCCAATAATCCCTCCTTTTCCCCATTTTATTTTCATTATGTATTGTATTTTTTTTATTATCAATTGTTTTTTTTTCTTCTCTTATAATTGTTATTCTTTTACCTGCTGCTCAGCATACTAGTTATTTGTAACTCATTAATTTAAATAGAAGAAAACAATATTGGCTTGTAATAATTTTAAAAGCACCAAATGTAACGAAACAATTAACAAAGCTGTAGTTTTCTGAAATAAAATAAATAAATAAATAAATGTATGACCGGGTAAGAAACGAGGATATAAGGAAAGAATGTAAGATGAAGAAAGATGTCATTACTAGAATGAAAGTGAACACATTGAGATGGTTTGGTCACATGGGGAGAATGAATGAGGAGCGCCTGACGAAGAAAATATACAGAGCGGAAAGGAATGGAATGAGAGGTCGGGGACGCCCAAGAAAGGGATGGCATGACCATGTGAACGAAATTTTGAAAGACGGAAATGTTAGAAGTGTGAGCAATACACGAACATGTATGAGACGATGCATGAATGTGGATGAGGTGAGGTATGCGTGCCAGGATAGAAAGATGTGGCGTTCGGTTCTCTCTGCCTGCCCCGCAAGGGACATGGTGTGATGGTATGTATGTATGTATGTATGTTTACCTTTTATCACACCATATTATTTATAATGACAACAATAAGTAGATTACTGCTGCCCAACTAGGAAATCCTGTTCTAGCAGTTTACAATTTTAGTGACAATTATATGCAATTATGAACCAGGTGATTGTTCCCGTTCCACACTAAATAGGTACACATTTTCAACATTCTGCACTCACAATCATTACCTCAACAAACATTATATGGGCTCACACAAAATAGATTAACCAGGTCCTAATGTCCGCCATAGCACCTATCATAAATCCATTCTCTGACGCGAATTTTATTTCTTAACCAGAGAAAGAAACTAGTTGACTACGTTGGTGTAGATAATATTAATCACATACCTCCCAAATCAAATCAAATATTTTTATGTGATAGACAAAGAGCATTACAAACACAATACGGCATAGTTACAAATGTTATTAATAATTTTTATAACAAAATACAACAAGCTCCGTATTCGAATACTAAAATATTATAATAAAATTAAACTGAGCGCGTCTCCTTTCGTGTCACTCGCACACATTCATATTATACCGGCGCGACAGAGAGGCCATCTTCGTGTGGGACGAAGTCTACCGGCAGACTTTCAGCTTCGGATAATTTCGCGACATTGTCGAGTCACTCCGAAGCATAATTCAAACTACAAAGAGCGTCACAATTATTAAATATAATATTAATTGATTATTTTGAAGGGTTGTAGAGCGTGTTTTAAATATAGTGCGCCAGGAAACCCTAAAACCGAACCTGTTTATTTCTACCCGTTGCTGAAAACATCGGAAAAAAATTCAATTCATATTCGAAAACGTCAAATTTGAATTGTGAAATGATACAGTTTCAGTATAAAATATAATATGTCTCGTGTTCATTGTATTGACATTTCAACTTGATGAAACGCTTCTGTACGTATTATGACTTGTATGTAGATAGCTGCTTTTGTATCTATCGACAATAATCATCGCAGTTAGTTATTATTTTTTACAACATGAACATACTGTCTTTTGAATGCAATTCCATAGATTTCGTACCTTGTAAACTATGCTGATGATAACAAAAGGTTTTGATTCGATGTACCATTATTTTTGTATAAAATATTTTATATTTTTGGTGCGCAATTGAAATTGCCGTTATATACCTATCACGTCATATCCCACAGTGTGGCATAACCAGCTACAGTTTTGTGGGTGTGCATTATATTATACAAGGAAGCACGACACATGCGTGTATCCCCACACAGCAGGATCGTTTCACCTGAAAATTTCACATTCAGAATGGGTCGTAATCCTCATTGGTGTTTTCTTTTATGAGGTGATGCACACCCTGACACATGTCGCTGATAACCCTACACTGTAGAGTATACCGTGATGGTATTCATGAATTAAAAATAAACGAGAATTCATATAGGCGGTTTTCAAGAGTCCAAAAACACTTGAAACGAAAATTTATCCAGATTATTTATTTATTCATACATATACATAATTGACTAATATATCCTTAACTGCAATGCCCCACTAGGTAAAAAAACCTGTGCCGGGGCTTAATCATTTAGAAATAATGATACTTTTAACAGTGAATGCCAACTAACAAAACATACACAAAAATAGAATTCCAAATATAAATAGCATACAATAACAAAATTAGAAATAACATTAAAAATAAATACATTAAAAAGTGCATAACAAATTAGAAAAAAAAACAATAATCAACGAATGCCTATTCAAAAGTAGAAACAGAACATATTTATTTATTTATTTATTTAATTTAAGGGGGAAATATACAGCAATTTATAATCCATAAATATGAACAATAACAATTATCAGTAATTTGCCAAAATAGTTCCCACAACATGCGTAATATAAAAAAAGGACAAGTTAGCTTAAAAAACATATACAGTGGAGTGAGTTAAAAACTAAATTAAAATTAAAGTATACAGCTTAAAACAAAAAAAAATAACAAAGAATAAAAACAAGATAAGTAATTTAAAATTAGGGATATAGATAATGGGGGTATGTAGGAATTGCGGGGAGTGGGGAGGGAATAAAGATGATTGGTATTCCATGTCTCGTATCACTGCGTTTTTGCTGATATACTCCTGCGATATTGCGGATATGTGCTGTTGAGTACATCAATGTCGTAAAAACTTGTGTTATACTGCTTACAAATGAGTGGAAAGCATGAATTCATTCTGTGATAAGTGCTACAGTGTGGAATATGAAATATATTTGAGTGTCTGCTTGTTCTACCTGGCACATGAAACAGTATAATACTTATTATTTGGGGAGCATCAAAACAATTATTAACTATTTTGTGTAAAAGTGATAGGTCGTTATGAGTTCTTCGGTTCTCGAGTGATTCAAGGCCGTGGAATCTGTGTAGTTAGGAAAATGAAGTGTGATTTGTAGTTGACGGTTTTAATGTACTTTTTTTGTACTCTTTCTATTCTATTTATATGTATAGTGTCCCTATACACTACTTATTGTTGGGGTGAAACTCTTAGTACTTTGCAAGTAAAAGATGTATAGTTCTTTTACACTTTATTTATACACGTTCAATATACAAGATACAATTCAAGGTCAAATACTATAACAATTCACGGAGGTAGCTATCAACGGCGTAACGATGAATGACGCGCCGCGTGCCCATTCACACACTATATACACACACAGACATGCTATCTCTTTCATTTACATATCTCACAATATGTAGGTATGTTATAAAACATATTAAACAAAAAAAAACAAAATATAACTTTAAGACAGTTAAGAACAATAAGGATATGAAAAAAACATAAGAAACACGTTTACCAACGACATACAATCCCTGATTTCTTTACATCATATGTGTGGCAAATATTCGTTATAAAGAATGCTCTCCGTCCTTTCCCGACCTACATTATGTCGTAGAGCTAAATTTGCACATGCTTCTTAAAAAGTGTTTTTCTATTGATTGTCTTGACAAAGGGATCCAGGATGTTGAAGACTTTAGATGCTATATAGGTATAGCTTCTTTGCGCAAATTTTGTTTTATAATTGGGAATATTGTGATTAGATATTAGACTATAGTCAAAATCTTCTTAGTATGTCTTGAGATCTCCTTCCGTATGGGGATTCTCAAAGACTGGATATGTATGAAACTTTTCCACGATAAATATAGCAGGTGGCTTCTTTTCACTTTCACTCATGGTAACATTCAGTTTTGTTAAATTGAACTATTTTGTTTTAATGGTGAAAGTTGCACTATACGATCGCATAAGATAACTTTCAGATTAGGAATTTGTTTTCCCAGTACCATTCTTTTTCAATACCAACATTTTATTGACGAACGAATGGAATCGGTTTTATTTTGAAGTCATTTGTTTATTTCATTCATGACGATTTATTACATAATATTCGACAACCGTAGAACAGTTGCAAAATGTTTGACTTCTGTGACAACGTCCTAGGTTGGATCTCTATATTTTAATTATTTACTGTCAAAAATTTACTTTAATATTTAAGTCTATCAATATTTTTGTAGGTAGTTTTTGTGGTAGGTACATTTGAAACAATTTTATTTTGTAAAATTCATCTTCAGGATGAAGTAGTCGCTTAAGATGAAAAAAAACATGAAGGCCTGAGATTTTAGAGTCAGATATTCTAAATATAAAATTACTTAAAAAATAAGTAACAACACAAATTTTTAACTTTATTCCACTAATTTTAAATGTTGACCACTGACTGTAACTTCATCATTCAGTAGATGCTCTTTGAGCGAAACGCGTCAGTGGTCAACATTTTAAATTAGTGGAATAAAGTTAAAAATTTGTGTTGTTACTTATTTTTTTAAGTAATTTTATAATATTGATAATGGAATTCCATCACGAATTAGCAGTCGAAAAATTATAAATAATTAAATTCAGATATTCTAATTAAATACTGTAAGAATAACAAATATAAGGTTATTTAATAAAAATACTCTTTAGTGGTGCCTCGATCATTCGTACAGGGGTAGTTTTTTGCTAATTCGGATTATCGAAGCTCTACTGTAGTAATAACGATAATCATGGTGGTATTTAGTAATATCGCTAATCTTATTTATTTATTTATTTTATTTACAATTTTTGGGAGACTAACAGCTATGAATTTCAGTTTAACATTTAACATAATAATAAAACAGCCAATTATAAGTCTCCGCTGATAGGAAATGATGATTCCCTTTTATTCCTTTCCTAGATCCTTTTGATTCAGATTCACCAGTTTGAAAAATTTGTATTACATTTATTTTTTTAATTGTAAAATTAACTTAATTTATGGAATATCGAGTTTGGGGAGAAGCTGCTACATACATCTTACAACCGCTAAATATCCCAAAAATTGGTTTTTTATATTATATTATAAAACCGTTCCAAGAATCATTAATTCCGCTCTTCAGCACGTTAAAAGTGCTGAAAAAATAGTAAATAAAATCATTGGCCTACATATTCCAAGATAAACATACCGAATGCCAACGTTAGCAAACTTCTTTATGTACCAAATATTAAAACGACATTTGCACAACGGTTTTTTTTCAGCTCCGAGAATATACAATATTTTTTCAAAAAGGAACAAAGGTGGATGTTAAAGATCGATAATATAATATGGGTCCTTAATAAAGACCGAAATCAAATATCGGCTCATTTAGTGTAAATGTCACTAAATATTACATATCTGAAGTGTTCTATGTACAATGTACACTATGTTGACAAAAAAATGTTATGTTTAAAAGTAAATATTAAATATGCTATGTTTGAAAGTAAAATTATAAATTATATTCTTAAGAAAATTATTTATGTTAAAAAATTAATGTCACATTTTTTTGCTATATTTGTTTATTTACTTATTATGTCCTATTCATTTTTCTGAACTTTGTTTTATATATTTTTTTTCTGGTTATTTGTTGTGTATTTTTTATTAAATAATTTTCAAGACCAGAATTGTCTTGGCTAGAACTGGAAAATGTATAATATATTTAAACAGGAATATTTTAATATAATAAAATAAAATAAAATATCTTAGTTTCTAACCACGTTGAGTATTTTCATGCCTGAGTATTTTTAGGCATAAAAATAACAAGTATGAAGGAATATTATATGTGATCCGTCTCAGAACATACATTCCTAGTGAGACGGGGAACGAAAAATGTATTGTCATTCATGTATTTTTATATAATAAACGTCGGGTTGCCGTCACTGAAACTGTCATTATTACTGTTTTTAACCGTAATAAATAAATCATTTGAACAAATACTTCATATAAAAAACCAAAGCATTTTACTATCGCTTTGAACTACTTAAAAAAACATCTCTTTTGAACCATCTCTGAACATTTCACCCTTTAATTTTAATTTATTTTTATTTTTTCTGTAACAATTTATTACAATTTTTTTCACCCTTAATTTTTTTACTATTTTTTTCTGTAAAAATATGATTAAATATACATTACTCTATGTGAAAACATTTAATTGAGATGCAATGTATCATCCATATTTATTATAACTGTTGTATATTCTTTTATCATTTTATCTTGTTTGTTTTATACATTATTGTTTACATTATGTTTGTTTTATAAATACATTTTAGTTCTGTCGTATGACTTGAAGTTCGTATATTTCCACAAGGCGTCTTTAAATGTACCGACCATATTTATTTTTGACAAACAATAAAAGTCCCAATCAAGTAAATCCTTCATTGATCATTCACAATCCCTTTACGTCGAGTCTTTTCATAAAAAAAATATTCGGGTTTTATTAAATTGAACGAGTTTTTAAAGAACCCTCGTATTCCGGGTCAGGCTTACGGGGGGCGGGGGACCTTTGATAAGTTTCACTCTTTGAATTCCAACTTTTCTAATATTATAAAGAGAAGGTTTACTTTGTTGCTAGAGGACTATAAAAAGACTATGGAATGTCAAAAATCATACCACTTTTTAATAAAGATAAAAGCAACGGGCCTCTGCGAGAAAAATTTCCGACCAAAGATATGACATTTTTATGAATAGGGTGGGTCCGTCGCGAGGGTCGCGAAGTTCTGTTTGAACCGCCTGGCTCGATTTTATTTTGGGTCAATAGTAAAACCATTCACGCGAGATTATTATGATTATGAGAGGAAGGGCAGAGATTATGGATAAGGGAGCCGTATTTGATATCTCGCGATTGTGACAAGTTTACAAAAAGGGTCATTACATCACACACTCCACAGTTAGGGCGTTTGATATCATCTTAACTTTTTTATTACAACGCCACGTAGCTGATTTTCGCTGTGTGCTAACCGAAACTATTTTTCGCGAATTTTAATGATTGTTTTTTTTAATGTTCGAAGGTATTCTGATTAGTTCTTACAAGTAAACGATTCTGGCTTTGAATTTTATTGACGTTGTAAAGGTAAGTATAAGAAAATGGAAAAATGATCGTAAAGTTTTGTAATTGCGCCGAACTTTTATTAAGTCATTAATTCAAACAATTGTGCCTTCGTTGGTGAGTCAATATCGGTCTTCTTGTGCCAACTGTTATCCAAACAGTCTCAAATTTTCTTTGAAGTACTGTCTTAAAATTCGACCCAAGTATTCTTCTGTAGTTTATTTTCTTATTTAAACTTCAAAATGGGTATCATGGAAGGGTTATATTATATTTACGTACACCATTCATATAGTCCAAACTAGAATAATCATTTTTAACGTACCCTTGGGATCAAATTTGTGTAGCATCCTGAAAACTTTTTTACGCTGGATCAGGACGCGTGTTCAAATCTCGCCGCGACCAATACCGCTCACTAATTTCAAGAATAGTTTAGGGAACTTGTTTGGAACACGTGTTTAGTAGATATAGATACCTACATAAGTGCTTGTTTGTGACTTATGTTGTTTTATGGTGGTGGTGATTGTGTATTGTCTTGTGTGAAATTGACTTTTGATAATTATTTTTATGTGATGTGATATTAATTGATTTGGAGAGAAACGGATCCAAACAAATTTATTGCTAAAATGAAAACAATATATAATTATTCCACTTATTTATTTTGTTGACTACGACTAGTTTCGTACAAAGCACATTTACGAGTAGTACCAATACAGAAATTAAAATTATATTTATACAAGAGGCAAGACAAAATTGAACATATATCGAAAACGGTTGAATATGGAGCCAAGTTTTTAAACGAAATGTAAATGTACAAAAGAGAACTTTTTATTTTTTTCAATAATATGTTAAATCTTATATTCACCTACAACTTCAAGGAATGACAATCACACACAATGTAATTTACAAGTACTTAACAATCACAACAGTAATTTATGAGTGACAAACACAATGTAGGTAATATATTTAGGAGAGACAATCACACGCAACGTATGTTACATATGAGTGACTCTCACAAAGTAATTTAGGATTAACAATCACCATAATATGACATTCATACACAATGTTATATACGAGTGACAATCACAACGTAGTTTAGGAGTGACAATCACACGCAACATATGAAGATAATATTCACAGAACGTTATCAACGAATTACATTCACACACAATATTATACACGAGTAACAATCACAACATATGTAATTTAGGAATAACGTTCACTTACAACTTCAATGAATGACAAACACAATGTAATTTATTTAGGAAATACAATCACACACAACGTAACTTATGAGGGAGGTGATATTGTAAATTATATAATGTATACTTTGTATGTTGATATATTTTTTAACAGATTTTTAATTATCTCAATAGAGACGAAGTTGGAATATTTACTGTAGGAGAACCGGGAAATCAAGGCACCTACAGGGCTTACGACCTGTCATCGGCTGGTTTACGTGATCACTTTATGCGCTTGCGCAACGTTCACCAATAATGCCTTTTTAATGAGATCCCTATCAATTCAATTTTGAAAGTTCTACATATTGTAATACTGAAATTCTTTTCTCTTGAAAATAAGGAATTTTTACTACAGCCATCTATGTGTGAAATTATGAACAACATTCTTATTATTTTTATTTATTTTTGTTGTAACGCCATCTATTGAGAGAATTGTTTTTTTTTTGTAAATAATGAGAGCAACAATTCTTATACCTGAGGTGACAAATGCATTTTTCGCATAGAAGTCACCCCTGAATTGCGCCAGACTTATAAGGTCATTTTTGTCTTATTTACCAACTTGTACCAATGTGTAAGTAATCGAATATTTTTTTATTATTGCATATGCACAAACATTGGATTTTTTTCCCAGGGAAAAAAATCCAATGTTTGCGCATATGCAATAATAAAAAAATATTCGATTGATATATTTTGTTATGATTCGAGTAAAGAAAATAAAACAATTAAAAAATATAGTATTGGGGATGGTTTCAAAGACTTATTAATGCCTTTTTTAAATGCATAATAATTACTTCCTTGTACCCTACCCAAGTGATGACTTTGTTGTCATTTTATATGTTCGACGATCATTAACCATTCTTTCTTAAAATAAAAAAAAAATTATCAACGTTATGAAGTCATTAGATATGAATTTGTGTGCACGAATAAAACTGTATATAATATATAAATCACCTTATAAATAAAATAAGTACTTGAGATTAAATTATTACTTGCTACACTGTTGTAGGTAAACTCTAGTATGAAGAGTTATAAGAAATTCTTTAACGAGTTATCTCTAGGCACACGAAAGCTTCTTTTTGTATTAAAACAATCGTTTTATTTCTTCGTTGTTTAATTACTCAACTTTCAGCGTAGCGTATGAAAGGGGCCATAAATTCAAAATGAATTTAAGTGTAATTCTGTGCACAATTTAACGACCCTACATAATCACGACCGGAGAAAAGTTATTAATATAAAAGTAATAAACATAAATAAAAAGTATGCACACTCACACATATATATGAAGTATACGAAAAGAAAACTTTACGTCAACTTTAATAATGTTTTATATTTGTACACTTGGAGCACTTTGCACGTTTTAATCTGTCGTTTATTGAATTTAAGCACAAATTTGCTCCATTAAATATGTGCAGTTAAAAATACTAAGTTTATATTTGATTAATTTCTATAGTATATGTAGTTTTTGTTTAAGGATGTGTTTTTCAATACTCAATAATATGAAGGAATATGCTGTATAAAGAATACGTTCAAAAGATAAAATAAGTGAATAAGCAGGAGCACTTTAGCCATTTTTCGTAGAGCAACATTAGATTGAACCATCGGATCCCTTGAAATGATCCTGCAGGGCTAATAATGAAGTTGATTAAGATTAAATTCATACTGTAGAAATCTTTAAAATTAAAATTAATTAATTAATTAACGAAATCTCATCACCTTACTAGAAAAACCAAGGTCCTGCTATATAAAACTCTCATTCGACCTGTACTTATGTATGGATCGAAATGCTGGAGAATCCAAAAGGATGACGAGAAAACTCTAGATTTACGAAAGGAATGTACTGCGGAGGATATATGGCCCAATTTGTGACAGTGAAGAGTGGCGTATCAGATTCAACCAGGAGCCCTATGATCCCTTAATTTCCCATAATTTCCAGAAAGATAATGATAGAAAGAAGTGGGCCGAACATGCACAGTGAATGGACGAAGAAGACATCCCAAAGGCGATTTTGAATGGAGCACCAGTCAAAATTTGGGGTGGTTGAAAGGAGTTACAAAGGATGCTTATAGCATAGGTTTCTAGAACTAGCATGGCGCTGTGCAAAACTGACAATCATGGAGGTGAACTCTACAGGAGGCCAAAACCCGACCTGGGTTGTAGAGCCTCGTATGATGATGAACGAATTGTCTTAAGTTATACAAAAAATGATGAAAATATCATACTAAACATTGATTTTTACAATTTTTATTTATTTATACAGTATTATAAAATAAACAGAAAAAAACGCTATGAAATGAAAAAAAGGAAGAACAATTACTTTTGTCCACAATTAATGTACATTAAATAATCATAGAAATATTTACCTACAAAACAACAAAAAATTAATTTAAATTCACTTTAAATTATTATATATTCATATGTTTCACACAATTGCCCGTGACCGGAATGAAGGGAAGGAAAAAGGAAGGGAGAAGGACCAAATTTGTTACTGCTGTGAAAAATCAGAATGTGCTAGATAAAAACAAAAATCAAAACAAGTAGGTATCTACCTAAGCAATTTAAATTTTCAACAATATGTACACAGGTTTACGCCACTATGCATCTATATAAAGAATTCTTGCAGCAATCATCACTAGCATTGAATACATCAGAATGTGTTGATACATTTATGATTAAATGTATATTTAGATCGATGTGAAATGATGATCGAGTACTGATTTATACATTTTCAAGACAAGATAAGAACGTATTAAGATTGTGTTATGAGTAACCCTAATGATTCTTATAATTATAATTATTTATTGAAAAAATAAACGTTTGAAATTAAAATGCATCAAACCATCTCAACGTCTTTACTAACCGAATATTTGTATAGTTGCATAATACGCAAACATTGGATTTTTTTCCCCTGTCGGGAGTCAATACAATTTGCAATACGGATAAGGACATAAGTATTAGGACTGTTGCTTTCATTGTTTGCAAACCAATTTCTCAATAGATGGCGTTACTAAAAGGTTCCTTCGTTGCTTCATAGATGGCAATAATATTTTTCAGCTTACTTTCAAAACGAACAGTTTATCATGGTAAAAAAATATGTATAGAACTTTCAAAAAATTGGATGATAGGGAACATAATAAGAAGGCATATTTGATGCACGTTGCGCGAGCGCTTAAAGTGATCACGTAAAACGGACGATGACAGGTCGTAAAACCTGGGGGACAATGATAACTAAATAAATTAAAAAGTTGTCAATTTTATTTGTTTGAGGAATTATTTTTTTAATGGGGTGGCTTCTGTAACGTCTCTCGCCCGCAACAATACCTTGTTAATGTATTTCTGTTCAATGCGCAATTTCAGAAGTTTTGATTTTTTTTACAATTTTTAACAATAAGGCAATCGCATTGATTTAATTTAGCAAATTTTAAATTAGCAAATTTCGAGTTGTTTTATTATTTTTGAACCTTTCTGCCGTTTTTTCTGTCATAGAAGTACCTACTAATCATTATAATATTTTTTTCTTCTTCTACCGTTGTTAAAAAAAATACCATCATACACAGTTGTACCGAATTTATTATTGGTTACCCGTTGTATGAAATGGTTGGAAGTGATTGCATATATGAAAATAACCCTTAGGATCAATATAGGCACTGAGATGACATGTCATGTATAGGTAGACTCCACTTCAATACTCCTGTTAAATATTAATTCTTCAATGTGTATTGCTCAGATTTATACTGAAACGCCTCATTTCATACAATCCTTACAACATGTAACATATTATTAGATATTATCTTTTGTTGATCGCTTTTATACATCCCAGGTACAGAATAAGGCCACTTCTTTTTTCCGTTCTTGGACATAGGCCTCCCCCTTGATCCTCCACAACTCCCTGTGTTGGGGACGCTGCATCCATCTCCCTCCGGCAAATTTCTTGATGTCATCAGACCACCTTGCCTGAGGTCTGCCGACACCTCTTCGACTTGTTCTCGGTCGCCATACTTCGATCTTTTTGGTCCATCGTGAATCCTGGCATCTGGCAATATGCCCAGCCCAGCTCCACTTAAGACGAGCGACAATTTCCGCTACATCGGCTACTTTGGTTCTTTCTCTTATCATGACATTCTGAATGCTGTCCCTTATTGAAATACCCAGCAACTTTCAATAAGGCTAATTATTATTTTTAAATTACATACATTTTTTTTTGCCATAAGACTCGCGAGAGCAAGTAGCATTATAAAATACCTACTATACCCCAAAATCCGCCATCGAAATACGTTTTTATGTTCATGACTTATAAAATTTCAGAACTTCAGGCACCGGCTTAGGATAGTGCTTCCACTCTTTTCTGTTATCATAATTTTCTATTGTAATCCCTTTAGATCGTTCCTCATCCTCTGCTTTTCCTTTCGTAATTGTTTTTTTAACTTATTTTCTCAGATGGTTGACTGAGAGAAATTGCCTCCAGGCAATATGTCCGCAATTTGTACAATAAATTTTTATATTTTTATGCAAAAAGTGTTAAATAAATAATTAGTTGTTGAGTGTCACTTAAGAGCCGAATAAAGTTACATTTATTTATTTATTTTTATTTATTTCTATCCAAAAACATACAGTATATATTTATTTATTTATTTATTTATTTATTTATGTTAAAGTTGGACAAAAAACAGCGTTAAGACATAGTACAATACAATAGTAACATCAAGTATTAAGGCCTATTACATTTTGTCGTTATGATTGACATAAAATAATACAAGTTTGCAAAAAATAAAAAAATAAAATATGATCATAGGTTGGTATGTAGGTAAGAGCAACATTTCAAGTTAACAATGATTTAAAACATAATATTGAACTAAAAGGAAAAAAGAAAAAAGAGAATAAATGCCGTCAAGGTTTCCTATAATAGGTGGTTATTGATCTTCTTTTGTATGGAGTATTTGAATGTTGTGGAGCTGAGGTGGAAGATGTCAAACTCTTGAAATCTGTTATTGTATGTATCGCACATTCTATGAATAGTCATGTTTTGTGCGTAATTGGTGCGGTGAATTGGAAGGTGGAATAAATGTGTATGTCTAGTTCTGCGAGTAGGAATATTAAATGAAATGGTATTGAGTATTGAGGGGCAGTCGATATTATTATTTATAATGTTGTGCAGAAGCATCATATCATTTACTGTGCGTCTATTCTCGAGACTGTCGATTTTATAATAGGTTCTCGCGCAGTCGTAGCTGGGGAACTCGAGGTATGCTTTACGGTTTAAGTATTTAATGAACAATCTTTGTATTCTTTCAATGCGTTGTTTGTATGTTGTGTATCTTGGGGACCAGATTGGGGATGCGTATTCGAGTATTGGTCGAACCATGGTATAATATATAGATTTTAATGTATTTATGTTCTTGAAAGATTTGCAGGTTCTGAATATGAATCCAAGAGTTCTATAAGCCTTGTCTATCATTTTATCTATATGGTTGCTGAATGTAAGGCTCCCATCCATGATTATACCGAGGTCTCTTACAGTGTCGCAAGGTGTTATGGAAACTTTATTAATGTTATAGGAAAAAGTTATGGGTGATTGTTTGCGGGTAAAGGTTAGTTTGTAACATTTGTCTGCATTAATAGTCAATTTGTTTGTCAGGCAGTAGTCCGTAAGTCTGTCAAGATCAGCTTGCATATTGAGGCAGTCGTTGTGATTCCTGATTATAGAAGATATTTTCATATCGTCTGCGAATAATTCGTATTGTGTGTGTAATAAGCAGTTACCGATGTCAAAGATATATATATTGAAAAGAAGTGGTCCAAGGTATATATATAAGATACAAAATATCTTAAGAGAATATAAGCTTATTCATACATAGTTAACATACAAAGTAAATATAAGTTATTTCATTTCAATAAATATCAATTTACCACTTCACTGGTGCTTACATAAATTAAGCCATATCTTTTTGTATGTATTTTTGTTTCTAGCCCCCTCACTAGGCATAGCCTGTGCTAAGGTGAGCTAGTTTTATGTTATTGTCTATTACGCAAACATTGGATTTTTTCCCTTTCGGTAGTAAATGATATTTTTTGGCAAATTTTTAACATTTCAATAGAGACGGAGTTGGAATATTATAGGAGAACCAGGAACTCAAGGCACCTACAGGGCTTACGACCTGTCATCAGCTGGTTTACGTGATCACTTTATACCTTAAGTTCTTGGTCCTCCAATTATATTCCAACTGCGTCTCTATTGAGATGTTTAAAATTAGAATATCGAAAATACAACAAACAAAATAATGGGGCTCACCACTCATTCGGAATGTAGTGTATTTTTAGGTGAAACGAAACTGGTGTGCGGGGATACGCACATGGTGTGTGGATTTATTGAAATGAAGTAATTAATGCACCCACACATACGTGATATGTCGTGATGGTATGAATGAATGAAAAAAATATGAAATTGCTGTCTGGAAAAAAAATATCTTTCAAAATAATATTTGGCTTTGTCAAATGGTAGAGTTCGCATTTTTTCTATATTTGCTGTGTTGTGAGAGTTTTGAGTAGCTACTTTCCAAAGTTGCAAATTAAAATTAGTTTGTTTGTAGTTCGTCTTTTTTCTAAACATATTTTCTGTGTTGTGAGAGTTCCCATTCTTTAAGGTTAGTTTATAAGTAGTTCGAGTTTTTTCTATATTTGCTGCGTTGTGAGAGTTTTGAGTAGCTACTTTCCAAAGTTGCAAATTAAAATTAGTTTGTTTGTAGTTCGTCTTTTTTCTAAACATATTTTCTGCGTTGTGAGAGTTCCCATTCTTCAAAGTTAGTTTATAAGTAGTTCGAGTTTTTTCTATATTTGCTGCGTTGTGAGAGTTTTGAGTAGCTACTTTCCAAAGTTGCAAATTAAAATTAGTTTGTTTGTAGTTCGTCTTTTTTATAAACACATTTGCTACGTTGTGAGAGTTCATAATACCTTCCAACATTGCAAGTTAATTCATATGAGTTTACCTTTTTCATTTATTTGCAGCGTTATAAGAGATCAAAGTACCCCCAAAATTGCAAGTTAGTTAGTAGTTCATATTTTTTCTATATCTGTTGCGTTGTGAGAGTTCAAAGTACCTCCCAACATTGCAAGTGAGTAATAATATTCAACGACAAAATAATAATTTTGAATATCTTTGTATTCCCCGCAACGTTGGTTGTATTCCACCGACAATAATAATAATGTTATGACGGTTTCGCAAGGAGACAAAAGAGAATCGCACAAAACACCGCAAACCTAGCTTCAATCTTCTTCTTATTAAAGATAACCATATAATCGCTTTACAACTTGCTGCAACCAACCAACGGTGGCCAAGGACGTTAAAGACATTTAAGAACTGCTGTGACGAGAAGCGATATCAGAAATGCAAAAACCTTTTGATTGGATTGAAGAATAATATAGAAAATAGCAGTGTGCTCTGCCAGTATTCACATGGTATGGAAACTATATCATAAAGAAAAATGAAGACGAATAACTGGATACTCAGTCAGACCATTTTGTCCAGGGGTGGATCTACCTAAGGGCTTTTTGGGCTGCAGCCCAGGGCCCCGTACATACAAAAGGCCCCCAGCCTCTGCTTTAAGAAAAATAAGGCTTGTAACCCTGCGATCAATAAATTATATTATACATATACATGTATTAATATAAGCATGAGCTGAAAATTATATCTCAATGGACAATGAAGTCCCGTGATCGTGACAGAATTGACGCATTTGAAATGTGGTGTTGGCGTCGCATGCTGAGGATTCCGTGGACTACAAGAAGAACGAATGACTCGGTCCTTAAAGAGCTCAAAATAAAAGAAAGATTGTCTACAGTATACAGCCGCCGGGTATATATCTTCTTTTGTCACATCGCCAGGAGAGAGCCAGGTAACCTGAAAAAAGTATTATCACAGGAAGTGTACCAGGCAAAAGAAGTAGAGGCAGACCTCCTGCGCGATGGTGTGATCAAATAAAGGAGATGACCGGGAAATACCCTTATTCGGCGGTACGAGCTGCGGAGGGCAGAGAGAACTGGAGGCAACTAGTTCTGTCAATTAGCGGCCCCATAGATCACGACCCTCAGCATTGAGGAAACGAAAAAGATGAAGATAACTATCTCAATATCAATGTAATTTCTAATATAAAGTCACTATAGGAAACAGTTTATTGACAAAATGGCGATTCGTTGATTAATTAGAAATTATTAATTTAGGTTAAATTAGAGAAATGTAATTTTTTTTCGATTTGCTATGGTCAACGTGCACCTATTGGACAGGTTTTGCTGCGTGATGTGAGAGTGTGTTTGCTTTGTGCACAGCCGCAAAAAACTATTAAGTAGTATTTGTCCAGGGCCGCACAAATTCACGATCCGCCCCTGAATTTGTCCGATGTGGTTGAAAGAATAGCAATGCAAAAGAGACACATTGCAAGAATGAAAGTTAATAGATTGACATAAAGCTGGAGATAGACTGTTCGAGTGAAGACCACAAGGGCGGCCGCATGCGGCCGCCCTTGTGGTCTTCACAAGTCTACACAAAGAACCAAACCGATTCAATGTGGCCACGTCTCTCTTTCCGTTTCACTAGGACACATTCTAATTAGTCCAGCGCGAGAGGGAGGCCGTCTTCATGTGACAAAGTCAATCCACAGTATTATTTCTTCTTTGGGTAACTTCGAAGTTAGCCGAGCCTATTCAAAGCCTAATTTAATCTAAAAAGAACATCACAATCCTTTCGAATCCTTTTTGGCATTCGTCCTTCACTTATTTCTTTAAAAGAATGTATATGTACTTGTGAAAAGTCCATATGCATCCTCATACATTCCTTGACATGTGTATAAATGTTTTCGCGAAAAGAAATCGGTCGTTTCAAAAGGATGGGGTTGGAACTCACTATCACTGGATTACTAAGTCGTACGATGCCCGCTCTGCCACCAACCCATCTAAATCTCGTTCTTCCTAAATACCACCCTAGTTTAATCAACTGAACAATGCACGATGTCTAGTTGATCATGAATGTTGTAAACTTATTCGCGCAATAGATGGACGACATAAAATGATTCGTTGGACCCCAGTAGATGAGAATGGCAGAGGAGCGAAAGGAGTGGAGTAGGAGAGGAGAGATCTATGACTTGCAGTGGGCAAGCACGGGTTGATTATGATGAAGATTATGAAGTCTCAATAGGTCATGTATGATGCAGTTATGAAAAGAATTGCCCAAAAGAGAACAACTTAGATTGACCACAAAATCCGGCACCCAGGCCTGTTTTTTACCATCGTCGAAGGAATGATTGATGGGAGCAACTGTCGAGGCCGCTCCAAAAACAACTATATGGACCAGATAATCGATGACGTGCGCTGTAGCAGTTACAAAGAGAAAATGAGACTGGCGGACGATAGAGACAAGTGGAAATATCGAGTGTTTGGTGCAGACCAATCCTAGGATTGTCACCCAGAAGAAGAAGATGCAGTTGGAGTTTTAGGGCAGCTGCACAGATGTGCGATGCGATGGTGCTTACCGCAGTCCCAGATTTGAATTCTCCTTGCTGCAGGAAATCCCGTGTGGTAGAAGAGTCTAAGGAACATATGAAGGAATTTAATACGGTATTTAAATGCTGAGTGGTTGGTGGTGACTAGCGGAATTCGAAATTTGTTTTAAACTAAATAATTCAAAATTGATGTGCTAAAACAGCATCTTCTTGAACTCTGGAAATATTCCAGTTAATAAAAATAAAATGATGGACCTGTTGAATTTTTTCAAATTTTTGCTGTTCAGTTATCTTACGGTACGTTACCCTTCCAACTCTGCGCTGCGCTGCCTTTTAGTACTTTGATAGTCTACTTACACCGCGCTACTTAAGAATTTTAAATGACCATCATTTCTAAGCTCTTAAGTATTTCAAATTGAAATTATTTGCATAAATTCTATTCTTCGCGCATCCACAATGTATGAACTTGAAAAAAAAACTTAAATCTGTATACTCAGCAGTTGAGTGGACAAAGCCATTAATTGCTGACTTCAGTGAAATAACTGGAAAAATGACAGTCTAATGCAGATATTATGTTAATTGAATACATTTTAAATACCTACATTGGTTCATGGTACAAAATACTTGTAACAATATTTTAATACCCACATATGCTTGATTTGTGCAAACTGAATGTTTATAAAGCGACGTTTAGTGACACAAGATCACTTCAAGGGCGCTATAGCTTATTTCTTGGCTCTACGAAACAAGGCAGTCTTAATATGTCTACCGAAGGTGTCAATGCTCTGAGCTCCACGTATGTCAAGGGGAAATTATTCCATTTTACAGGCCCGTGAAGATACCTATTTACCATTTCAAAATAATTGAAACTGTTTTTTATGAATTTAATACAAATGCGACAGGTATAGGTAATGTTTGGAATTATTGTAGTTGTAGTGCGGATACCAATGGCTTAGTAATGAACTTTTATTTTTTTTGCTTCTCTCTTTCTTTGTAACAATTTTTTTTCTCCCTCCAACAAATGCTTAGTATTTTACTGAATTAATTTCACCCACTAAAAAGGTCCTTAAAAAGGTTTAAAACATAATTTAATATACCTTTGTTAATACTATTATATAGATACTGTTGGTTATATATCAATAAAATAAATTGATCTTATTGATATGTGATTCATCGTCAGTTTGACTATGTGAAAAAAACTATGTTTTTATCAAACAGTAATAAAGAAATAATAACACAGTGAATCCGTTACGTAGTAATTTGTGATTACAAAAAAAAAACTGATTGAATATTTTTATTATTGCATATGCGCAAACATTGGATTTTTTTCCTGTCGGGAGTCAAAGATATTTTTTAACAGATTTTTAATTATCTCAATAGAGACGAAGTTGGAATATTTATTGTAGGAGAACCGGGAAATCAAGGCACCTACAGGGCTTACGACCTGTCATCGGCTGGTTTACGTGATCACTTTATGCGCTTGCGCAACGTTCACCAATTATGCCTTTTAATGAGATCCCTATCAATTCAATTTTGAAAGTTCTATATATTGTAATACTGAAATTCTTTTCGCTTGAAAATAAGTGAAAAGAATTAGTTAGAATTAGTTATTAAAAGTCAAAAAAAAAAAGTCTGTTAAAAAAAAAAAAAAACTGATTGTAAAAATAAAATAATAAACGCAATTTGAATTATATCTATCAATAAAAATATTTAATTGATTAATAATATTCACGCTGCTATTGAAATTGACGCCTTTTAATAACCTCAAAAAGAAATAAATTGGAAATATGAAAACTTTGCTATTTTTGTAACGACATGGCAAAGTATTGCATCGGAAAATACTTATTGAACCCAAGAGGAAAATTAAATCGTATTTTATTTTTTCCCCAAAATTTCCTATTTTTTATGTTACTCTCGCCCTGAACGAGTTTTGATTCATCTACACATTTTCCAATCAAATACGCCCGGGATTTAAGTACCAGTTCATAAAATTGTAAACCCTGATCAAACGTAACTCGTAAATCATTAAGCCTAAGTTAAATTTGAGATTACATTATATGAGATTATATGAGAATTCTACCTACAGCGCATCTTTTATTATTTTAAGTGCACAAATTGTAACAAAGAAAAATGGAAATGATTATGTTGGCCAAGACGGATGAGGAAAGGTGCAGTCAGACCAAATTATGATACGATGTGTGGACAGTGGACAGGACACATAGCAAGAACGAATGACAACAGATGGACTTAAAGACTGCTAGAGTGAAAACCGAGAGGCGAAAAGATGGATGGATGACATCAAAAGGTTTGCTGGACCTCAGTGGATGGGAATCGCACAGGAACGGGAAGAGTGGAGAAGGAGAGGGGGGGGGGACTTTGTCCCGCAGTGGGCAAACATGGGCTGATAATGTTGATGATTGTTGAAACCCTGATAACTTCTTCCTAATGGGAAACGTGGAGGTTTAAAGATCCAGAAGTCTCGTACCGACACGACGGAGTGACGTTATTAAATCTGCTACAAGATCTTCACTCATCGAAGCGCTTCGATCTACTCGAGTCTGTCCTCTACGGTGGCAGACTAATCGGCGAGTGTTTGATTGTTACCACCAGCCTCAGTAATTTGGTGGAGGTGAAAAATAAAGGTCTACATCTTTTCAATGCATCGAAGTGTTTTCGGGCAATTACGTCCTCCAAATAAGCAACAATACAACGAGAAAAAAATTAAGAAAAAGTTCATTAACTAAATCGGAAAATAGGAGTGGCTGACGAAGGGCATACTGAGATTTGAATTACTAATGGAAAATGTATATTATATTTATACTGTATTTATTAATTAAAAAAAAAAGACACAGGCATTGGCTAGTTTGTGGTGATTAAAACACAATACTGACACTGTTTTCTACTTCATCATATATATTATGTATTAAAAAAATGAATATGTACATTTAGAGCATAGAATAATAATAAAACTATAGAATACTCATTCCCATACAATACCTCGCTGAAAAAGTGAAGCCCTTTTATTGGCCGGCTCGTGTCAATATATGTATGACTCTGCTGGTAGACATTGTTCGTATAGTACTACTCGTTATGGCTGCGTAAATAATTATGCAAGCAGTTAAGAAATTCCCTAATTCGAGAACGTATCACGCAGATGATTACTGAATGCTCGTAGCAAAATGTTGACCAAATTAGTCAACATAAAGCACTCGCGTTTACTGCAGGCTTAAGAGTATTATATACTATTATTATTCTATGATTAAGAGATTGTCTACATTTCAAGAAGAAAAAAAGGGTACACTAACATACATAAGTTGGAAAGTTCAGTGTTGCCATAATCCACTCGTTTTGGATTTAAATGAAATAAAGTAAATAATTGACGTTACAACAATAGTATTGTAAAATATAATTGCCTATTTTTTCCTACATTCCCTGAACTGACCATAATAGCTTGTAGTATGAGTGAACGAAACCCGTCGAGGCAGGATTTGAACTCGCGACCACTGGATTCACAGTGTACTTAACACCGACCAATCTAATATATAATATTATTTATCTTTGCCTACCAAAAGCTGTATATGCTTTTGAACGAGCAGTGTTTGGGTTCGGCGCATGCTTCCTATTGCGTCAAGCCGAGCACTGCTTGTGTGTTTCGACTGTAGATAAAATTAAGACATAAGATAAATAAACGATTTGTGCTTGCCTGTTGCAACTTTACGCTAGTAGAGGTTTTCGAAAATCGTTTCTCCTGTTTGAAGTTATTGAAAACCAAATAATAAATATTTTGTAAATCCTATATATAACTTACATAATAAAATAACCAGGATGTTTTTAGTTCTATTTTTGTGATAAAAATCTGAGTACGAAGTGGTTATACTTGATTAAAGTTACGTGTGGTAATAGAGTAATGTTATCAACTGTATTATTCAGTCTACATACATACCTATCACAAGGTTCTTTATGCTACCTTTTCCAGAAATTGTCTTCAATTTATTCTCAAAATTCAAATGCTGCTCAAAACAAACGTAAGTTTTAATATACTATGTAAGTCTTAATCTAAGATGGAAGCTAATTCAGTGGGTCAATAATCAATCGAGACTATATCAATATCCCTGAATATTTTGAAGAATCCACAGGGAATTTTGTGACAAGATATGTGTGCTTTGTTTATTCAATACAAGCATAACATTGACTTTTATATTTCCATAGAGAAATGAAATAAATCTATTTTCCTCTCTCGTGTTTTATTCCTTTTTGCCCCTCTCATTTTCCTCCCTACTTTTCCAAATATTATATATCCTTCTTCCTTGTTATTCTGAGGTGAAACATGGAATAAGTAATATACCTAGCCCCTTCGAACAAGTGATGAAAGCTGCCGCCATCTATCGATTACATTCCAAAGTTCCGTTGTATTCTCTCAATCTCGTCGGACAGGAGCAATTTATAAGAAGCGAATACCTACCTCCCCATTAAAATTAGCAACTTTCAAAATGAGCGATATCTTAATTTCGTCAATTCTCTGTTTACATTTGGCCACCGAAACCACGCCGAAACCAATTTGGCCGTGTTTGGGAGAAGATTATTTGACAACTGTGAAACAAAGTAACCAATCTCCCAGACTCTAATTAAAACTAAAGTGAACGCTTTATTATTATTTGAAATCTAAATAATGCAAAAACTTCGTCTCGGAATCTCGTCGTTCGTCTCGAGTTGATTTTTTAGTTGAGTTATTGCGGTTACTTTGATTCTTCATCATAAAAGTCTTCAACTCTTTGGACGTCAAAATTGAAACGAAATCAAATGCCGAAAATTCATCTTCATTATACTAACTTTGTTCAGGGAATATAAATACTTTCCCTATAAATCATTGTAAATTAATATAGATACTTCAAAGACGCTGCAAAAAGTTTGTAAATTATCTCAATAAATCATCCCAACACAGCCATTAAAAAATAAGTACATTAATTTACATTTAAACACATTATTATTATATAATTCAAATATGCATTCATACATTTTTCTCGTTTGAGGTAGGCAGAGAGTCTCGAATGCCATCACATCATCATGCCATCGCTTGCAATGATGTATCAGATATATAATCAATTGACATTGTTCACCTTTGAAATTGTGTAAATTCACTGAGTGACCACTCAATTCAACCCAGAACGTATAGATAAATGTTCTTCTTCGTCTTCAGCCTATTTCTGTCCACTCATTAACGAAGGCCTCCTCCATTTGATTCCACGCCGTTCTGTGCTGTGCAGTGCCAAAGTCTCTTTGTATATCATCCCTTCATCTCAGCTGCGGTCGCCCCACACATCTGTCGTACGAGGTCTCTTTATCCACTTATATCCAGAGCTTCTGACTACATGTCCCGCCCATTTCCATTCCAGAGTCGCCATACGGTGGATTAAATCAGATATTTTTGAGGTGGATTATATCTGATATTTTTGAGGTGGATTATAGAAAAAATATTTTTGAGGAAGATTATATCTGTTATTTTTTAGGAGGATTATATCAGATATTTTTGAGGTGGATTATATCTCATATTTTTGAGGTGGATTTTATCAGATATTTTTGAGGTGGATTATATCTGATATTTTTAAGGTGGATTATATCTGATATTTTTGAGGTGGATTATATCTGATATTTTTGAGGTGGATTATATCAGATATTTTTGAGGAAGATTATATCTGGTATTTTTGAGGTGGATTATATCAGATATTTTTGAGGAAGATTATATCTGGTATTTTTGAGGTGGATTATATGTGATATTTTTGAGGTAGATTATATCTGATATTTTTGAGGTGGATTATATCAGATATTTTTGAGGAAGATTATATCTGGTATTTTTGAGGTGGATTATATGTGATATTTTTGAGGTAGATTATATCTGATATTTTTGAGGTGGATTATATCAGATATTTTTGAGGAAGATTATATCTGGTATTTTTGAGGTGGATTATATCTGATATTTTTGAGGTGGATTATATCTGATATTTTTGAGGTGGATTATATCAGATATTTTTGATGAAGATTATATCTGGTATTTTTGAGGTGGATTGTATCTGATATTTTTGAGGTGAATTATATCAGATATTTTTGAGGAAGATTATATCTGGTATTTTTGAGGTGGATTATATGTGATATTTTTGAGGTGGATTATATCTGATATTTTCGAAGTGGATTATATCTGATAGTTTTGAGCTGGATTAGGTATATCTGATTATTCTTTGTATATTCATATAATTTTTCTTGTCTATTTGTAGCAAAGAACTTGTGTTTTTTTTCCCCTACGTTGAGTAAGCCGACCATATTTTGTCTTGTAAATGAGTTTATTATTATTATTTTTTTGCTTTATATGGCAATTCACCCTATTTAGAGTGCTATATTATGCCTTGTATGAAAATATAAATAAAAAGGACGGTTAGAAGCAGTTTTAGGAGAATATTATATTGCTTCTTTATATCAATCATAACTATCAACTATCGTGACACGTATAGGTACTTTTCTAATAATAATAATTTAAATTTAGTATCGTATATCATCACAGAATTCATTTATTGCTGCATTCAGAGTTTTCCATCTTTCAATCTGCAATTTGGTGAAGAGTTCTCTGGACTGTTCTTATGTTCTAGATGTGTTCTTTCAGAGTTTCGCAAGGGGCCGTTATTAGTCCCCATAAGTATGGAGACAAATAACGGCGACCGAAGTATTGAACGAAGTATCAAGACAAGACAACTCGGCATTATCGAGGACTAAAAAAAACTCTCTAGGTTCAAAAATACTTTTGAAATTTAATTTTTTTTATAAATATATTTAATTTAAGACCTTTGTACCTAAGTATAAGTATATGTTGCGAAAAATAGGAATATTAGTTTCAAAAAAGGCTTCTGAACTCGACGATGGCATTTATGTTAGTATCCTAAAGAGGTAATATTAGGATAATTCTATGATGATTATAGTAAAAATAAGTGTTATGTACATTACGCCATGGAATTTGATAATGTCGAAATCAAAACATTGGAAGATTATGGCATCGAAATGTACCCATTAAACACTTATATGAATAAGTTAATTGTCTTGAAAACATGAACCGAATGTGCGTAACATGTGCTATTTAAAATTCACATCGACTTTATACTGAGATACTCAAACTTTAAACCTAGATTAATTTTATTTGTATGAAAAATCGCAACAATCAAATGACTGTTTTTGAATATTACGAGAGTAGTACTTTTCATCATTATTAATCGATATGGATCTTATTAGGCAAACCCTTTGTCTTGCATTACATAATAATGAACGAGATTATTTTACTTCATATAGAGCTGAAAACGATATTTATTTTTTATTGAGTGGAATTATCTGACTACCTTCGAAATGTGGTGCTACAGGCGCATGGTTAAGATCCATTGGTCCCCACCACATTCCAAACTACGTGGTACTAAGCAGAGTCGGAGAAATAAGGCAACTCCAAAAGAGGGTAGTCCAATAACGATCCAAATGGATAGGCCCTCCCGAAAAAAATTCTTGTGCTATAGGTGAATGAAATCGGTTGTGGAAGAATTCGAACTCGCAATCACTGGATTACAAACCCAGATGGCTAACCGCTCTGCCACTACCCATCTACCATTACATCAGGCATCCGGGTCTGCTTGTTAATATCATAGGAAGGAATGACAAAAACCAAAAACTATAAAGGTCGCCCTACTTACATAATATGGACCAAGTGATTAATGATGTGCGCTGTAACATCTATCAAGAGATCAAGATGCAATCGGACAACGTATATATGTGGAGATATGGATTGCTTGATGCAATCCAATCTTAGGATTGATACCCAGAAAAACAATTATAACAAATACGGACAAAATTAAACCATTGAGTTCAATTTATTCGTTTACAGAAACAAGTAGCATGAAAAATTGTGTCTTATAGGAGTGAAATGGTAGTAAAAAATGAACTCTTAGGCTGGGTTGTTCAACAAAAGTATCAGTAATAGTAGGGTTAAAATACTTTGATTTCATAAAATTGTTCAAAATTTAATGAAATCAAAGTATTTTTATTATACTTTTACTTTAATCTGTGATCGAGAAACACAGCCTTAGAGAATCAAGATGTAGGTAATAATTTGAAAATTTAGTTTTATTAATTTGGCAATTTGGCAGAAAAATATAATAAATTAAAAATATCAATCGAAGGAAGAAAATATGAAGGGAATGAAATACATAGAAAATATCATGCAATCAATTGAGAATATCAATGGATAGCAAACAATATAATAAATTGAATGATGCATTTGCATCAGTAATAACTGACTCGATTGTTTCAAAGACAAATTAAAAAATGTGTTTTGGAAGAAGACATCTATTAATGTAAAAAACAAAATTCATTGTTATATGAAAATCAAAAATTGTGTCGAAATCCATTTGGGTATATTTTTATGGAAAAATTTAGGAAACCCTGCATTAAAGATATTTATATTAAGGGTTAAAATTTTCATTAGTGTGGAAATGTGCTCTGCAAGCTTTCGCACATCGGCCCCAAGTATTCCTAAGTACCAATTAAAACAAATTTAATTAAAAACATCATTTAAATTGAAATCCTTTAGCATTTAATGTTTTTACCTATACAAGGCGTGATAATTAACTCCTCTTTATTGCCCCAAACTATCTACTTATTCAAAGATTATTACACCAAAAAGGACTACATTCATTGATTTGACTTGTCTAAGTTCGTTTCTATTTGGCTTCAAACGTGCTGAAGGACGATAGGAATATTTCTGGACTCCTAGGAAAGACCAAGAAAAAACTGCTTGCGCTATTTAAAAACAATAACCAGGGATGTATTATCATTATCAATTCCGATTGTAAAACTTATCTATATACCCGTTCTGATTATGAAGACTAATAATAGCCCCTTAAAAATCTCAGACACCGCATTTAAGAGTGCCAAAGAGAGCTTATTACAAGGACAAAGCAGGAAACTTATAAATTTTAATGAAAAAATCATTTATATGTAATTATTATACACATAGTTAAAGTTGTGAGAAGGGGGGCGACTTGTACGTAAACCAACGAAGCAAAAAGATACAATTTTGCGCTCTGCGCAACCGGAAGCTCGTTCAAGATGTTTGGCGAATATTGTATCTAATGTTGATAAATATTAAATGATACTCATTCATACATACCATCACGCCATGTCCCTTGCGGGGTAAGCAGAGAGAACCGAACGCCGCATTTTTCTATCTTGGCATGATCCATCGCTTCGTCAACATTCATGCATCGTCTCATACATGTTCGTCTGTTTCTTACATTTCCGTCTTTCAGAATATCGTTCACATCTATTTTCTTGGACGCCCCCGAATTCTCATTCCGTTCCTGTCAGCTTTGTATATTTTGTCGTCAGGCGTTCTTCATACATTCTTCCCAAGTGGCCAAACCATCTCAATGTGTTAACTTTCATTCTATTAAATACATCTTTCTTCATCTTGCATTCTTTCCTTGTGTCCTCATTTCTTACTGTGTCATCCATCGTTCTATAGCAATTTCTTCTTAGCAATCTCATTTCAACTGCATTTATTCTATTTTCGTGCCAGTTCTACCGTGTCATTTTTCAAGGTTGGCACTACTATTGCATTATAAATATTTAATGTTTCTTTAATTATATGCATATTGCACATGATGTTTCTCTACCTTCTTTAGTTTTATTATGATTTCTGATCTTTGAAAGAAACATTTTGTAATTTTTTTATTGACTAACTTTTTAACATCACATTAGAGAAAAAGTTGGGATATTCTAAAAGAACCAGGAACTAAAGGCACCTACAGGGCTTACGACCTGAAGGAATAATATACACTAATATTTTTACCTAAACCACGACAAGACCGATTATATAAGATAAACTAAACATGTAACTGCAAAATCAAGATTATCATAGCATGTAAATAAGACAGTTTATATTAAGAAGACATATAACGCTAACCCAAGTGACTGAAAATATGATACCTATATTAACCCCGCCCAATGTATTATGGAGTTACGCGTTAGTAAGGGTAACTGTCGCGTGCGTTAATAATGATTAATTTATATTTGATTCAAAATATCGGAAACCCAAAATTTGTTGATTTTTTGCATTTTAAGAACACTTAGCATATACAAGATTTATTTCTCTATGACACATAGTTATGGGGAAATTTAAAAAAAATGTTGTAAAAAAGGATGTTTTAAATCATTAGTTTCGGAGAATTAATGCTACATTATAAAATTTCGTGACGAACATTCACTAGATAAATGTTGAAAATATTTATGGTATTTTTTTTAGAAACACACTGTTACATGTATTTGAGAAATTCGATTTGAAATTGGGGTGTTTAGATTTATATGGCACCTTAAGTAGTATCGATTTGTATTTCATTCCGTTGGTAAAATATGGGCACTTGTCAGTCCTGTTGGTTGTGGTAAACCAATAAAGATCTTTTATAAAATACTTGTGATGGTTTCATATTAGGTATTATTATTTTGCAGGCAGGCAGGTACAGCGGTGTAAGATCCTCTCTCGCCTCTGGGAACACTTGTGAAATTCTTTATCGCCACTCTGAGCGCCATAAGTCTATGGTTTTATTCAGCTCCGTCGATTTTCTTCCTTTGCTATATCTCCTCTTCTTCTTCTGCCCTCTCTCACACCCCTGTTCTCCCGCTATGACGATCCCTCGAGACGCCAACATTTTTCCATTTCACTTATTTTTTATCATACATATTCAATTATCCTATAATAATTTGACGATGATAAATGAATCGCACGAGGTCCCAACGGAAACCAGGAATATCATATTTGGAATTTTGATCCAACAAGTTGTTAACAGTATTAACAAAAAAATACAGACTTCGGTGGATATATTTTGTATCATCTCATTCATTGCTAATAGAATATTATTTCACTTTTCTGATATTCTACGTATGTACATATAAGAATGTGAGTCGATGGCTGTTTGTTTTTTTGTACTGCTGTGAAACGAATACTTCTAAAGAACTCCTTTAGAAGTATTCTTGTATTATTCTGTATATGTTTATATATTATGTGTATTTTAACAATCTTTTTCCGAATGATAGACATTGTTTACCTTTCCTTCTGCCCTTTTTTTATTATAAATAATTGTGTTTATATGCTTGTAATTTTTACTTCTTAAATATTAACCTGTTATTAGTTTAATTGGTAATATAACCTTATATTTATATCTATTTATTGTAAAAATAAAAAATAAATTGTTGGTTTTCTAATAAATAGATAAAAAATAAAAATGAATAAACAAATAAATTTATAAATGAATAAATAAATAAATGAATAAATAAATAAATAAATAAATAAATAAATAAATAAATAAATAAATAAATAAATAAATAAATAAATAAATAAATAAATAAATAAATAAATAAATAAATAAATAAATAAATAAATAAATAAATAAATAAATAAATAAATAAATAAATAAATAAATAAATAAATAAATAAATAAATAAATAAATAAATAAATAAATATAAATCAATAAATAAATATATCAATCAATTAATAAATAAATAAATAAATAAATAATTAAATAAATAAACAAATAAATAAATAAATATACCAATTAATAATTAAATAAATACATAAATAAATAATTAAGAAAAGTACCTGTGAATAAATAAATAAATAAGTAAAAAATAATAATAAATAACTAAATAAATATATAAATAAATGAATTAATACGTAAATAAATAATAAATAAATAAATAATTAAATTAATTAATTAATAAATACTAAATAAATATAAAAATAATTTATTAGTAAATAAATTAATAAAAAAATAATTTAAAAACAAAATACTTTGGTGTATTCATTTCTCGTCCAAATTATAACATCTATATTCTTCTTCGTCTTCCTTGCCTCTTCCCAGTTAATCTGGAGTCGGCCCTTCTGGTACGCAATCCTTTCAATCTTGCGTCATTATTCATATCAGAAGAAAGGCATTTGATCTGTCATCTGGTACATCTCTCTTCACATAACCTCTCTCTATGGGCTCAACATAATATATCGTTGTACAACACTAATACACCACACATCTGCTTGCACGAATCTGTAATTTTCACCTGTAGAAAGGAGATGTTCCCTGGTAAGCGCAACCACTCCTAGGTGCCAAACTTCTATTTTTCATACTTTTATTCAATAAGGAAGAAACTATCAAAAAACCACCCATTAAAAAATGTTTTTTTTTTTTGACGTTGCTATCTCTAAAGCAACTACAGGTATAGTTTTGTACGGGATTATATAATATGAAACATTCCGTTTTGAGGCTGACGGATTTAGTTTATCTCAAAGGCTTTATGGTCAAACATCATAGGACATGTCTTCATAGACTTACATATTATATGGCGGGTCGCCGGGGTGTACACAATTTATCCATTAACAATCCTTTTATTTCCAAGGCATTTTCCTTTCGAGAGTCAAAAGATTCCCATTGAGACACAGGAATCTGAAAATAAAAAGGAAGGATAATAATATTTTATGACATGATTATTTGTCTCTCGTTAAACTTATCTTTAATAATCATTTTATTATTTATCGATCCTTGACAAAAGCGGAGAAAATACCGAGTTAACGAATTACAAAATTGTTATCAATTTATCTTCTTTATAGAAATGAAGTACCTACGTTCACAATCTTTCATATCTCGCAGGGGCGCGCCTAGAATCTTCAAACTACGCAAACCATGAAAGGAAATTGAGAAATTTCGAATATTAACACTCCGTCGGGCGCAATTGATCTGGTAGGCACACCTCTCGCTCTTTAGCTACGCCTTTTCTAGTGCCACTGATAGTGGCATGGTCAGTTAGTGGCTTAATTTCTTCATCTCAGGTCGACAGACAAAAAAAATCTAATAGGCTTATTGCGCCCGATTGTGTTTTGCATTTATTTTTACTGCTGTATTACTTTTTCTATAAAATAGAGATAGAAGGACCGATATATTCTCCTGAATTGGATGAATGAACGATTATTTTCGTATGTTCTTGTTTTAATTCTATTTAATTTGGTGTTTTACACCTTTAAACCAATAATTGTTCACAGCTATTCTTTTTTAATATTCTTTCATTTAATTTTAAGACTATATAAACATGTTTTATTGTCCACATGTTTTTTTATAACATGTGAATGTTTTAATAATATTAGTTAACGATTATTTTTTTAAAGAAAAAAATAGTTTATATGTACAAAAGGTTAGTAAATAAGTCCGTGCCTCCCAGGCTCAATGCGCCCGACTATGCTCCATAAGATATTGTGCCCGACGGAGTGTTAAAAGTTGTTAAACATAAGTTCTTAATTTTTCGTTTCGGTGGCCATGAAAAATATTTCCAATCACATGCCAAATAAATATTTATTTTGTGGCTCTGAATAGAATAGTTTCAATACCTAGATCTTGTAGTAAGATTGCAATAAAACAACCACTAAAGTATAAGGTCTAGATATAGTAATCAATTAATTATTCCTTAAAATGTCAGGTTTTCTAGCCTGTGATTATATATTTTATATGTATTAATTATTATATATTTTACATGTACTGGTTTACACATTGTATTTATAGGTAAGTCAAGGTTTTCGGATTCTTTAAGCTATTCCGCTATTGATATCTCATGAGCCTTTTTCCATTCAATTTAAAATTATGAAAGCTTAAATCGTATTATTTTTATGTAGGTACCTAAGTATAAATAGTGACATTGAAAATTGACTGTATTTTGTAATCAAGACATCGGTATATAAATACAATCCAATTATATGGCGCACTTATTCCCAAGATGTACAACGAAATTATGAAATGGAGAGTTAGGAAGTCCAACTTATATCTCACTATACAAAACTAAGTTTGTTTGTCTGACACAGGCTCCGAATCTTATGCCGAATTAAATAATCGCAGGGGACGGATTAACCGTCCCAAATTTTTTTAAACCTTATATCTTGATTTATTCTATTGTAAATTAAATATTTCATCATCGTTTGAGCATATGACGATGTGCAATTTTATTTGGATTTGGATAACATTTCTCCGTTGTAGCAGTTATTTGCAATTGAGTTTTCGAAGAATGCACGTGGCGTGCAAATCCATGTCTTATTTTACCTTTTTATTCCACGTGGATATTCAACAATGTTTTCTAAAATCATTCAAGACAAATTCACGTTTACATCGATCATCGATTGATCAAATAACTGAAATACTATTGGGACAATTAATTCATTTATTTTTTTATGTAGCTTCACGGGCATATAAAAGGTGCTATGTCAAATAATTATTCAACACGCGCCCAATAATAAGTTGTCACATTCTGAAGACACAGATCCAGACTGAAAACACAATTAAATACTGAGTCTCCACCGGACATCGGACCCGGGACCCTTGGATCAGCAGTCAGATACCTAACCAACTGAGCCACGAAGGCCGATATAGTACGTCAAATGCACAAAGACGGGGTTATTGCCATACAATAATTTCTTCTAACCAACCCGAGCAACGTAACTTCATCACTTAGGCCATTCCATAGTATAACTGATTGTATTTGAAAAGAAGAGCTGAAAAATTATGAATTGTGGATGGGGATGGCTAGTGTAGTATGTTCAGCAGATCGAAGGGGTAGACCGTAATTTGACAGGAATGTGACGTTATTTTTTAAATATTGTGGTGAATATGGGTTTTAAATAATCTTATAAAACAATGAATGATATTTATTATATTTATTTTTTATTTATTTTATTAATGAATGATATTAGATGAATGTTACGACGATCTCGTATCTTTGGCCAACGAAGTATTCTTCTATAAGTCGAAATACGATCATATTTTTTGAGATTGTACATGCACCTTTTTGATTTAAAAGATTTTAATCTGTCAGTCGTCATTTATTTAAATCTTATATTGAAAACTGCTCAAATAAATAATTATGTTTAAGGTGTATATTTCTTATAATTATTATGAAAGCTTCACCTACTCGTCATTTATATTTGATAATATAAAGTAGAAAATTTAACCCATTTCCAGACATTCCCTTGTATACTCTAAGGTTATAAATTCTATATAAAAATTTAACCTGCTTGCATAGTTAATGTTGTTTAGATTCTGTATTATTTTATCATATCTTTGTCATGCCTTAGTAGTAATCTTGAATAAATTATGTTCCTCAAATCTTGTGTTGCTCTCAATTCCAATATCACCACCACAAATTCTTTAATCCTAATAATATTTTGATTATTTATTTAATAACATTTTTTTTTCTTTCAGTCGATATTAATCACGCTCAGAGATAATTGCTAAACTTTCTCTCACCTAATCATGTAATTTTTCTAAAAAAAATTGATAGTGTTTCTGCATCCCGCTGATGTTGGTCAGTGGAAGACTGATATGTATGAGCAACTTTTTTCAATTTCTTACTTCATTTACGCTTGTGCACTTCACTTCGCAATATACCTACCTAAAGATCTGTAGAATGATTTGTTATAAATTTAGCTACGTAAGCTATGTGAGAGAGAGAATCTGTTCTGCCAAAAACTGCTATGCAGATGTATCTCAAATTAATTCAATGTTTAAATATCGGATATTAATGACACATTTATACAGCAGTAAAAGTACTTATCTATTTGCGTTTCTAAAATTGATGAGTACTGTTTTAATATTCATTCCGAACCATTCCGAAAATGTTTAAATTAGTACATTACATTGATTTCCACCAAAATTTGATGACACCGTCACCCATTGTGTAGTATCAAAAAACTTTACTTACCTATGTCATGTTTAGTGATCTGTGTCTAAGATATATAATTTCACTAATGAAAGACCACTAAACGGTCGACATGATGACATTGTCCGGCTTGCTGGTCGACATGATGACATTGTCCGGCTTGCTGGTCGACATGATGACATTGTCCGGCTTGCTGGTCGACATGATGACATTGTCCGGCTTGCTGGTCGTAGATGACATCGTATTATGTCCAAGAGAGGAACGAATATGGCTACTATTTTACGTACTACAAAACATAAAAAAACAATTATATTATATTTGATGATAAAATATCCAAAACGAGTACCTACCTATTTCCAGTAGCGGAATTGCTCATAGATGCTAAAAATGTAGACTTGCCTATCAATATTATATTAAGAAATTCAAGACCTAAAAGGTAATAATTTTCTTACAACCATACTACAAGATGCTTGATAAATATAAATATATTTTATGTGATCGAATATTTTTATTATTGCATATGCGCAAACATTGGATTTTTTTCCCTGTCGGGAGTCAAAGATATTTTTTAACAGATTTTTAATTATCTCAATAGAGACGAAGTTGGAATATTTACTGTAGGAGAACCGGGAAATAAAGGCGCCTACAGGGCTTACGACCTGTCATCGGCTGGTTTACGTGATCACTTAATGCGCTTGCGCAACGTTCACCAATTATGCCTTTTTAATGAGATCCCTATCAATTCAATTTTGAAAGTTCTATATATATTGTAATACTGAAATTCTTTTCGCTTGAAAATAAGGATATTTTACTACAGCCATCTATGGGTGAAATTATGAACAACAATCTTATTATTATTTTTTATTTATTTTATTGTAACGCCATCTATTGAGAGTATTGGTTTTTTTGTAAATAATGAAAGCTACAATTCTTATATCTGAGGTGACAATGCATTTTTCGCATAGAAGTCACCCCTGAATTGCGCCAGACTCACGTAAACCAGCCGATGACAGGTCGTAAGCCCTGTAGGTGCCTTTATTTCCCGGTTCTCCTACAATAAATATTCCAACTTCGTCTCTATTGAGATAATTAAAAATCTGTTAAAAAATATTTTATGTGATTTTTCATGTCCACTGGAATGAACAACGATGCTTAAAAACACCACATTTTCTACATTTCCCGATTTTCTTTCATAGGGTTTGCGTAGTCCGAATGTTCTAGGCACGCTCGTGCCTATCTCGACTCACCTTTGAGTGTCATATTGTGAAAATTGTCATATTATCTTATTGCAACAGTAATAATGGAAAATAATGGAGTAACGAGGAAATAGAGAGAAGGATTGTGTGTATGTGTGGTGTGTGCACGAGATTGAGTTTATGTGTAAGATCATGAAGAGTAGCACAAGTAAAAAAATGAACATTAAAAAATAAAGAAAAATAAATTAACAAAAGAGGTTTTATTGATGCCAATTGGCACAACAAGTGATATCAACATTTTGGTGAAAATTCTTACGAAATCCATGGATAACAAAGTACGTACTTCACGCGATTCCCTTTCAGTTGTAGTGTTTTTTCTTCACACGTATCAATGGTGAAATATTTTCGGTCGTTATTCATTAGCCTCCCTCACACTCGCTTCGTCTACCCTAAATAACAGTCATATAATGATTTGAGGCATTTCGCCAGCAAAGTTGGGTCTGTATATTATCGGAGCACGCAATTGGAAGTTGGCACTTTATTTACAGCTAGGGGTCCCGCGGGGCCCATTCCGGGAATGGTTAAGACTGGATGAATGTTTCGGCCGATTGTTGTTTCAAGAAACACAATCCTCACATGGACGATAAAACCAATGCAGGACTTTCTTCGTTCATTGTCTGTCCGCAATAGGAACCAAACTATATCAGATTGTATTTTTGACCATATATACTAATTTAAACATCAGAATCAGAACATAAATAATAAGCGCCTAGTACACTGAAGCACCACCACCCCAATAACCAAAAAATATTAAAAAAAACTTATTGATGATAAGAATTATCTAATATTTTACTGTGTATTACTTTGTTCTATGGAGGAGTTCTGTTCCAAGTGGAGGCCATGGGAATACAAAAGAGGTGTCGGTCGGCCACCTCTTTTGTATTCCCATGGCCATGTCGGTCGATGGGCCGACGATATTGTTGTGGTCGCTGGAAAGAAATGGATTGAAGCGGCACAGAATAGAGGAAAATGGAGACATATTGAGGAGGCCTACATCCAGCATTGGAGAGAAGGCTAGGAAGAAGAAGAAGACTTGAATCCCTGGTCCCTTTTACACCCATTCACAATAGAGTCACTCGGTTTACTCAATTTCAACAACCTTTCACAGTAAACCTTCAATATACACGAACCAGTCGCTTCTCGAACTCTTTTATTAACGATCTTCCGAATTATGTGTTTTCACCTTCTTTTAACCCGGGTCTTTTTTAAACCCTAATTAATATTTTTCTGAACATATTACAAACCCTCCCCAACGCTATGTAGTGCGCTTCTTCGTATTTTTAGAGTTTATCGTGTTATTAAGGTATATAAACATTTATTGAGATAATGTTGTTCACATACTTAACACACCAAAATGAAAGAGAAAATAAAAATATATTATACAAATACGAACAGTTTCATTTCTCAAAAGGACCTTGATCAAAGGAGAAGTCCCCAAAAAGTGATTTCCAGCATAATATTATGAATTATTAAAAAGTATTAAGAAATTTAAATGATAAAATTAAACATTTGGTATTTTGTGTTTCTTAAATAACTTATGATGAAATTAAACATTGACATAATAAAGAAAATAGACTTAAAAAAATATTAAATATTGACTGATTTGTAAATTACATTCAATTCATTTTGTATAGCAATAATTCTGTAGATATAATTTTTTATTTTTTTTGTTTTTAAATGTCTCATTTGCACACGAATCATTATACTCTGGTAAAGGGCGACATGTTTTTTTACTGTGTATCTTTTTCTGTATATTGTGATTGTGTTTATATAAATGGGTCTTACGGCCAGTTTCAAGTTAAAAGATAAAATCTTCTCTTTGTTTAAAAAAACAATAAAATGAAAAAAATAAGTATTACAAATATAGATATATTAAATCAAATCTTGATGTCGTTTCTTTTGACGAATTTTGATATTAAATTAAAAATTATATTTTTATTACTGCTATGCAACAAGGTCAGAATGTTCACTGGCAGTTGGATCTTATATTTTGATAGAGATTGGTAAAGTGATGGGGATTGGGAGTTGAGAGGACAAGAAAAGAAGATATGGTCCAAGTCTCCCACTTCCTCACCACATTCGCAAGCTGGAGAATCTTTTATCTTAATTTTGTATAAATGAGCAGGTGTACAACAGTGACCGATTCTCATTCTGTTTATCACCGTTATCTCCCTCCTATTGCGCATAACAGAAGTGTACCATGGCTTAACTGGAATACTTGGTTGAATTGAACCATATCTCCTTCCTCTGGTGAGTGAAGATGTGGACCAAAGTTTGGTCCATTCAGAGGTGAGGAAAGATTTTGTTAAAGGGAGAAGATCGGGTATGAAATTATTACTATAGGAAGAAGCAGAACCTCGCTGCACAGCAGATTTTGCCAATTCGTCAGCCGTCTCATTTCCCTGGATTCCCCTGTGTCCTGGGATCCAACCCAAAACGACATCAAGATTTTCATCCCTTAAAGAATACTACATATGACGAATATCAAGGGTTATAGAATTAAAAGGATGGAGAAAAGGATTAGCGGAGACTGTTTGAAGGGTACTTCTAGAATCAGAAAGAACTAAGGATTTGGACAGATTTAAATAAATATAATATGAATATAATATGTTGTAATATAAATAAAATAAATACCTATGTTTATTTTCACCGTTAGTCAAACACAAAATTCCAGTTAGCACATTCGACAGACGACTGAACATGACTTCTGTCCTATGTTATTTATTTTCCATCTATATAATCCTCTTCCCTACTTCTATATTAAAATATGTATTTCAATATCACCCTAGACTTTCTTATTTTCTACTCAGCCATATCTCCACTGTTGGATATAGGTCTCTTCCAGGTTTCTTCATATATGCCGCTTCTATCATGCGTTCTTGTATCCATTTTTTTCCCGCAACTGGAGTTATTTCGTCTGCCCATCTTTTTGTGGTCTATAGCCACTACTTTTCATGTACCAATATCGTCATTTTATTTTTTTGAGTGTCCTTCTCACAAACCTCGGTCTCGCCACATTCCCTGCCAAATGTCACTTCAGTTACGCAACACGATCTATGATTTTGTGACTTTTGCTATTGCGTTCGTTTCTGACTTTCTCTCTTTCTCCCTATAATTTGTTTTTCCATAGATCGCTGTGAATATTTCAATGTGTGGACACTCTTTGAATGTTTCTAGTAAAGTTCCATAAATATGCTGTCACTGATAGGATACATGTTTTGCAGACTCTTCTTTGAAGATTTTGTGGAATTTCGTTTGATGACCGAAAAAAACAATTAATTTATTTATCAACATCTAATATCATTTCCTCGTCCTTTTATTGACAAATTTGAGTTTATTTTAAATATACAGTATGTGCTATCACACTAAGGCAATGACTTGAAAAAAATAAAGATTACAGAAGAAAAGTAAAACAGAAAAAGACCAAAAACGATAAATATAAAAACAGTTCAAAGCAAAAATAGGAAAATAAAAGGAAAATCTGAGTAAGAAGAATCAGGTATTTTTTTCTTCCCCCACCATCACTTATTCTGCTTATGGGGATTAATAACGGTCCCTTGCAAAATTCTAATAGAACACATAAGAACATAAGAAGAGTTCGGAGAACTCAAAACCTTGCAGACACTGCACTTAAAATATATTTTTGCTTTACCCTGTTTTTTTGTCTCAATCATTTTCTTGCATCATGAACGTTATGGTTATATTAATAGTTTAAAAAAGGCGAATTCGCTCTCCAATATGCTAGGGACATAGCAGTAGTATGTTTCTTTTAATGATGTAACAAATTACATGTTCATATAGGTATGTATAATGTACATACACGTGTTTAATAACACTATAATGAATTCATTATAATAAGGCTAAATATTTGTACATATTGTTGACAAATTACGGTTAAATATTATAGCAAATCAGTTTAGCTGCCTACACCATTAATTTTCCCGTATAAAATTACATTCACACTGCAATTTATACCAACCATTACTAGCTGGCACTCACGCACATGCACGCAATTAGCAAGTTTCATACACGAACTTATCATTTGTTATTCAAAATTGATATCAGTTGTTTCGTCGAAAAGTACACCGTGAATTCAGGTCGAATATTTTAAAAAGGACGTTTGAATCGGATCCTTTTGATGACTTACGACGCGGCTGATTTTTAATATCGATAGCTTCGAGACGTCAAGATTCCTAACGATGTCCTAAGATAATTGTTTGCAAAATTAGTTTGAAGGCACATTGTGGAAAGTTTGCGTATTTGTTTATTAAAAATAATATTTAATCTCAGATTTTTATTCAGTGCCTAAACAAAAATTATAATATTTATATTCTTAGTAGCATAGTTTTAAATTTTATTCGTACTAGTGATCTCGCAGATGTCAAAATTCGTTTTATAATCTATGATATAACCTGATATATGGTAAAACGAGTGGGTTGTGGCCAACGCTATACTCCTCACTGACAAGTAACTCCGCATAGTATTTAAATTTTGAATGGAATATAATCAACATTTTTAAAATGAGTTTGTTAAATATTTTATTATGAAAACTTGATATTACTTCAATGCCATTTTATGAAAGTGATGTGCCTTTTTACCAGTTTGAAAATAAAAAAATCATATTTTAAGTTTCTTGAGCTTGGGGTCACTTTAAAATATTTGACGTTTAAAAAAAATGAGAAGCACTATTCAGATATCATTCAAAATCTTATGGGGTCTAAGCGAGTACCTACTAGATATACATATTTGTAAAATTTGATAATAATCGAATGAGTATCTACTATAATTGATAAAGTAAAATAAACACGCCGTACATAGCACACAGCACTAAGCACATAGCACACACACAAATACATTGTGATGAAACTTTCAGAATACAATCTCAGCATGATACTAGTTGATAATCTGCAATAAAAAAGCCTAAAAAATTGCGAAAACATAACTCCCCACTTTATCCCCTTGGGTTAGTGAGGAGAAAAAATATCATGTATTCAAGGTGCAAAAAGTTTTTTTTTTCACATAATGCAAAGTGTAATTGTTTAAGTACAATTTATATTGTCTTACAATAGATTATATATTTTTCTTTAACATGTGCCGTATTTGATTTTAAAACAACTGCGTTTGGCATTACGTGTTTCACATTGACAGTATAAAAGTAAACAATCTATGGTTTGACGTGAAATATTTGTTTATTTAATTTAATGTTCTTGCAATACATGTTATATTATGTATAAATTTCAGCCTTCTGCCTTCCTTCTCCGTAAAAACTTTAAATTTGCCAAATCTCAAACTCCTCCGTGCGCGCAGTTTGCTTAAAAAAAAGTCCGAAGTTTTTGCTTCACCAAGCCAAGTTTGTCAAATCTTGCTCAATGGCCGTATTTACAAAATATTCTTAACACTCAAGTCAATGCTTAGCACATCAAAATGTATAGATTTTGTGTTGAAAATCATTGAGAATTTTCTGATATGGTATATTCAGATCATAATTTTCATTCTGGCAACGTATAATGTAAATGGGAATAGAATAAGCCAGATTCATATTAATCTAAAAAGAATATGGGAATATTGATGAATTGATGAATATGTGGCGTTCAGATCTTTCTGCCTACAAGATGACAAATCAGAGACACCTATCAGACAGAAGACATTGTGCGATGGGTCAAGATTAAACAATGATACTGAATAGAACATATCAATAGAGTGGAATTGAACATAAAATTAAATTGCATGATATACTGGCAGAACCCAAAAGGTTAACGATTTAAGAGAAAAATGAAGAAAATTGTTTAAAATAGCAGAGTAAATTATCAATGGCTGAGATTTTGTTATAGACCTTGGCCTCCTCCGGCATTCTTCGCCATCTTCCTCTATCCAGGTATGCACTCCTTCAGTCCTTGATGCCAATATTGACTGCATCCGTCTGACTTCATCCAATCATCGATGTTTGGATATACTAACGCTACATCTACCTTGGGATCATTTTTGGTATTTCATAATCACTCATTCTACACATCTATGTGATCCGCTCTTTTGAAAAAAAATACGATGCAGGGTTCATTCCACAAAGTAAGTAGGGAGTTGTAGGTACTCAGTATAAATTCTAAGGTTATCTCGATAATATGAGGATGATTTCTTCAAATAATGAACGCCATGTATAATACGAGTGTCAATTATATGTTGAATTTGTAATATAAAAAATATAAATGAGCTGTTGGCTTCCCAAATAAATAAAAATATAGCTAATCTGCTACCTATAATGCTGTCATCCAAGAGTGCTTGCTCTACCAGCTGGCGAGTAATTTATAAACTACATCCATTTTTCTCGCACATTGGTTTGTCCCTTTCTCACATCTCCACATTCACACAAAATATTAATGATCACTTCTTGTGCGCCTTTTCAACATCATTGCGAATAATTGTTTTTAATTTATTTATACACACCCAATAACAAGTTGCCACATTCGGGAGACTTATGATACTTATGTTAATTGAATTTGTGATTCAATTCGACATTTACCTAGTTTTTTCTACGTCTGAAACTGCCTTAGCGTCGAACTGCCTTAGTAAGTTAGGCCCATAATGTTTATTTTCTCACAAATCCTGACTGAAAATACAATTTAAAGCCGTGTCTCAATAGGAAATCGAACCTGAGTTTCTCTCCACTTGTCTGATACCTTATTTTTTTCCCTTATAATATTTAGTCCTTTCTATTAACGAGCAACTTTGGCTTGCCATCAATCCATCGGTCTGGGGTGACTATGGAGCGTGTGGTATATATTCGGTACAGTGTGCAGTGCAGTGTCCGGCGGGTGGGGTGACCATTATGCGGTGATTATTATCGCGGGCAGTTCGGTCAAACTGCGGGGCGTTTTGTTTACCGGTGGGCAAACCCCTTTAATTGTCCCCAACACCGGACAGACAACGCCGGGGGGGCAAAATACACAATTAGGATAATATTAATGAACTTGCAGCGGACGAGAGAGAGAGAGAGAGAGAGAACTATGGACGGATAGAGAAATATGTAAGGGGGGTATGGAAGGGGACTTTGTCACAATCAACTGTGGGTAGGTGCATAATTAATCTACCCATCGATAGCTATTCACTTTTATTGTTACAACGGTAATCAAGGTAATAATATTTGTATTTTTATTTTATTTATTTTTTATCAAGATGTCGAAGAATACCGAGTGTGAGATCACAGATGAGATGGATCAACCATAACGAGGAAGCTGCCAACTTCACAATTGAAGATGCGACATACCTTGATTGAGACAGAGAGGCCTGGAGAAACTTGTGTAGGGTACATCTATAGATGTCACGGCCCTCAGTCATGAGGAAAATAATCTGTCAACAGTCCTATGAAGTTTGTATTTAATAAATAAATATATTTTACAGTATACCTAATAATCATCTCTATTTATAATAGTTGCATGTAACACGTGAGATCCATCTGTCGATAGTGAATGTATGAGTTGATGAATACGTACCAAACTATAAACTCATAAATCCAAATTATTGAATATTCAAAGATATTTTGTTTTCAATACAAAACATGTAGGTACGTATGTCCGGATAGAATAGTATGGAGGTCAGTCTGTTTTTCCTACCCAAAATATGAAAACAACATGATGGTATGTATGAAAGTTTGGAGATTAAGTAGGTATCAAACTATTGAGTGAGATATTGCAGTGCAGTGTAGGTATACTGCCTTACAAATTTATTTATTTATTTTATTTATCACACCATATTTATAATGACAACAAGAAGTAGATTAAAGCTGTCCAACTAGGAAATCCTGTTCTAGGGCTGTTCTAATTGGACATGTTTAATTAATTTTTTATAAAAATTGTAAAAAAATGTTTGAGATGTAGGTACTATTATGTACATGCAATAAAAAATGTTTAAGAAATTCAGAAATTTAAAAAAATTAATTTGAGTATTTGTATTTTTCTATATTTATACCAATTTTCAGCGTTCTAATTATATGGTTTTTGAAATATAATATGTAAAAATATAGTAAAAATTCAAAAGTTTAACTCATGACTGAAACTTTTGTAATGCTTCTAGAAGTCGTTTAGAAAAAAAACAGGTACTTAAGTACTTTTTTTATCAAAATAATAAATATTTAATGTGATTTTTTTATGATTGAATTCAATTTACTATTGTTAATTTATGATTTGTCATAAGATGTCATGTTTTATTGTGTTGCTTTATAAGTATTGTTTTTAATTTTTTCTTTATACTTACTTTATATATTTTTGAGAACATTTTGCTATGTGTATTTCAGAAATTAAAAATATTTTTGATGGAGTTTTATAAGATCAAATTACTTGTTGATTTAGGATGCACAAAGATTTAGACCTTCATCACTCATTCATCATTTTTTTTTTTAATTTGTGTTGATTACACTGTGTAATATATTCTCAAGATTTTTTAAAGCCATAAATAATAAAAGTAGGTAGTCTGAAACTTTGAAACTCGTAGAGATAAATTTATATATTTTTTTCACTCAACCTTTAGTAAGGTACTCGAAGTAATCCCAAGATGTATCCAAAGTGTCCATCTCTAATTGGGTGTTGACCTGCGTCTCATTTTTTTCCTGCGACTAATTTAAAAATGTTGATTTCTTTCCCATTTCTCCGAAAATTCCATCAAGAATTAACTTGAAAGCAGCTAATGGATATTTGATAGCGCACGCTTTCCATTTAATTCCCAAAGAAAGTCCACACTTAGTTCTGAGAAATGAAACACACACAGTTATCGTAATCGTCATATTTGTTCTGAGACCAATCGTGGTAGTTTTTAAATGACATTGGTCAAATGACGAAGAAATGTTTATAATGATGATTTATCCTAAGAATTAATGCTTGTGTTTTCAAAATGACGATTAAATTATGATATACCTAAGCACTTAAATGTGATGCTAAAATTCTTATTAAGAATCTGATACAATTGTATGTATAATTGTATAGGTATGTCTGAGATATACTACTTTTTTTAAATATTATTATGAATGTATATTATAAATATGCTGATGATGTTTTTAAAATGACGATCGAAGTATGATGCACTTATGGATGTGATTATGATTTATAAATAATATTATAAATCTAATAATAATGATAATGTATTCAAAGAATTTTTTAAAATAGTGATTATAATATGGTGATAAATAATATGGTGATAATATGGTGATAATTAATGTTATTTTTACATAGGTATATAATTCTTCTGTGCGTGTGTATGTCATAGAACTCACCCTAAATAGTTGGACATTTTTTGATGAAATTTTGTGTGAGTTTGAGTGGGTCCTTGGATGGTTTAGATGTACAATTCGAATCAAGAATTGTAAGTGAAAATGAGAAATATAAAAAAAAACATATTGTAAAAAAATGTTCGCCTGGTTTTATGCAAACTGTATAGCTTTTGAGATGAACAATAAAATGCGAAACAGGAGTTTTTTTATTCCTTTATGTATAATTATTTTGTACGTGTATAGGTCACTGAACTTCTAAATGGTATGGCCGATTTTGATGATTTTTTTTCCATTATCATTTTCTGGTGTCCTGTAACAGTTGGGTAATCGAAAATACAACATTCAAAATAACAACTTACATAATTCAGAATGTTGCCTTTTTAGGTGAGGCGATACTGATGTGTGGGTAAACACGCATGTGTTGTGTTTACTTTCATAAGGTCACCTGACGCTGGTTTCCCCACATTGTGGGATATGGTGTGTTTTTTTTGTGATTACTGACCCAGCTAATAGCAGGCAAACCAACGTTCGGGCAGGACTACGACCGCTCCTGTAACTATATTTTTTTAAGATGTTTGTGCTCTCAATAATGAATAAGTTATTTTAACTTGTTACAAATAGATAATACATATTCATGAATTCTGTAAACTTAGCATAAATGCTTGTGCTCTAGGTGAACTAAATCGGTCGTGGCAGGATTCAAACTCGCGACCATTGAATTGCTAACCCAGCGCGCTAATCATTTATAATAATAATAAACTCTTCCTTGCACCCTGCGCAAGTGGCCAGTTTATTGCCATATGGCAATTTCTTCCAACTAACAAGTGTTTCCAGCCCAGAGAAGCAATATTAGCGTGAGAAATATTGTTAAATAAATTTCTCCTCTGCTGGGGATAGAACCCAGGACGCCCGCATAGAAACCAAACGGCTTTCCAACTGTGACTCGGCGGTCGAATTTATGATGATAATGCTTGTTTTAAAAAATATGTTAACCTGATATTCTATACAATAATATAATATTTTTACTCTTTGTTATCCATGTTATAAAAACGTTTAGAAATAAATAAGTATCCTTGGCGAAAACGTTCGGTCGTTATTATAAAATATATTGTGGGAAAAAACTTATTTATTTATTTATTAATTTTAAAATGGATTTCCACTCTGTTAACACAAAAACTCTAGAATCATTACGTTTAGAAATATTATATCATATACCTAGATAGATTTTTTTTTTTCAAACTTGTATTATTTTATATCAATCATAACGACAAAATGTAATAGGCCTTAATACTTGATGTTACTACTGTATTGTACTATGTCTTAACGCTGTTTTTTGTCCAACTTTAACATAAATAAATAAATAAATAAAAAACATTTATTTTATCTGCGCAACAAAGTACCCTATAACAATACTATTTATAATACAGAATGCTATAACAAGTTTTGTTTGTTCATCTTTTATCATACATTTATAAGTTGTCTAGTGATGGGAAATATATAAATCTCACTCAATTTTGTGAAACAATCAATTTTAAAAACTCCTGAGTTCACGTGAACTTTCTTCGTACCTATCACCCTTTTATGTTGAGTGATAGGTATGTCGAATTCTAGACCACCACACCCCACGCTACATCAATTTTGTTTACCTATAGCACAACCATTAATGTTTAATTATAATTTTAGGAATGTATTTTCACAAGGTCATATTAAATAATTAAATTATAGCGCGATTATTGCCATATGGCAATTTCTTTCAGCTAAGCAGTGTTTCCAGCCCAGAGAAGCAATATTTGCGTGAGAAATGCATTTAAATAAATTACTCCTCTGCTGGGGATCGAATCCAGGACGCCCGCACAAAAGCCAAACGGCTTACCAACTGTGCCATGGCGGTCGGCATATTCTCTTTTCAAAAAAAAATATGAATAAATAACAAATAATTTACACAAGCCTCATCACTACTAGTATGTTTAGAGGCCATAATTTGTTTATTATTTCATCTAAGGGGAAACATAGAGCAATTTGCAAATTACAAAAGATAACAACAACCAGCTCTCCAGTTTATCTACGAAATCAATACACTTCCTCTCAGAATACGAGTTGACTCTTCGTTCAATTACTGAAAGTAAGTTTAGTGTAATTACTGAGAATTTAGACCCTGAAACTGAAGTAAAATGCAGAATAGAAGCGGCCCGATCGGCATTTTTCAAAATGAAAAATCTTCTCCTCGAAGACAATATTAACTTAAAGCTGAGACAAAGAATGGTCAAGTGTTATGTGTGGTCAGTTCTGCTTTATGGGGTGGAGGCGTGGACTCTCAAAGTTAATATTATAAACTGCCTTAAAGCATTTGAAATGTGGATCCACCGCAGAATGTTTAGAATATCGTTGACTGACATGGTCAGTAACACTGAAGTGCTATGTAGAGCCAACACCAAAAGAGAATATTCACCAATGTTAAGCTCCGTAAAGTGTTGTACTTCGGCCATATTCTGAGAGGTGAAAAGTATGCCATCCTTCAGCTCGTCATGAAGGGGAAGATTGAGGGTCGTAAGAGGGGTCGGATGAAAACATCTTTCCTGGCTGCGAAACATCCGCGAATGGACCGGTATATGAACTGTGGAGGAGCTGTTTCGCACTTCACAGGACAGGGAGACTTTCTCTATAGTGTTCATCAACGTCGGGAAGATCTGATATGACACAAGAAGAAGAAGTTTAGTATTCCAGAACACAATACTTCATTTTTCACCACATTTTTCTCCACAAGTACAAACAGCTAGTCTTTGGAACCACACCCCATCGCAAATTCGAGTTTCATTAACACTTCCTGCTTTTAAAAGAAATCTGAGGAATCATTTCCTTACACATAACCCTTAAATTTGTCTTCTTATCCTATCCTTGTCACCCCCTCTCCTGTCCCCTGCGTTTCTTTATTGTTTTGTTTTTTTTATGTAATCCAACTGTCGATTCGTTCATGAGAATTCAATTCTCTTAATGAATCGACATTATTAAGCCAAGATGCGTGTACGAAGGAACATTTTGTATGGTGTAGTGGACTTTTTGCATGCTAATAACACCAACTAGAGGCCTCGCAGCATATATGTTCCCATACATGGATTTACTCAGAATTCGGAGTAGAACTTTTTATGTGAGTTTTGTGTGTGTGTGTCTGTGTGTCTGTCTGTCCCCCCCTTATAACTTTTGATCCGCTCAATTTACAGATCTCAAATTTTCAGAATATATAAACAGTTATAGGCCTACAAAACTTTTATACTCAGAATTGTGAATTTTTGTTTCAATCAGGGGTTATCAACTTTTGAAATTTCGGTTAATTTTTCCATATATCTCAGAAACCATAAAAGCTAGAACGCTGAAAATTGGTACAAAGATAGACAAGCACAAAATCTCAAATTATTTTTTTTTTTAAATTCCAGGGTTTCTCAAACATTTTTTATTAAGAAAAATATTTTTTTATGATAAATTTATGAGTTTAACTGCCTATATTTCCATATTTTTTTAAAATATCGCAAAAAGCCGAAACACCCCAACTAGATAATTTAATTTTATATATAAAATATTAACATTGTATTAGCACATCTCAAATTTTTTCTAACAATTTTTATAAAAATTGAATTTAGTGACGACATTGCTTCATAAAATTTGTATGGTAGTAGCTTACGCACAATATCTATGAAGACTAAATTGTTTGATACTAATCTCCAAACATACATACATACCATCATGCAGTTTTCAAATTCTGGCTAGACCTCCATACTATCCTATCTTGACATACATACCTAGGTACATGGTTGTATAGAAAATCAAATATCGTAAAATATTAAATAATTTATATTTATGGCTTTATAGTTTGGTACTTATTATTCAACTATACGTACTATCGCTATCGACAGTTGGATCTCATGTGTTACATGCAACTAGTTATATTTTTACTATGTGTTGTATTCATAAAAATGTTGGTACGCATCATAAATACAATATTATTCACCAAATAAATATGGTTGGTTGGAAGATATTGCCATTTGGCAATAAGCCCGCCATTGTGCACATGTGCTCAAAAAGTTGTGAATTATAAATAAATAAATAAACAGTGAATGTTAAATATTTGCTAAAATAATTCACTCATCGTTATACATTAGGTACGTTATACATAATATAAAAATTAAATTACTGCAACATAATATATGTAAGTAGTAGAGTAAGTTTGAAATTACGATATAAGAAATTTAAATAAAATTTATAAAATACAAAAAAAAAAAATAAACAACGAAGACCATAAGTAATTTAAAACTCTAAACAGATATGTAGGAATTGGGGAAGGGATAAAGAGTCAGGTATTCTATGCCTCATATCACTGCGTCATTGCCGATGTACTCCGGCGATATTGCGGATATGTGTTGTTGAATATATCAGTATCATTAAACTTTGTATTATACTGCTTACAAATACGTGGAAAGTATTAATTAATTATATTGGTACTACAGTGTGGAATATGAAATAATTTTGAGTGTTTGCTCATTCTACCTGACACAATAAAACATATTGTATGTTTTTATTACTTTGTAGAAATGATAGGTCATTCTGGAATCTTCGGTTCTCGAGGGATTCAAGGCCATGAAATTTTATAAAATCTGTGTAAAACAACTAGTGAAAAATGATGAGTCTCTTGAATCAATTTGATTTTAAACAAAGACTGTTTGCTGTCCATCACTATCCACAATATGGGTAGGGAGGTATTCGTTGTAACTTTTATTGCAAATAATACTGTAAACTTTTTAATGCTACTTGATATTTTTCTTGCATAATATATCTGTTTTTAAATTGCCGTGAATAAGCTTGAAATAGTAGGCGGCAAATTGCTTTCTCAGCATTTACGACTCGGATACTACGGATAGGTACCTATATCCTCTCCGCCCTATATCCTTTCCTATCCTATACAATCCGCCCACATAACCTGCCCAGTACGTCTCTTCTTCTCTCTCTCAATAAAAAATTCACGATACCTTTAATTTTATCAACCACTTTTGGTTGGAACCTTCATTTCAACTTTGAACTTTTTCTGTATCACAACGAAAAAATATTTATATTTGTTAACAAACTAAATAAAACGTATTCCGTAATAAACGTAATAAGTATTTAAATATACGTAATACAAATATTAATCGATAATTAGTGTTAAATTTGAAGACTAGTTGCATGTAACACATGAGATCCAACTGTCGGTAGCGATAGTATGTATAGTTGAAAAATAAGTTCCTACCAAACAATAAACCCATTAATCCAAATTATTTATTTATTTATTTTATTTATACATCTTCTTGTACATAATATAAACAAATATAATTGTACACTGGCGGGCTTATTGCCATTAGGCAATTTCTTTCAATCAACCAGATTACAAAGTATGACAACATTGTGTATGTACAACAGCAAATAAAAAAGTGTAAAAGAAATCAAATAAAATACGTATAACACTTAAATACTATTAAACAAAAAAAAAATTATAATTCATAGCAATAAATTATTGAATATTTTAAGATATTTTGTTTTCTATTCAAAAATTATTTAACAAAAAAATGATGATATCGATAAGCTACAAAATAAAATAGCAATTATAATAATAATGGATTCACAAAACAAATTCTAAAAGCATAATAACTAAAAATCTAGAAATGATAAAATAACAATTATAAATAATAATGGATTCACAAAACAAATTCAAAAAGCATTATAACTAAAAATCTATAAATGATAAAAAATCACTAGATACCATGCATAAAACCGAAAATAAGAAAGTAATAAAAACATAATAAACAAAAACACATCATAAATTATTAACAAGAAAGAATAAAACAATTCTATAATCAATGAATGATGCATTACAATGATGAAAAACTGTCATTGTACATATGTAAATTATGAAATGTTGGTAGATATGTATGTCAAGATAGGATAGTATGGAGGTCAGGTTATTAAGTCTCCTTAGATATTGTGTTTCGGCCACTGCCATACAAATTGTATGAAGCGATGTCGTCACTAAATTTAATTTTTATAATAATTGTTAAAAAAAAGTTTGAGATGTACTACGTTATTAATATTTTTTATAGCAAATTAAATTTTCTAGTTGGTGTATTTCGGCTTTTTCGATATTTTTAAAAACTTGGGAAATATGAACAGTTTAACACATAAATTTATCAAAAAAAAATGTTTTTCTTAGTAAAACATGTTTGAGAAACTGGATTTTTTGGAAAAAAACTTACATTGTCGATATTTTAAGATAATAAAATTCTCTTGAACAAATCGACAGTTGTATAGGCTATTTTTTGTTAAAATATGCTTTGTATTTAAATAGAACTTAACATTAAATATAATTTTTTTCGTAATTCTAGTTGATTATAGAGTTCTATCATGATGTGACAGTTTCAAACATTGAATAAAAAATAGTTATAAAATCTATTTTTTTAAAGAGAATCGTCGAGCAATGCTTCTGGCCTCGCAATCATAGTGTGAAGTATGAGACCTTTTTTGAGACCTAAAGACAGACTACTAATAACACACGACAGACAAACTAGATCAGTGACCAACAAACTTTTACGTACAAACAAATTCAACAATGACTATGGACGTAGGACCGAAGATGTGCTGCTGCCCAAGGTCTGGAACCCCATGCCTGCCAGCTTGAAGCAGTGTGGATCCATCGAGGAATTCAAAAAGAAAGCCAAAGGATATATATTACACAAAAATCCTCGATGGTTGATCTAAGGGGTGAGCGCGGGTTGTTCCAGACTTTGTAGGAAAAAAATGTAGTATATAAATACATGTACAATATTAGTTTTTAATTGAAGTTCATATGTATATATGTGTATATATACGTATATACATATTTTTATATTTTTTGCATATTATACAATTGTTACAATTAAGATCACAGCCAAAAATCCCCTTAAGGGATTAGGCAAAATAACATGATAATTGTAATTATATTCTTTACTAGCTTTTATGTCCCGCCGTTGGCCAAGAATGTAAAATTGTGAAGGAAAAAGCAATAGTTTTTATAATATTGTCACCCAATTATTTTGCAAAATCGGACTAAGAAAAGTGGTTTGAAATATGATTGAATTTGATTGTAAAATGTTCAAGTGATGGCCACAACCCATTATTTTTAATATATTGTTATAAAGTGTGAATGAAGTATAATATACAATTTCTGCACGCATGGACTATGCGAAATGGTTTTAAATATGACTGTTCATCAACGTTGTAAAGAGATTGGTTTGGCCACAACCCCCATTTTTAAATATTGTCATCGAAAACAAATTGTAATATGTACCTATTGAAAATTTAGTAATTTTGGATATTGGGATGTGGTTAAAATTTGATTAAACAAATGTACTGAAAAGATCCAGTGTTGGTCACATCCCATTCGTTTTTATATTTTTTCATCAAGTGTGCATTATATTTTTGCACAATTAGACTGATAAACTTAAAATTGACACAAAAGTCTACATTAACGAAGAAGAAGAAGACTTAAACTATGGTAAATAATTTGAATATAAACGTTGTGAAGAGTTCAGTAATGGCCACAACCCCCATTCTTTAAATATTGTCAACGAAATCAAATATGTAGGTGTTGAAAATTATTCAAAATAGGATGATATAAATGGTTTAAATTTGATTAAACAAAAGTATTGAAAAGATTCTAGTGCAGGTTACATCGTTACATCCCACATCACATTCGTTTTTACATATGTGTTTTCATCAAGTGTACATATCGTTAATAATATTTCTGCACAATAGACTATTAGACTTAAAACTAACCCAAAAGTCTAAATAAAAAAGAGAAGAATAGGTATAAGACTATAAAAAATAGTTTGTATAAAAAATCCCAATGGTCTACATAAAATAAGAAAAAAATACATAAAATAGAAGAATTAGACTATTGGAAATAGATTGTATAAAAACTGACTAAAAGGTCTTCATAAAAGAAGAAGAAGATTAATCTATAGGAAAGAGTTTGTATAAAATTCACCCAAGTTCTACATTAAAAAAAAACCAAGAAAAAGACTAAAGTAAATATTTTTTGTAAAAACTGTAAGGTCTACATAAAATTAAGAAGAAAATGAATTAGACTCCATGAACCGTCGCTTCAGACCCTTCAGAACCTCCCGTCTCTTCAGTACCTCCCGTCCCTTCAATCCATCATTGCGTCCCTTCCAATCAGGCCCTTCAGTACCTCCCGTCCCTTCAGGCCCTTTAGTGCATCCCTTCCCTTCATTACATCCCGTCCCTTCAGTCGGTTAAGAAAAGTTTAAATCCAGAAACCATCCTGGAAGAACCGCGAAGAGATGAAAGGACCTCCTTTTCACAGGATACCCACCGTTAAAGGTAAAATGACGTAGAAGAAGAAGAAAAAAGTTTAAATCCAGATACCTGCGAAGATATGGAAGGAAAATTGGACCTTCTTCTCCCAGGATAGTCCACCTTCATAGGTAAAATGACCAAATGCACGATGAAGAAGAAAAAGAAGAAGAAGTAAAAAGTTTATATCCAAAAACCGTCTTGGAAGACTCGCGAAGAGTTGGAAGAACAGTTGGACCTTCTTCTCTCAGGATTCTCCAACTTCATAGGTAAAATGACCAAAAATACACGAAGAAGAAGAAACCTGCGAAGAAATGGAAGGACAATTGGACCTCTTTCTTCCAGGTTAGACCACCTTCATAGGTAAAATGACCAAATACACGACGAAGAAGAAGAAGAAAAGAAGAAGAAAGTTTAAATCCAGAAACCTGCGAAGAGATGAAAGGAAAATTGGACTTTCTTCTCCCAGGATAGTTCATCTTCATAGGTAAGATGACCAAATACACGACGAAGAAAACGAAGAAAAAAGTTTATATGCAGAACCCGTCCTGGAAGAACTGTGAAGAGATGGAAGGACAGTTGGACCTTCTTCTCCCAGAATACTCCAACTTCATATGTCAAATGACCAAATACACGATGAAGAAGAAGAAGAAAAAAGTTTAAATCCAAATACCGTCCTGGAAGACCTGCGAAGAGATGGAGGGACAGTCGGACCTTCGTTTCCCAGGATATTCCGCTTTCATTGCTAAAATGACCAAATACACGAAGAAGAAGAAGAATAAGAAAAAAGTTTAAATCCAGAAACCATCCCGGGCACACGCTCGACAATTCACCAAAGTTTCATTGTAATCGGACAAACGGTTTAGGAGCACATTGCATACATGCATCCATTCATACATACATAAATAAATAAATAAAATAATTTTCCTATAGGAAATCAGTATATTGTTGATTTGTAAGTAAATAGTATTAGGTAGGTACCTACCTACAACAATGTTCTAAATAAATTCGATTCATAACAAATTTTATTTGAATATCAGAATCTTTCCGTTACCATAGTAACCATTCCAATACGTTAAAAATATCAAATGGTTTGAGACTTCTTTGAATATGTAGGTACCTACATTGGTTTGTTCGATGCCATAAAAATGAAAATTGTCAGAAAAATCAAATATTATTTACAAATTATGCAATTTTATTATGCCTATATCTTTACTAATAATAAACACATTTTTACAATATATGTCTTAAAACTTGCTGTAATGTCTTGTGTTTCATTTTATTATTTCATAATTACATTTATTTCAAAGGTTTATTTTTTTCAATAACATATTCATTCGGTAGGAAAATGAAATATTGTATGAAAAGATATTAAAATGGCGGCGTTTATGTACAAAACGCTTACTTTAAAAATAAGTTAAACATTATAATTATACAAAATATTCACCATGTTTTTCACTTAAACGCTAAGTTATACTTGAAAATATATTTTCTTCGTGTAAATACGTACTTCTAACTTTTAAACTAACAGATATTTGCGTGCAAAATGTACACTTTTTTGACAGATACGACTTGGAAAATTTTGTATGAAAAAAATAATTATTGAAATATTTTTAAAATTCAGCATTTTTATCGCATTATTTTTAGCGTGACACTGCATCAGGTATACAGGTACACGTTCGCACATAAATTAGATTTTTAGATGCTCTTGGTTTTTCAGAAGGCGTGAGACAAACACACACACACACACATACACACACACACACACACACACACACACAAACACTAACATTTTGATTGCTTTATTACTTTAGATTAATAAAATAAATAATAATAATAATAATGTATGAATTTATGTGTTTTTTATGTGTGTGGGTGTGTATAAATAAATGTGTGTATATATGTATGTGCGTGTGTGTATATTTGTGTATGTGTGTATATTTATATATGTATGTGTATGTTTTGGAGCATTTTTTGTATTTATATTTATATTATAATACATAAGCAATAGGATCATGCTAAAAATCTGCTGCTGAGGGACATGTCTTCCTGCAACATAGCTGAGCATGGTCCTTTTGAGTCAGAAAGGTTGTTTTTCTTTTTATTTGTTGATATATGTCTATATATTCGTATGTCAACTTCTTTTCGTTCAATAAATGTTTATTTATTTATCAATCAATTAAAATCAATTAATCAATTTTTCAAGTACTCCACATAACCCGTACCATGATCGTCTACGCCAAAAGGATTATAATCAAAATAAAAATAAATATCACGTTTAATTGATGACCTCCTCCGATTTTTGAAATCGATTAAAAATAAAAAGTAGATATATTTAATCTCAAGTTGGGTAATATTGTAATTTTTGTACATGAAATTTGTTATAAATTGTACCTACATTACACGAATGTTGCATTATACATATAATAAAGATTTTGTGTTTGTTACAACTTTATGACATTTAACTTTGTAATGTTGGCTATATTGCCTTGCCTTACTTTAGCGGAATTAATATCATTTCACATCAACTCCATCGCACACCTCACCGCGAATATTTTATTAATTATTTTTGTATCTTACATTCATACATTATTTGTACTATCACGCCGTGATGCCCTTGGAAAAGGTATAGAGAGCGGAAGGCCACATTTTTCTATCTTAAAGGCATTCATCAATATTTACTGTTCAAGCTTCTTGCGTTTATCTCTTTCAGAATGTCGTTCAACAATGGTCAAGGAAAGTTCTTGGAAGTTGTTGTTTCTAATGACAATTAAAATATGGTGTTCATATACATATGGTTCAAGAAAAAATATTATTTACGCGATTTGGCGCACATAAGTATTATGTTTCGTATCCCACATAAATTAATTTGACTTAATTAAGTAGGTACATAATATTATGTCTTCTGGATTTTACGGTTAAAGATACCACATACATTAATTTAACTCAATTAAGAAGGTACATAATATGTCTTCTGGATCTTACGGTTAAAGATAGCACACAAACTAATTTTACCCAATTAAGTAGGTATAAAATGTCATCAGAATCTTACGGTTAAATATAGCACATGAATTAATTTTACTCAATTAAGTAGGTACATAATATAATGTCTTCTAGATCTTACGTTAAAAGATAGCACATAAATTAATTTTACTCCATTAAGTAGGAACTTAATATGTCTTCTGGATCTAACGGTTTAAGATAATAACCCCTTTTGTAGTGTGCTAAAAGACAAGATCTATTACAATGAAAATGAATAATTCTTGTTTTAAGACATATCTATAAATTCGCTTTTAGGTATATTTTTCACAATAAGCTGTCACGTTTCCTTGCAGCTGTTGTCGTCATTCTTAAAATATAAAAACAATATCGAAACTAAGTCCATATATTCTCGTAAGTGTTAAAGGCTCCATAACCTGAGATTTACCCACGGGAGGCTGTTCCTCTATTCATCCTCAGACCCTCGGCGTCGAAGAAAGCAGCCGCCGTCCGCCATGACACTCTGGCACAAAAGATGGCGGAAAGAAACAAACTCCGTCTTCCCGCCAAATCTGATACGATTCATTAAACTAATGGCGTTTTAATATTTCACATCGCTCTGATTAAAAACTTTTCTCTCTCGAAACCGAGCATTGCCGATTCATCCGGGCTCACACCAATAAGGAAGAGGGTACACCCTCTTTATTCAGACTTAGAGGATGTGAAAATTATCAAAGGAGTCGAGAGAGACATCCATTCTTTTTGTCCTCGAAAAAAGTTTTGGCGCGATAATGTTGCACGAGGCAAAAAGTGGAACATTTTTTTCATATTTAAAAAGATCAAAACGGAATACGTTTTAAGGCGGAGTTTGGTTTTTGCAGTTTCAGCTCCAAAACATTTCTTTGTTATAAGTATTTCGCTACTTTTTATTTTTATTTTATTTTTATAAATAGTCAACAGCTATGTACATTTTTTTTATATAAACAATTACATAAAGATTGAGCCAATTAAAGACTATTATATATTCGTAAATTCATATTAAACACGTACACGTATTTATAGTAAACATTCAAACAAAATTCACTTGAGAATAATTCACCCGTTCATAAATATCTAATGATAATAATAATATTTGGATAATTTATATAGTGCCATTTTCGTGAATATCTCACCTCAAGCGCGCTGAAAATTGATTACGTTGTATCCTTTTTGCTCTGGTAAGATTTGCGAAAAAGGTGCGTTTTCTGAACGAAGATATATTTTCGGTTTGTCTTAAGGTGTGTGGGAGCTTATTCCATGCATTTGGTCCTGCCACAGCAAATGCACGATCACCGAAATTAGTTGTGTGCACCCTGTTTATTTCAACTAATTTCCCAACCATGGATGAAGAAGCAAAACGAAGTGATGATTGTCTAATGACTGAATTTAATTCATTTCTTTCTTTGGTAATTTCACAGGAATTTGAGAATAGTTATCATCATCTCTGGCGCTACAGTCCGCTACGGACCCTGGCCTCCTCCAGGAATCGTCTCCATCCCCCCCTATCGACCGCCAGTCTTCTCCAATTAATCTGATCCATTTCTCTTATATCGCACAGCACGTCGTCCAGCCATCTCAAACTATGTCTGCCTCTACTTCTTGTGTAGTCGCTGAATTTTCATAAATTGGACTTCATTCGTTTCGTTGTACATTGCCTCTAGCTCATGATTATACCGTATTAATTTGAGAAAAGTAAAGTTGATATAGTCGTAGCACAGTTGATTAGCAGTTCGGTTTCAGTTCACAGTTAAATAGCAGGAGAAATTTATTTAAATTTATTTCTCACGCAAATATTGCTTCTCTGCGCTGGAAACACTCGTTAGTTGGAAGAAATTGTCATACGGCAATAAACTCGCCACTTGCGCAGGGTACAAAGAAGGGTTTATCGGTCTTGAAGACACTGTGGGAGTATTAATGTCCACGTAGGGGACGCCAGCTATTAGGATTTGGGTCCATTTTACTCTTCCGAAGAAGCGCGCTACGTAGCGTTGGGAGGGGTTTGCAATCTAGAAAAGAGTTTATTAATTCGGATTTTAAAAAGACCTGGGTTGTACGAAGGTGGAAACACAGAATTCGGAAGATCGTTCCACAGTCGGGCTGCTGTATTAATAAAGGAGTTCGAGAAGCGACTTGTTCGTATAAGTTGAAGGTCCACTGTGAATGGGTGCTGCGATTGAGTGAAGCGAGTGACTCTGTTGCGAGTGGGTGGAGGAGGGATCAAAGATGCAAGTTTTTCTGAGCAATTCTCGTGGTAGTATCTATAGAATAAACTTAAAATACCGACTCTGCGTCTGTGTTCTAGTGATTGCAATCCATCAGTCAGTGATGGATCATCAATCAGACGTATAGCACGCCTTTGGACAGCGTCGAGGGTATTCAGGTAGGTATTGGGGGGCGCCGCTCCAGAGATGACTGCCATATTCAATAATTGGACGTAAAATAGTAGATTTTATAAAAAAAACCTTTCCCCAAAACTCTCAATAGATACGTCTTTGAAATTAAAACTGTTTATTTTTACGTTTAATTCTATTGAGTGAGTTTTTTTAAATTTGACTTTAATAAATACTTTTATTGTAAAATTTGTTTGAATTATACCCTTTTTACTGTGAACAATTAAAATACTACAAGGCCTATAAAGTATGTTTATTGAAAAAAAAAATAACATCTCAATAGAGACGAAGTTGGGATATTATATAAGAACCAGGAACTCAAAGACACCTACAGGGCTTACGACCTGTCATCGGCTGGTTTAGGTGATCACTTTATGCGCTTGCGCAACGTTCATCAATTGTGCTTTCTTATTTTTTTTCCCTTATCAATGTATCAATAAAAAATATCATTTGACTCCCGACAGGGAAAAAAAATCCAATGTTTGCGTATATGCAATTAAGGGGCCATATAAACCTAAACACCTCAATTTCAAATCGAATCCCTCAAATATGTTAAACAGTGTGTTTCTAGAAAAATAGTATAAGTCTTTTCAACATTTCTCTAGTGAATGTTCGTCACACAATTTTAAAATTCAGCCTAAATTTCCATAAATAAATAATTAAAAATATCCTTTTTTACAGCATTTTTGTTAAATTACTCCATAACCATGTGTCGTAGAGAAATAAATATTTTATACGCTTAAAGAGTGCATAAAATCAAAGTGAATGACCGATAAAGTTTTTCATTTCAACTAAGGTTTGTTCTTAAAATGCAAAAAATCAACAAATTTGGGGTTTCCGATAATTTAAATTACGTATAAACCTTTTTTAACGCACGCGATATTTACCCTTACTAACACGTAACTTCATAGTGCATTGGGCGGTTTTAATATATCATGTTTTCAGTCACTAAGTTTAGCGTTATATATTATGTCCTCTTAAAATTATTCGATTTGCCTATAAAGTAGGTTTTTACTGCAATCGGTGGAAAATATAGTTGATTTGAATGAATGAATGAATAATATATTTCTATTAGTATAAAGAACAAAATTAAAATGTAATTTACCTATAGGTACCTAATTTTTTTTTTTTTTTGTATATTAACTTTTATTACTTTGTTTTATTTCTTGCAATTAAAAAACAAACTCTAAATTTTGCAAATTATTCAATAAAAATAATGTAGGTATATTACAGATTTAGTGATACACAATTTGTTCGTGTTTCATACATGGTAATAAGTGAACATATTTGTGTACATCCCGTATGCCCAAGGTAATAGGAATTAACAAGGGCCTTAACATATCGAAGGATACTTTGTGGGGGTCTCTAAACCACTTATCGATTCCTGAGAAAACATGTCTTGTTAGGACGAAGTATCTTTGGAAATTCTAAAATAAATATAAAGAATCAAATAGTTAGTTTGAGTTATTTTTATTCAGTAATTTATATAATTAACACAAAATACGCAGTTTAAATCCAAAATCCTTCGTTCTCTTTGCATGTCTCATCTAAAGGCTCACAAATATTTTGTTCGACTATAAGCAAGCAACGCTGGAGATGTTTCTATGACTGGTCGCAAGTGCTGAAATAATAATAAAACAAAAATAAATTTGTATCTGCATTCAGTATTTAGCGAAAATTGTTTTTTTTTATTTGTCGAGTATAAAAGTACCCGTCTGGAGCTTTCGTCCGTTCGTATGTATGGACTATCAAACATTTTTACTCTTCACTATGAAAAAAATAAACAGTTATTAATTACCTAGCAATTTTAGAGTGTTCGAGTTGCGAATTCTCTATTATTTGTCATTCTGACCCTAATATTAAAGTGTTGAAATAATAAGGTTTCGTTTCTTTATAAATTTTGCATCTCTGGACTGCAATCACTGGATATTTGGAAGAAATTTCTATTTGGTAACATTTATTTTTGATGAAAATGTTATACTTTAACTTCCCAAAAAAAATGTATTAATTTTTTATTGATTTATTTTATCGATACATAGTGAAATTATATGTACATATAACAACAACATAATAAATTTCAAAATTATAGTAATTATTAAATTAAATCTTTCTACCAATAGTTCTTGGTGGAAATCTATTTCAAAACTTAAATTATTCCACTATTTATCTTGATAATTATAGTATATTTACAATACTTTAAATGAAAATATAAAATGTACGGATAAACGATATCTATTCAGAAAGGCCATACATAATTTAATACATGAACAACAGAGAAAATATTTTTATTCCTTCTTCCCTTGACCATATTCGCATGTACATGCGTACATGTGGGCATGTGTATGTATGTATCCATGGCTGCGTGTGTGTACGTACCTACATGTAAATAAGTGTGTATATATATATGTGTCAATGGTGGGTGTGTCATTGGTCTATGATATATTGTGTCATTGGTATATATATATATTATTTTTCTATATTGTATTTTGTTTTTTATTTTCTTGTCAAACAATATATTTTAAATACACTGATTTTACGTGTCATTTTTATGGAAGTGTATTATTATAATTTTTTTTTCCTCATATTGTTATTATTGTTTTTTTTTTGTTTATTGTCGATCATGTGGTTGATGTTTATGGTGTTGTTATTTTGATGTGTGCGTATGTATGTGCATGTGTGTATGTGTATATGTGCATATATGCATAATGTATATTATTGTATTTTACTGAATAGCCTCACCTTAAGACAGGCGTAGCCGTTTAGGTGAGGTTATGATGAATAAAAAGAGAGAGGAGGAAGTTATTATGTATTATGTTTTGTTGACTTTTTAGTTTCTTTTCTTTCTTTTTTGTACTTGCATTTTTACTGTATAAATAAATAAATAAAATAAAATAAATAAATAAATATACACAAGTGTCAGCACTTCTAATGGGGCAATATTTTTGAACTTTTATTGTATTTAATTTTCAAATGTACTTTTATATTCTAAAATAAATAAAAAATAAATATCATAGTACTTATATACTAATGCTACAATTAAAAGTTAAGAATGTTATTTTATTTTTCATTATTCTATGCTGTTATATTCAATGATATATTAAAACAGTAGATACATTAGTTGTGTTCAAATTTGGTGAACAAAAGGAAGGCGCATAGAATATACCTCATTTATAGTTGTCGCCAAAAAACTTGAACTTTTAGCCGAGAAGAGGGGCGACTTGCACGTAAACTAACGAAGCAAAAATGCGCTCTGCGCAAATTTGTGTCTTTTTGCTTCGTTATGTGACAGTTACAGTTGGTATTCGTTGTTCGTGTCATGTGACATGCAACTGTCACATCCATACATTGAGTTATCTTTTCTTGTGCTACTTATTTATTTATTTATTTATTTATTTTATTTAAAGGACAACATACAGCATATAATAAATTATAAAACATAAAGATAATTTGATTAATAATAAAGCCAATTACAAGTTGTCGCTGAAGTTATTGTAGTATATTAAGATATATTAGGAATGGTTACATATTATGGTGAGATATTGTGTGAATGATGTGTGAAATTGCATATATAAATGTGTCAGTATAATTAAGTGTTAAATTTGATTATGAGGATGAAATTTTAAGTTTGATATATTTTTTAAATGTGGGGGCGCTAAGTAAGAATATGTCAATCTCTTGGAAATGCCTATTATATGTATTACAGATTCTGTACATTGTTGCATGTTGAGCATAGTTGGTGTGTTGAGTGGTAAGACGGAAAAGAGGAGTGTGTCTAGTTCTACGAATGATATAAATGACACGATGACTAGAGGGGCTAACCAGAACACAGAGCACCAGTCCCCGAAAATCCAATTACCTAGATTTTTTTAATTCATAGCGTTGTCGCAGGGCACAATATATCATAAAACCAAGATCAATTTTAAAAAATGCAATTATTTACCTTTTTTTAATTCATTTTCAATTTAGCACGGAATGAGGTGACATCTATCGGCAAATCATAGAACAACTGATCCCAGTAGAGTAGTTGGGTCGGTGAAAAGTGGTTCGGTAATTGGGAAGAAGGAAATCCGCGATACGCCCGGTCCAAATTGGACAAAACAAAATTATTATTGTTGTAAAATCGCTTCACATCAACACCAGCACTGCTGCCATCTGACGGGGAGAATGGAACTAATTGCAGCGACACTTCACTACCTAAAAATGATATTTTTTTATTCGCACTTTTATTTCACAAACATTTTTTGATGTCTAAAATTTGAATTCATTCGTGATTAATTTTTCAACGTTGGATGATTTTTTTGAATGATTTATTAAACGGATTGATGCATTTTAAAACATATACAAAAGAAAACAAAATTAACCTTAAAAAAAATAATATGTTCTTGTAAAAATTACATATACGTCCTCATGCATTCCATAAATAAAAAATATTAGTACCAATACAGAAGTAAAAATTATATTTATACAACTTCTGTATTGTTACAACTCGAAAATGTGCTTTGCACGAAACTAGTCGTAGTCAACAAAATAAATAAGTGGAATAATTATATATTGGTTTCATTGTAATAATTTCAAATGGAATTCCACCAAGAATTATCTGTCAATAAATTAAACATAAATCCTTGTGATATATGTGAACGAAATCGATCGTGGCAGGATTCGAACTCGCGACCACAGGATTACTAACCCAGCGCGCTAACCGCTCTGCCATCACCCATCTGAACAAAAAGCAATACGATACATGGAATACAAAATATGACAATATAATAAAATAAATATTTTTTTTATTTTTTATTATTGAAACCAAACAAAATATAACAATATAGTTACAAACAATAAAATATTACAAAAAAGTACAATTTAAATAAGTTATATGAAACATTTTTTTTATAGGATTATTTGGTATATACCACCTCACTAGGCTGAGCCTGTACCGAGGTGGCAGATTTTTTTTTTGCGTTATATCTGACAGAAAAATATTAAACTTGTATTTAACTAAAACTTGTTATAAAATATACCTATTAATAAAATATAAACTATTGTAGCTTGATCATGTTTCCGCAGTATATAATGCCCTTGTTTCTAATCCATGTTTCTATTGTTTTCTTGTGTTTCAAATTATTCATCAACTGTATGTCCGTTATTTCACTTTTTATCTTAATAAACACAAAAAAGAACAAGAAAAATAATTAATAATTAAAAATAATCCCTATTCATCACAATATTTAAAAAATAACGTTGTTTTCTTGTCAAGTCACGGCCTATACATTAGCTATCCCCATTCACAATACAGAAGTTTTCAGCTCTTCTTTTCAAGTACAATCAGCTAGACTATGGAATGGCCTTAGTGATGAAGTAACGTCATCTCAATCCATTCAAATATTTAAAGGTAAACTAAAAAAACTTTATTTGTCAAATAGTTTCCGAATTCCTTCTATATCCTTCCGTAACCTCCTTTTCCTCATTGCTATGATCAGTGTTATTTTTATTATTTTTTTTTAACTCTCTTTTCATTGTTTTTCTCTTTTTTTTCTCTTACTCCTTTATTTTATTTTATTTTATCAATTTATTTCTCACTAAATAAGTATTTTACCAATTTAACTTAGAGACTTCACGTTGCTCGGGTTGGTTGGAATAAATTGCCTTATGGCAATAAACCTGCCTTTGTACACATGTACCTACATAATTTATAAATAAATAAATAAGTCTCTGCGTTTCCAAAACGATTTTAAAATATCCAAATGTAATACAGGACAATTACAAAACAACTACATTTATTTGGGAATAAAATTTTTCAATTGCCTCCCAAATGAATTAAAGCAGATAAAAGAATTTAAACAAAAATTAAAATTGCACTTAACATTCTAAAATAGTAGTTTTCGATTATGTTGTTTGATTTGTTTCAATTTCCAGTATTTTTTTTTCTATTATTTTGAATATGTGTTTTGGTATATTTGAATCGTCTATATTACTCATTTTTCAATTATTTTCATGTTTTTCATTTTTTTTGGTTTGAATATGTATTCTGATATATTTTCTCATTTATATATTCCTCTTTTTCATTTATTTTCATACTTTTTTAATGTTTATTTGATTTTTTTTTTGTTCATGTATAATTTGATTTTTATTACTTTTATGTTGACTTTGTTTTGTATTGATATTTTTTATTTTTTTATAAGTGATTCCCTCATCAAGCACAAGATTGTAATCTTTTTGATGAGATACAGCAAGGAAAAATATGTAAAAATGTTATTTCTAGTGAATTTATATATTGATTTGAATTATAAAATTATTATGTTAAATAAATAAATAAACATAAAGGGAAATAGTATATTATGTACATACGTTAGTGTGTTCTTATAAGATTGTCCAACTGTCGATTTGTTCAGGAGAACTTTGTTCTCTTAACATATCGACAATGTTTCAAGCCAGAATACGCGAGAATTGTATGAAGAGGTCTACTTTTTTCACGGCATTTCCAACTTTGAGATCAAAAAACACCAACTTAGAGGCTTCGCAGCATATATGTTCCATACACGGATTTACTCAGAATTCGGAGTAGAACATTTCGTGTGTCTGTGTGTGTGTGTGTCTGTGTGTGTGTCCGTCCCCCCCTTATAACTTTTGATCCGCTCAATTTACAGAGCCCAAAATTTCAGAATATATAAACAGTTATAGGCCTACAAAACTTTTATACTCAGAATTTTGAATTTTTGTTTCAGTCAGGGGTTATCAACTTTTGAATTTTTACTTTATTTTTCCATATATCTCAGAAACCATAAAAGCTAGAACGCTGAAAATTGGTATAAACACAGAAAAATACAAAATCTCAAATTGATTTTTTTCAAAAAAAATTCCAGGGTTTCTCAAACGTTTTTTTTTTAAGTAAAATATTTTTTTTTATGATAAATTTATGAGTTTAACTGCCTATATTTCCAAATATTTTAAAAATATCGAAAAAAGCCGAAACACCCCAACTAGATAATTTAATTTTCATTAAATTATCACGTATTAGCACATCTCAAACTATTTTTAACAATTTTTATAAAAAATTGAATTTAGTGACGACATTTCTTCATACAATTTGTATGGCAATCGCCCTACACACAATATCTAAGAAAACTTAATTATTTGATACTAATCTCCAAACATACATACATACCATCATGCTGTTTTCATATTCTGCGTAGGATCAAAGGACTGACCTCCATACTATCCTATCTTGACATACATACATAGGTACAAGTGTTGTATAGAAAATCAAATATCTTAAAATATTAAATAATTTGTGTTTATGGGATTATAGTTTGGTACTTATTCTTCAACTATACATACTATCGCTATCGACAGTTGGATCTCATGTGTTACATGCAACTAGTATATAATTAATTATTGACGCGTTATAGGTAGGTATATATTAATATGTAGTACAAAGTTCATCGTCAGAATAGTGCTATGCATAAAAACGCAAAATATATAATTAGGTTCATCCAAGAATTGTCGATCTACAAACTAAATTTAGTATAAAAAAATTAAATAAACATGATATCTTAGCATGAAACTCCTTAGGAAATGTCATCCGTCATGAGAAAGAAGCGATCGCTTCGATTCCGGACACTTCAACTCATTCGTAATTTAAAGAAAGTGAAATTGAATAAAAAAGTGTCATTTTGGTCCTGGTCAGATTTGTGAACAATATGTAGGGATCTTGATTTATTTTCAGGAAGAAGTTATTCTGTTAGTCTAAAGATCTATTATCCAACTGTCGATTCGTTCATGAGAATTCAATTCTCTGAATGAATCGACATTATTAAGCCAAGATGCTTGTGCGAAGGAAAATTTTGTTTGGCGTAGTGGACTTTTTGCATGCTAATAACACCAACTAGAGGCCTCGCAGCATATATGTTCCCATAAATGGATTTACTCAGAATTCGGAATAGAACAATTTATGTGAGTTTTGTGTGTGTGTGTGTGTGTGTGTGTGTGTGTGTGTGTGAGAGAGAGAGAGAGAGAGAGAGTGCGTGAGTGTGTGTGTGTGTGTGTGTGTGTGGTGTGTGTGTGTGTGTGTGTGTGTGTGTGTGTGTGCGTGAGGGTGTGTGTGTGTGTGTCTGTGTGTCGTCGTCCCCCTTATAACTTTTGATCCGCTCAATTTACAGAGCTCAAATTTTCAGAATATATAAACAGTTATAGGCCTACAAAACTTTTATACTCAGAATTGTGAATTTTTGTTTCAGTCAGGGGTTATCAACTTTTGAAATTTTGGTTTATTTTTCCATATATCTCAGAAACCATAAAAGCTAGAACGCTGAAAATTGGTATAAACATAGACAAATATAAAATCTCATATTTATTAATTCAAAAAAATTCCAGGGTTTCTTAAACATTTTTTATTAAGAAAAATATTTTATTAATGATAAATTTATGAGTTTAACTGCCTATATTTCCAATATTTCTAAAAATATCGAAAAAAGCCGAAACACCCCAACTAGATAATTTAATTTTCTATAAAAAATATAAACATTGTATTAGCACATCTCAAATTTTTTTTAACAATTTTAATAAAAATTGAATTTAGTGACGACATTGCTTCATACAATTTGAATGGCAGTCGCCTACACACTATATAAGAAGACGTAATATTTTGATACTAATCTCCAAACATACATACATTCCATCATGCTGTTTTCATATTCTGGGTAGGATCAAAGGACTGACCTCCATACTATCCTATCTTGACATACATACCTTGGTACATGTGTTGTATAGAAAACCAAATATTATCTTAAAATATTCAATAATTTGAATTTATGGGTTTATAGTTTGGTACTTATTCATCAACTATGCGTGCTATCGCTATCGACAGTTGGATCTCATGTGTTACATGCAACTAGTATTATATAAATTTTGTTCTGTAAAGTGAGAGATTATATAAATAAATAAATAAATAAAGATACGTGGTAGCTTGTTGCATGGATTCTGGATTCATGAATTATTATTATTTTTTTTTGTTTTTATATTATTTAAGTGTAATATATATTTTCTTTGTTATCTTTTACTCTTATTCTTTTGCTGTTGTACATAACAATGTTGTCATATTTTGTAATCTGGTTGGTTGGAAGAAATTGCCTAGTGGCAATAAGCCCGCCAGTGTTCAATTATATTTGTTTATATTATGTACAAGAAGATGTATAAATAAATAAATAAAATGCCTGTGGCTCAATACAATTCGTTTCATAGTAAAATACTAATTTTTTCACTGAGTTTTCAATATGGATTTGAAACTAGTAACTTCATTGTGTTCAAATTGTGGCAGCTCATTATTAAGTGCGTATTAAATTAATTTTTGACACAGTGACATAGTAGCTTCGTAGACTTGGATTAGAATCGTATTAGAGAAAAAAATGACTTGAATTCAAAAAGAACCAGAAAAAATATAATTCGCGATATTTTAAGGTGACAATTTCAAATGAATAAAAATTAAGCACAGATTATGGCAATGATGGTAATTATTAATTAACCTGTCGAACTTGTTCATCTTAATTTTAAGCTGAGAATGATTTATTGACTAGTTAAAATATGGAGGTATCGTCCTAAATTAATGAGATTCAATAGCTGTCTTACAGATATTTATTATTTTCTTAATTATTCATCGGAACCACTTAGGGGAAGCTTGTGCCTTGGGAGAATCCCTCAAAGGAAGTTCAGTCATTTTTAAATGTAAAAGACGTTAATTAATTTTATATCAACATATTTATTTCATGTAGGTATGACAGTAAAACATGTACATGACATGCATAGAAGCAAAAGAGAAGCTCGTGAGACTAATTTAGAGGGAGGTACATAAGTCCTGGCAATGGTTGATCACGGTTCAAATCCTGCTTCGATCGATATCATTCGCCTAATTCCGCCTTCGTAGCTCAGTTGGTTAGGCATCTGTTAGATTCCTGGTGGACACATAGTCTTTAATTGTGTTTTCAGTCTGGATCTTTGAGACGTTTAATATCGCAAGTCTGACAACTTGTTATTGGGTGCGTGTTAAATAATTATTTGGCATTGTACCTGTAAGTTGCCCGAGCAGCTACATAAAATTTTCGTTTGTTCAAATTATGTACATATCAACGTTCTAGGAAGAATAATAATTCATTGAAAATAATTACGATATTGTTGTTTCTCTGCTAAGGAATTTTAGGCTGAAAGAATTTTCCATATGTAATAAATCACTTGTACGAATACATAGTAACAAATAATTTACAAAAAACTTGTTGCACGTAATACATGGGATCCAACTGTCGATGTCTTAGTATGTATAGATGAAGAATACATAACAAATTATAAACTTATTGAATATTTTAAGATATTTTGTTTTCTACGCAAACATGTATGTCAGGATAAGATAGTGTGGAGGTCAGTCTTTTTTTCCTACCCTGAATATGCAAAGAGCTTGATGGTTTATATGTATGTATGAAAATTAAGTATCAAACTATTGAGAGTCCCCATAGTTATTATTCTGCCATACAAATTGTATGAAACGATGTCGTCACTAAATTCAATTCTTACAAAAAAATGTAATATTTTCAGATGTACGGCTATAGTGTATTTTTTTCATAGAAAATTAAATGATCAATTTGGGTTCTTTCGGCGAAAAAGGGAATGAACTCCACACGATCCAATCCTTATATGTCTTACAATATGTCTTAAATGTTCAATAATTTGGATTTAGTTTGGTACGTATTCTTGGATCTCATGTGTTACATGCTACTAGTATAATAAAACCTCCATAGTTTTCAAATTTATAAAAAAAAAATATTAATTCTTTGCTTGTTTGGGGGTAGGGTATTTACCAATAAAAATAAGGCTACGACTATTTACACGACTCAACCATAGACGAAAACCAAAAATAACCACAGAAAACGCAGATAAATCAAGTTATAAAAATATTTACCTTTGTTTATACTTTGTTATAATTGTAGATCTCGATGAAAAATGATTTATAAAATTAAGTAAATGTAATAAGATGCCAATATTATTTATTTTTTCTTCAAGTTGGTTTCCATGATGCATTTTTATGACCATTTAAAAAATGACAAAGGTAAATATTTTTGTATTTTGATTTATCTGCGCTTTCTATGGTTATAAATGACCTAAAAACATAGACGACGTCAGAAAATTTGTCGTGTAAATAGACACTTTTTGGCGGGAAAACGCTTTTCCCGCCAATTCCGGTCGTAAAAATAGTGACGCCGTAAAAATAAACAAAATGAAATTATAAACGTAATATCCATTGTTTTGCTATATTTTGATATATTCATTATTTATTGTTTAAAGACACCGAGTATTACCATTAAAGCTGCTTCAAAAATGGGAACAATGAAATTAAATCAAATATAGAGTTTGGCTATGTGAGTGGGTTTCGCTATAAAACAACCTATACTCGGGTTCCTTTGGGCAGAAGCTAACAGAGCGATTAATTGCTACCCCATCCACCGCTGCACAAAATCTTAAGAAGGGTCCGAATATATAGTCGCGAATAAATCAACCACCCATCCTCCGCAAAAAGACCCAGCTGAACCATGTGGAAATTTCGAACGGCCTCAGGGAATGAATGGATCTTTTGAATAGGAACCTCTGGGGTGATTTCTCGTCGAGGACTGGATAAGACTTGCTTAGTATAATGAAGTGGAGACTGAATTTAGAAAGGAGGGATTGTCTACTTGTATCTCGTCTCCTCATAGTATCGCTGTTGTCGTGCTCACTGATATGGCTGATTAATCTGAGAGGATCGTTGAAGCTTACACCGTTGAGATTACTTACCTACTTATTCTACAAGACGCTAGGTTCAAAGATTGGTAATGAACTTAAAGTGTACTCGACACGTGGATCTCAATGTCGGGATTTGATGCAGGCAATATTTTTAGTTAATTAACTAACTTCGGTGTAAACTGGACCAATGTCGATTTTATCATGTGGCGAGGATGTACCTCCCCATCATCGATGCCATCTCGCTCGGACGATCTCGCTTCTCACGAAGATTGCCGAAGACGACCGAGAGACAGCGCATCGTATTTCGATTAACCAACGTGGCGAATCATTCGCTCGTCAGCCCAGCGTTCAAGCGCAGTGTTCAATAACTATAATATTTTATCCCTACCCTAGTATCGCGGAGCAATTTGAATTAAATTTGTTAACTGTTTTAATCTGAAAATATAATTAATCTGAGTAAGTTTTCTTTTATTATGAAACCTATCATCATTCTATTATTTCAATTATAAATAAATAGCTGAGTAAAACAATTGCAATATCTAAAAATAGTTGTATGTGTTTTGGGAGATGAATTTAGAACATGCAATAAACTCGCAACCTTTTCTGATTTCTTATTAATAATCTTAGTAAATATATAACTTCCTCCCAACGCACATACCGCTAAAATCATAATAAAAATAATTTATTTATACACGTTTCAATGACAAAGTAGTTTTTTTGTATGATTGCGTACTTTTTTAGCCCGCATTTAGCTCAGAATCAGTGAAACCATTCTCGATACCACAGCTTTTGTTAAATAATTTGATTGTGATACCAACCATTACATTATTTCGATGAAAAGTCGACGGGACTTCAGACTTACCTGACAGGTACACAAAATAGTTTGTATTACAAAGATTTTCAGTTGTATAATGATTTGCCATAATGTGTGAAAGACGCATTATCTGGTCTTGTCGCTTTTCGTCGCGTAGATATTGAAGACATAAAGGAAAAGTTCTTTTAAGATATTGGGTGCTTCCTTTGTTTTTTGTGTCATTGATAGATATTAGAATATTTTCTTGTTTGTAGTTTTTTTTATACAAGCCATACTATGTACATTTTTCTTTATAGGTATTAGTTTAACTGTACTCATCTTTTACATCTTAATAAAATATACGAAATAAAATATCCTAAAACTTAAATATTTTCAAATGTATAGGCAGCAAAATGTTAATGGATTGCAGGGTCCGAAGTTTAGAAAGAAAATGTTAAATAAAGGAAATTTTGTGTTGAAAGGATTAGAAAAAAAAAAATATATATATATATATATATATATATATATATATATATATATATATATATATATATATATATATATATATATATATATATATATATATATATATATATATATATATATATATATATATATATATATATATATATATATATATATATATATATATATATATATATATATATATATATATATATGTTAAATCTAAGGTTTTCGCGAGTACAAAATATGTTATTATTAAGTATTTTGGGGATAACCCGCGTCAAATTCTGATTCCCGAGAGAATCAGTCGTCTGCCGACGTTTCGTCTGAATCACATCAGACATTTTCAATAGGCGCCTTGTTAATAAATTTCCGTCGCGAGGGATAGTGCGCGCACGTCCGTTCGCGTCGGACTTGGTGGTAAGCTTCCGACGCGAACGGACGTGCGCGCACTATCCCTCGCGACGAAAATTTATTAACAAGGCGCCTATTGAAAATGTCTGATGTGATTCAGACGAAACGTCGGCAGACGACTGATTCTCTCGGGAATCAGAATTTGACGCGGGTTATCCCCAAAATACTTAATAATAACATATATATATATATATATATATATATATATATATATATATATATATATATATATATATATATATATATATATATATATATATATATATATATATATATATATATATATATATATATATATATATATATATATATATATATATATATATATATATATATATATATATATATATATATATATATATATATATATATATATATATATATATATATATATATATATATATATATATATATATATATATATATATATATATATATATATATATATATATATATATATATATATATATATATATATATATATATATATATATATATATATATATATATATATATATATATATATATATATATATATATATATATATATATATATATATATATATATATGTTATAATATTTTTATCTCGGTTTTCCCGTGTCAGTAGGTCTTGACTAAGACCATTTGTCTTCCGACGTTTCGCCTGAATATCACCAGGCATTTTCAAGGACTTAACGAAAAGCACGCGCGCGACACACGTCTACTCACACTGAAAGCTCATCGTCAAGTGACTCGTAGCGTACAAGATGGCCGCTTATGTCAAATATTGTTAGCGCGACGTGATTGGTTCCTTGTGATACGCCCACCTGCTGTCGTGTTCGTTGGTAATAATATTTTATCATTATTTTTGTGTTGTGATTTATTGTTAATTTTAGTTGTGACATTAATATTATTATTGTTGTGTTTTGGGGTTATTAAATAATATAATATATATATATATATATATATATATATATATATATATATATATATATATATATATATATATATATATATATATATATATATATATATATATATATATATATATATATATATATATATATATATATATATATATATATATATATATATATATATATATATATATATATATATATATATATATATATATATATATATATATATATATATATATATATATATATATATATATATATATTAGCAAGCTTTGGAATGATCTTGTTTCATAAATTAAACAATTTCTCATTACTTATAGCAATTTCTAATAACAATAGAAATGTTGGATATAAAACATACCACGAGCAATTCAAAGACTATTGAATTAAACCACCCTTCATAATATCTCATCCCTATTCTCTTATTTAATGTTATAGATCTAATCAAGAGGAATTTCAATATGAAAACCCTCCATCATCAGCGTTGGAGTATGTTTAGTCAAGTGGAATAACAATAATAAAACACAAAGATAAAATATTTTCAAAAAATAAATTTCCATACGCATATGCCCTGGTTGTGATGATCTTCAGTTGTTCTCTGTGGACGAGTGGTGTCCTCCCCTAGATAACTTTATTACGAGGGAGGGGCCCTTATTTGATTGTTGATACATCAATATTTTGCTCACTTCAAACGATAATGCCACTCATGAAAATGATTCTTTTGCAATTCTATGCCTTACTTTATTGCCTTAACTCACTGCAATATCTTAAATCATGGTTGATGGTTGATTTCTGGCTAAATCAACACGTGGCTTAGCCAAATTAAGATTGGATATGGCACGTGGTAAAAATGAAATATGTTCGACCAATGACAAAATAATTTTAGCTGAAAAATAAGCTGCAATTGTTATATTGAAAGATATAAACGCGTAAATTTTAATAACAGATGAGTATAATGTATGGAAATTATGAGGCAATGATTGTTAGCCAAAATAAAGATTAAGGAGTTTGGTTCGCTCTGTCTATTTACTTGAGGTACATGTCATAATGGTGTGTACATGAATATAAAGTGAGATGTGTGAAATATTTTGTTTGTGTTGTCATATTTATTCAAAAATATAAACAAACAAGTTAACAAACAGGAGTTTCTTGCTATGAGAAAATCTCTTCCAACCTACTCAACTGATGGGTCGATGGCAGAGCGGTTAGCGCGCTGAGTAAGTAATCCAGTGGTCGCGAGTTCGAATCCTACCTCTACCAATTTCGTTCGCCTATAGCACAAGCATTTATGCTTAATTTAGGGAATGTAGGAAGATGTATATGTACTTGTCTTAGAAGGACATATTCATATTTATTGAAAAAAAAAACTTAGGAATAAAAAACAGAAGAAATACTGTTAGAATTATTAGATAAATAAATTTTATTGAGATTATTTTAGTTGATTACTTTTATTATTTGTAAATTTGCTAGTAGACTTACAGTCGATTAAATTCAAGCGCAATGTATTTTATTATTTTCCAACTAAATATTCGGCATTAACTATGGTTTGATAAATTTGCTTGGTTTGATGGTATGCACGATTTATCTCCGCACTATATTCAAGAACTATGTCAGAGGAATGTACCATCAGAAAGATGCTTAACATTGAGATCGTCAGAATCACAGAATACCAATTCTTTAAATGAATTGGATAGAGCCAAATTTGATCATAATTTCATTGTAAACGGAACTATTTAGTGGAATAAATTGCCATAAGAACAGAGTTTTGGGGAATTTAGTAAATTACTTATTGTTTTGCAGACTAACAATAAAGAAAAAGCTTCCTTGGAATGGTCTGGCGTTATAAAGATTTGATTATTATTATTAACTAGTAAAATCATTTACGACTATAAAAGTCGCCGCGTCTTTATACCGTTCCTTTGAGCTACATATTATTACAATTCGAGTAGCCGTAGGTAGACAATACTGATTGTTGATGCTTATTGGTTTCGTAGGACGTTTGAAGAATGAAAGTGTTTGGATTGCGAAGGGTGATATATCCCCCAATGTATTTTTACGGTTCATAAACCAATATGAGAATCGATTCGATATTATTTCTACATTACATTACCCTTCTAATATCGCCTTCAATTGGACACAGTTGCGCAAAACGTAATCACGGGGTAATGAAACCAAATGTGTCGGTGAAATCTGCAAAAGAACACCAAATACTTCCCGATTTTTACTCTACACTACTACGGAATAGTGTCAAATTATGAATAGACCAAATATTTGTGCGACACATATTATTTATATAATTTATGTATATGTGTACAAAGGCGGGTTTATTGCCATTAGGCAAATTCTTCCAACTAACTCAAGCTACGTGAAGTCTCTGAAGTTATTGGTACAATACTTAATTGGTGAGAAATAAATTGATAAAAATATAAAATAGAGAAGTAAGAAAAAAATACTAAGAGAGGAGAGTTAAAAAAAATAACACCTCACATAGCATTGAGAAAAAGAAGGAGGTTACGGAAGGATATAGAAGGAATTCAGGAACTATTTGACAGATAGTTTTTTTAGTTTACCTTTAAATATTTGAATGGATTGAGATGAGGTTACTTCATAACTTATGCCATTCCATAGTCTAGCTGATTGTACTTAAAAAACAGCTGAAAACTTCTATATTGTGAATGAGGATAGCAATAGTGTAGTACGTTCAGCAGATCGAAGGGGTAAGCCGTGACTTGACAAGAAAACGACGTTATTTTTTAAATATTGTGGTGAAAAGGGATTATAAATAATCTTATAAAGTAATGACAGTATGTGAATGTTACGACGATCTCGTATCTTTGGCCAAACATGTATCGTTTCATTAAATGTATGATTGAAGGAACAATGCTCTTTATCTAATTTTGGAGTAATTCTCTGCATTTCACAAAGATAGAAAGCTTATTCTTCTTCTTTTAATAGATCTGTGATCTCTAACTTCAGGTCCTGGGACGAGGATGTCCAGCTATCCTTCCATCTCTTTAATGGTTTTCCCGGTGGCCGGCTTCCCTCTGGTATCTCGCTCATTGCAATTTTTGGCAGCCTTTCTGGATTCATTCTCTTTACATGATCTCTCCAATATCCTCTACATTGCAGGCACTTTGGTAGCCTTTCTGGATTCATCCTCTTTACATAATCTCTCCAGTGTCGTCATATTTGCCTGCTCCATCTTACAATATCCTCCGCATTGCAGGTTCTGTGGATCATCTCATTGGGATTTCTGTCTCTTAGGGTTCTGCCAAAATACAAAGCGAAAAAAAATAAGAAAACGTTATGACTTATTTTTATTTACAAATAAAAAGTCCATTGTTGGAATCATTTATACATGCTGTGAGGCATCAGCTTAAAAGAATGCTTCTATTATTTAATAGATAGGTCGGTGGCAGAGCGGTTAGCGCGCTGGGCTAGTTATACAGTGGTCGCGAGTTCGAATCCTGCCTCGACCGATTTCGTTCACCTAAGCACAAGCATTTATTTGCTTATTTTAGGGAACGTAGGAAGATGTATATGTACTTGTTTCACAAGGACATATTCATTTTTTTATAAAAATAAAAATAAATAAAATATTAATTTCTATTATCATCATTTTCGGGTATACATAATTATAAGAGCCGGGTAATCGAAAATACGATAGGCAAAAAACATTACACATAGTTCAGCAATGAGGTTCACCATCCGTTTTGAATTTTGCCTTTTCAGGCCAGATGAGCCTGGTGTGTGGGTATAAATTAATTTATTTGTCGTACTCTATTTAATAACGTCATACACACCCGCATACCTGTCCTGGGATATGCTGTGATAGTATGAATTAACGAGTCTGTTGTTGATAATTTCGTATCTGCCTTGAAGACGTAATTTGTGAAAATATTTTCAGAGATGTATTAAATCGCCCAAGTTTTTATCATTTTTTGCCTTCAATTGGGTGTAGCAAAAAAGACGCGAAATTTATTTGGTGAAAACTTAAGCAGAACAGAATATAGAATAGCATAGCACATATCACACAACACACGAGTCTGTTAGTTGGTACTTCGTCAATTTATAGTTGGCAAGGTGGTTCAGGCAGTAAATGTGAAATATTTAGGTGTTAGTATATTACTTTTGGTGTGAACTCACTAGGGAGTGAGTGTAGAGCAATGTTAGTTGAGACGATGAAAGTCTCCCACTAAGATTTTCCCCAAAAACACAAAGTTTCCCTTATTTATTTGACGTTGGTCAGGAGACGGGAGTGGGCTGCGGGATGTCAGCTATTAGGTCCCAGTCAATTCCCCAGGAACGTGATATTTATGATTTTTTCCTCTTACTAATCTGGACGCTGGGGCAACAAAACATATTAAAGGTCATACTTGTTTTGAAAAATTGAATAAATATTCCATTTGTTCGTCCATTTGTTGATGGACACCTACACGAAAGGACATTCACGAAGGCGATATTTGAGTATTATATCAATAACAATAACCTTATTCACACTACAACTGCATAGTTCAATATCTCAAAACTGATCGCTAAGAAGAATCTGTAATAGAACGATGTATGACAGGGTCAGAAATGAGAACATAAGGAAAGAATGTAAGATAAAGAAAGATGTTATAAATAGAATGAAAGTGAACACATTGAGATGGTTTGGCCACATGGGGAGAACGAATGAGAAATGCCTGACGAAGAAAATATACATTGCGGACAGGAATGGAATGAGAGGTCGGGGCCGCCCAAGGAAGGGATGGCACGTCCATGTGAACGGTATTTTGAAAGACGGAAACGTTAGAAGCGTGAACAACAGACGAACATGTATAAGACGATGTATGAATGTTGTCGAGGCGATGAATGTCAAGATAGAAGTAAGTGGCGTTCGGTTCTCTCTGCCTACCCCGTACGGGACATGGCGTGATGGTATGTATGTATGTACAATTTAATAACAGTGCCAACCCTGACTTGGGCAAGTGAAAATTGGACATGGAAGCATGAAAGCAGAATAAACGCAAATTTTAACATCTCAATAGAGACGTATACGGAACATACAGGGCTACGACCTGTCATTGGCTGATTTACGTGATCACTACATGCGCTTGCGCAACGTTTTCACCAATTTTTCCTTCCTATTGAGTTCTCTATCAATCTAACTTTTGAATGTTCTATATATTTTAATCATGCAAATCTTTTCGTTTTTAAAATTTGCTGAAAAAACACCATCGCTAACTATCGAGAAATTGGTTGGAAAATAAAGTGTTTTTTGAGCATATTTTCAAAACGAACAGATTTACATGATTAAAATGTATAGAACTTTCAAAAATTGTATTGATAGGGAACTCAATAGGGAGGCATAGTTGATTTTGTAAGCCCTGTAGGTGCCCTGAGTCCCTGGTTCTCCTTTAATATTTTGTCTTCGTCTCTATTGAGATGTTAAAATTTGTCATAAAACACTATTGACTCCCGACAGGAAAAATATCCAATTTTTGCGTATGTACAACTTAAAAAATATTCAGTAATTTTAAGGTTTGTTCGTTTACGCAGTGGAAGTTCACGATTATAAATTTTAAAGACACTTATAAAATTGTGGAACTCATTGTACTTTTTTTCTCATAACTCATTGTACATTGTACTCACTGTGGAATTTATACTCAATGTGGAATTTAACTGTTTCTTTTTATAAGTGTGTTTACAATATATAAAAATATGCGATTAGAATAAACGCAGTTGAAATATTAGAAGAATTGGTAAAAGTAAATAGATGGTTTGTGCCAAATAAAAAATGAAGACACTAGGAAAGAAATAAAGACAAAGATATTATAGATTGAATGCAAATAAACACATAAACACAGAGGAAAGAATGAGCTATCAGCGACTGACAAAGAAATTCCACAGAGATGATAGAAAAGAAAGGTCAAGAAATTTTAAGCCAATAAAACGACGGCATGAGCATGTGAATAATATACTAAACGAGGTTTGTTGATATTGAAACTAAGATCAGTTTAAAAAGTAACACAGTACCTATATCATCCACTCATTTGCCTATACATATTGTCTCTATAAGAATATCCAAACATCCATCTTGTGCTAAATAGCTCATGACTAGTTGGCATGAAAAGGGATGGAGAAGATATATTCAGCTTAAAAGGAGAAAAATCCATCACATTTATACTTCGTTTAATCGAAATGCATACGCCTTTTTTCCTTGGCAATTTCATTTGACATCATTAGCGATATTTTAATAAAAAAAATAGATAAACTTCCATTGTCATACCCTCAGGGAGCAATCCACTCCACTATACGATTGATATTTCCGTTTATTAATGATTATATGCTATTTTCGTTTGATAAGGTTTCGATATGCTCGCACCACACAGCATCAGGCTCCCCCCACTGCGAGCTTAACTTATAGTGGGGCACAGCCTCAGGGCACAAAAACAGAACACATGTGCAAATAGTGGGTAATAATTCATTGTGTGTATTGTTATATGAAAGAATAAAATTATGAATCACCGTGTTACATATATGAAACGAATTTCATATTCTGTATTGACAGGTTTTGTCCCGTTTTTAAGGGAATCGCCAATCGACTTTATGAACAACTATTTAGTTTCTATCAAATTAAGGAATCCAATTTAAGGTAATCATAAGGTAGAGAATTAGACAGCGAAATAAAATAATATAAAGAAATATTCTTCTTCTTATGTCATGTCACGTCCCCTGCCTTTGGATATCTCTTGTGTACCTTCTTATTTCAATGACATGGATTATTATTCTTATTTGAAAAATATATCTCCTCTCAGTAAATTTATTTAAATCCGTATCCCAAGAGTAACCCGATGGAAACAGATCGTGGATCTACTACAAGAGGAAGAAGAAGAATACAGTCAATTTGTAGTGGAGAGAAAAAATGTCTTTGAAAAAACTTGAGAGTGAAACTTCTAGAAATTTTATAGATACATAATACATGTGTACAAAATACTTGATCTTAATGTAAAAAAACGGATGTTGGTATAACTATATGAACGTGTATATGTGAACGAAACACTCTTATACTATTCATCAGATTACGATTGAGACTGAAGATTCGTCCAACGCATACCCAAGAATGTTTAGAATTTTGAGTAATTAATTGATTTATTTCAAACATCTTACACAGGAAATTACAAAAAAATTAAAGGACGGAAGAATCCGAAGGGTTCAAAGAATCTACAGGGACGGAAGAGTCTTGAGGGATGGAAAATAATGAAGGGACTGCCCCCCTAGACTACGTGTCATTTAGCCCATGAAAAAAAAAACGAGAAAAGATAACTCAATGTATGGAAGTGACAGTTGTCACGTGACTGGCAATTGTCACTTCCATACATTGAGTTATCTTTTCTTGTTTCTTTTCTTGAGCTAAATGACATGTTGTCTATGGGAGCTGAAAAGACGGAAGGGACTGAAGGAACGAAAGGGGTTGAAGAAACGAAACGGATTGAAGACACAAACGGAAAAAGCACGTAAGCACTTTCTTTCCTTGAGTGACATTGTATAGCATATCGAGTACTGGATAGTATCTTATATACACAAATATGGCTCAAATCACTCAAATTTCGGGTGAGTCGCCATTTTAATAAATATATATGTACACGAAGTACGTATATGTATATTTATACATAAACTTAGATACTATAAGTTTTTTCCATTAGTATATGTGTGTGTGTGTGTGTGTGTGTGTGTGTGTGTGTGTGTGTGTGTGTGTGTGTGTGTGTGTGTGTGTGTGTGTTATTGAATCTCTTTAGTATCAACATCAAAGTATAAAACGTAATAAACCGACCCATAAATTCTCATTAAAAATGTAAAATTCCTATTTGTTGGAATTTTCAATTACCATCTAAATATTTCCTCAATACGAGGACACCACCCTCAGGGCCAATGCAAAAATTTAATTTATAAACCAAAAGAGAAAAGAGGCGGGGGTTGATTTTGTGATGTAGGATAGTGGCTTCACAAATGTGGTACGCACCACTTTTATATATGTAAATCTGTTTGAAATATTATGTCCAAGAGATCCTGGAATAAATAAAAATACAAATTTATATTGCGTCGTTTTCTGATAACAAGATCATTCCAAAGGTGATTGCTCTATCGGGATTGCTGACTGCGAAACAAGGCAGTATTAAGCAGTTTACTGAAAACCTTGAGACTTTGCTCCACGTATGTCAGAGTTTAATTTATTCCTCGATTTTTGTAAGCCACATTATTGTCTCTAGGTAGGAATTCTGAAATTCAGACGAACTCAATGTTAGATATATTTCTGATGGCATATTCTTTTGACATAGCTTTTGAATGTATTGTGGACTTTGAAGACCATCAAGCACACTTTATAGTCCACTCGCTCTGGATACCTCAATCATTGCAGCTCGTTAAGTAGATGTATTGTGAAACTAATTTTACTAGCCACATGCCGTTGTGGCTGGATGCTTGAAAAACTGATGCTGTATGGAGAAACAGAGACATGAAGGAGAGTACGGTAAGGATCTATAAGACCTGTGTAAGACCGATCATGACATACGACATAGAAACAAGAGCTGATACTGCCAGAACAGAAAGCCTCCTAAGAACCACTGAGATACTGACTCTACGACCCATCGCAGGCGTAACTCGTGACAGAATATGGAACTCGGAAATAAGGAGAATCTGTGATGTCGAAGATGTTGTGCGATGGGGAAGAGCACGAACACGATTCCGGAGAGGTCATGTAGGGAGAGCAGGTTCGGATCGAGTGGTGAGGATACCAGTGAATAAGGAGTTAACAAATAGCAGACCCCCTGGAAGACCACCCAAGCGATGGAGGAATAGTTGGACGTCCACCTCACAAGAGCAGACTCCGAGAATAACACGACACAGTCCTAACTAAAGCGGAAGAAGTAGAAGAAGATATACAAATAGAAGATAATAAATATGACGTTTTGACTTTACTAAGATAGATTACATTCAGAAATGTATCTTAAATGGGTTTCAAAATGAATAATAGCAGAACACGTACGAAAGCAGTATAAATTCATAATAACGATAATCTTTTATTGCTTAATACAATGTAGTGTACTTACTAGTAATTTTTCTTCTTCTTTTTAAAGATATGGCCCTGCACCTATTAGGCGAGTGATATAACCATTTGTTCGTGCGGAAAATTCTTAAAAAGATAACGAGAGTTCTTCAAGTTAGGAGAAACTAATACAAGATATATATAAAAATACAAAACATAACATATTAGACAAAAAAAAAATTAAAAAGAGACAAAAATATATTAAGTTATAATTTACAAAAGTACCTAATTAGGATAAAAACAAAATTAATATGTAAATATCAGTTGATGCCGTCATTGGAACATGAATGTTATTTAAAATTAAGCTGTGAGGCTTAGAATAGTGCTTCCATTATTTTCTATTGTCATCCGTTTTCGAGTGTCCCTCAAGAGTCGGATAATCGAAAATACAACAGGCAAATTAACATCTCCCAAAGTTCAGCAATGAGGTGCACCCCTCATTGCTGAATGTTTGTATTTTTAGGTAAGACGAGACTAGTGAGTGGGCATACACGCATGTGTCCTGCTTCCTTTTATAAATTTATGCACACCCGTACACCTGTTGCTGTTTACTTCATATAGTAGGATATGCCGTGATGGTATGCATGTAAGTAAACATTCATCAAGTTATTCTCCTTGGATCTTCCGATTCTGTCCACTGCCTTGATTGGGAACATGTCAAAATTAAGGTATTTATTTAATAATAAAAATACACATAAGTACCATATCATACCATCACGCCATTTGGGGTAGGCAGAGAGAACCGAACGCCAGACTCCTCTCTTCTAACATTCATTTCTCGCTTCATTCACATCCATGCACGCTAGTCTCATACATGCTCTTCTATTATTCAAACTTCTAATGTCTCCATCTTTCATAATTCAATTCATGTGATCGTGCCAAATTTTCCTTGGCCGAACTCTACTTTTCGTTCCTCTTTTATCAGCCATATATTTTACTTTTTGTCAGACGGTCATCACTCATTCTTTCCATGTTTCTAGAGATATCCGTAGACAGGAGTTGATCTAGTGGATGATGTGAAACAGATCAACAAAAGAGGTGATTTGATTTTAATTTAAAATAGGGTCGAAAATATTTCACAACAAACTGAGGGAGTGTATAATTAAAAGGTTGGGAACTTGCTGTTTCAGAAGAAGTGTCCGTTGGGCTTGTGAGGCGGGTGGATGACATGACATGTGTCAGTAGCGAGTGTCAGTAGCATGTGTCGGTAGCAAGTGTCAGTAGCATGTGTCACCAAAGGACCGACCACAAACTTTCCATTTATATTGGATCAGCGCCGCAGACACAAATGTGATCAGTATCCACTTTTAATTGGAAAAATCGTCTAAATATCGCTACAAACGTTCTTCATTATTGATTCGTGTGTTTTTGGGGTACACCCACCTAAAGAATTGCACTTTTTACTCTCCACACTATGGAATAGGTGAGAGTCATGATTTCACAATTTTTAAGCGTATTTTTTTCACATCAATTTCTCAACGGGTATCACGTAGAGAGTGCACACTGTGAGTTTCGTCATGATGTGTTTGTATGTATGGCGTACGGCGTACGGAAAATCATTTTTGTGTCCTCTCTACAGCCCAAACTATAAGTCCGATCAACTTCATATTAACATCATATGTGTAAAGTGCATAGACCTAGAGCTGATCAGTTTTCCATATACAACTTTTGATTTATTCTCTATGAATTCATCATTTACGTTGTTTTTTTTTTGTGTCCTCTCTGCAGCCCTAACTATAAGTCCGATTGACTTCATATTGATATCATATGTGTTAAGTCCATAAACTTAGAGCTGATTAGTTTTCCATAGACAACGGATCATTTTTTCTCAATGTTTCATTATGATTTCATCTATTAAAACTGAAAAAATGCCCTCACGACCTGGAAATCAGAGATATTTTAATTTGGTTTCAACTATTTATACAACACCAAGAATCTTCATAAAATTGTATTCAAAGTTGGTCAATGTTAAAAGAAAAATATTCAACGGTTTGAAAAATTATATTTTATTTACTGGATTTTTGTATGAAACTTATATGTAACAAGAAAATTTTTTTATGTTTAGCAATGTTCAGTTCTTTGATTTCATATTGATATAAGAATATTAATAGCTTGAACTTAGAACTGATAAGCTTTTCATAGATATCATAAAATTTCTTCATATGTGTCAAAATTGTCAAAATGCTCTAACGCTCTTTAAAACAAAATTTATCTACTTTTATTATAATATTTCATACGACATAAGCATTCTTCACCATACTGCATTTATAGTTTGTCTTCCTTAACATAAAAATATACTATCGTTAGAAAATTTATATTCCTGGTACCTAGTAAAATTTAGAATGAATAAAAATGTATATAATAAGATAAATTTCTTATGTATGGAAAAGTTCAGTAATTTGATTTCATGTTATAATGTAAAGAGCTTGAACATAGAATAACTGATTAGCTTTCCATAAATAACATAAAATTTCTTCATATGATATCACGTGTCAAAATTTTCAAAATGCTCTCGCGTTCTTTAAAACAAAATTTTTCTGCTTTTATTAAAATATTTCATACAACATAAGCATTCTTTACCATACTGCATTAATAGTTTGTCTATCTTAATATAAAAATATACTTTCGTTAGAAAATTTATATTCCTGGTAGTAAAATTTAGAATGAATAAAATATTTCATATAACATGAGCATATTTTAACATATTGAGATTGTCAACATTTGAAGAAGAAAAAATAAACGCTTACTGTGGTGTGGAGAGTTTAGTGTTGGCCACAACCCACTCGTTTAATTTTGTCAAGAACCTGTGACGTGGAAGACATCGTGGTGTGGAGCAGATAAAGAAGGCGCAATTGGACACGTGGATGCAGAGGATTCAGATAGATTTCCAAAATTTATAAATATGAAATTTTGGTAAGTCAGCGACAGACAGGAAGACCACCAAAGAGATTGACGTAAAAGTTGGATATCCTCAATCATCATCCCATGACCGAGATAAACCTCTGTCAAATTGATCAACTAAACTCACTCGATTTCATATAATAAAATGAAATTTTGGACCAATTCCTCTCAATCTATTTATTACAAATATGACTGAGAATGAATGTGAGTAAATCTAGGTATTGGTATTTGTAAAATACCAATTAACTGCATATAATTATGATAAGTAAAGAGCGAATGGCTAGAACAAGTAGAGGAATATTTATACTTGGTGAGTATGTTGGAACGGAATGGAAGACCTGATAAAGACATTAAAAGAACAGTTATGGCAGGTAATAGAATAATAATAATAATAAAATTTTTATTTTAGTCTGTGAGCAGGGGGGTGCAATGCTACACAAACCATTAATTTATATTTTTAATAAATAAAAATAAAAACGCTTGTTTAAAATTAATTTCACTATTTATTTGAGGACTACAACCTACGACCGGTTTCATGCTAAGCACATTTTCAAGTAGTAAATATACATAAGTTTAACAGAGTATTTATACAAAGACAAGTTAGATTTTTTCATGGATAGCAAACAAGTGAATCTGGAGCTAGGTTATAATTAAAAACAATAAGTTAAATACTATGTGAACTAAAAACAATTATATAAAACAAGTTAAAAATAATCATGAATTTGATATTAATAAAAATATAAAATTATTACACAAAGGCATATTAAAAGGGAAAAAATTAGACGCCATCAAGAACTGACGATCAAAAAGTTTAATCTAACTACGCAAACCATATTTTTACATACAAAATATACATTAAATATTACAAAAGAAGAAAATATTTTTCAGAATATAGAATATAGATTATATACAAAAAAAGAAAATAAAATAAATAATAAATAACAAATGAGTTTACATGAATAAACGGAGCAATCTATTTTTGCACACATTCCAGGAGGGCAAGTCTGGTTCATCCGGTGAAATCAAAACCTTTGTGATTACCCATATCACGGATATAATTATCATATGGAGTTCTATGACATATAAATTAAGATATTGTAGAACTCCATATAGTAATTATATCCATGATATGGGTAATCGTGAGGGTTTTATTTCGCCGGTTGGACCAGACTTGCTCCCCTAGAATGTGTGCAAAAATAGAGGAGTATGGTGCTCGATTCTCTCTGCTTGTGCTAATAAGCACAAGCTACATTTTTAATATAGTAAATAGCATAATGTATTGTATAAATTTATTTTTAATGTTGTTAAACAAAAAAAAGATGTTAGATATAAAAATATCACTCTTTCATTTGAATATATAATTATAATTGTGTATACACAAATGTACAGAGTAACGCCCTCAGTGCAACATGCTGGTAATATTAAGAAATATGATTGTGTGCAGTACATAAGTAATTTTCAATTTGATCCAAGCAACAGTGGTTTCTCCTTAGCTCTGTGGTATTTTCAACTTTTCCATTTCTCAAATGATTATATATAGGTACCCTCCCTTCTATCTTCATGTTTATCTTTCATTTCATTTTAAATTAAATAACCCAGGGCGAGTTTAGCTCCGAGTTAACAGACGTAGAAGCGAATTCTTTGCATATAATTTACATGATCCATAACTAACAGACGCGAAGTATATTTTCTTTATTATTAAATTCACTTCGCTGTGTTGAAAAATGCTTATTTTCATATTTGTATCACTATTCTGCACATCTTTGTCATTCTGACATTATATTTAACTGTTTTTATTTCATTTACATCAAGAAAACAAGGGCTGGTTTATTGCCACGAGGCAATTTCATACGACGAGCCAAGCCAACGTAAATATTTTAAAAGATTAAGAGAAAAATAAGAAAGCTATTTTCATTCATTTCTTTACAGGGGTGCAATCTTCGATGAGATTTTTATTACCATAAGACATTTTATACTACACGATCAATATAATTCACACTGCTTGCAAAATATACACTGAATAAACAAAAGGAATAAATTTTAACTTGCCACTAAGTACTATTTTTTTTAATTATTACAAAATATAAAAGTACATTTATAATTAAATACAATAATAATTCAAATATTGCCCATTAGAAGTGCTGACACTTGTGTATGGGGAAAGATTATTCAATCGTCCAATCATTCCTTACATTATATATATGTTCATAAATGCATGAAACCAGTGGGCTTAGAGCCTGTTTTTCATGCTTATATAAATAATTAAATAAATAAATAAATAAATGAATAAATAAATAAATAAATAAATAAATAAATAAATAAATAAATAAATAAATAAATAAATAAATAAATAAATAAATAAATAAATAAATAAATAAATAAATAAATAAATAAATAAATAAATAAATAAATAAATAAATAAATAAATAAATAAATAAATAAATAAATAAATAAATAAATAAATAAATAAACAAATAAATAAATAAATAAATAAATAAATAAATAAATAAATAAATAAATAAATATATAAATAAATAAATAAATAAATAAGATGTTATAAGTTCAATCAATTTTGTATTAGTATGATATTTATTAACTTAGAGAAGCTTTGACTAATTAGCTCCTTTTGCATAATTTTTATTTATTTACGGTAATAAAAATATGCAAAAGAGCTAACTGTAATATTTTTACTTATTGTTTATTGTATGCTTTGATGTTTGGCATCCATTCCTTTTACAATAACATTATTTCCAAAATACGGTAGCCCAACCATAACAGATCATTTACTTAGCGGGATAAGCAGTTGCTTTATGATTTTTGGTTCTTTTATATCTCAAGAATATTCATTGTTTCGACGGTTACCTTGTGGTATTCCATAATTCAATTTTACTATAATATTAAATTGCTATAACCACTTGAATTGAGTTTAACGCTCTAATGTAATGTATGATGATAAGGGAACTATTAAGAATATTCATTGTTTCGACGGATACCTTGTGGTATTCCATAATTCAATTTTATTATAATATTAAATTGCTATAACCACTTGAATTGAGTTTAACGCTCTAATGTAATGTATGATGATAAGGGAACTATTAAGAATATTCATTGTTTCGACGGTTACCTTGTGGTATTCCATAATTCAATTTTATTATAATATTAAATTGCTATAACCACTTGAATTGAGTTTAACGCTCTAATGTAATGTATGATGATAAGGGAACTATTAAGAATATTCATTGTTTCGACGGTTACCTTGTGGTATTCCATAATTCAATTTTATTATAATACTAGCCTTTATGTCCCGCCGTTGGCCAAGAATGTAAAAGTGTGAAGGAATAAGCAATCGTTTTTATAATATTGTCACCCAATTATTTTGCAATATCGGACTATGAAAAGTGGTTTGAAATTTGATTGAGTTTAAGCATTGTAAAATGTTCAAGTGATGGCCACAACCCATTCTTTTTTATATATTGCTATAAAGTGTGAATGAAGTATAATATACAATTTCTGCACGCATGGACTACGCGAAATGGTTTTAAATATGACAGTTTATCAACGTTGTACACAACCCCCATTTTTAAATATTATCATCGAAAACAAATTGTAATATATACCTATTGAAAATTTAGTAATTTTGGATGTTGGAATGTGGTTTAAATTTGATTAAATAATGTACTGAAAAGATCTAGTGTTGGTCACATCCCATTCGTTTTTATATTTTTTCATCAAGTGTGCATTATATTTTTGCACAATTAGACTGATAGACTTAAAATTGACACAAAAGTCTACATTAACGAAGAAGAAAAAGACTTAAACTATAATAAATAGTTTTTAATTTGAATATAAACGTTGTGAAGAGTTCAGTAATGGCCACAACCCCCATTATTTAAATATCGTCAACGAAATCAAATATGAAGGTGTTGAAAATTATTCAAAATAGGATGATATAAATGGTTTAAATTTGATTAAACAAAAGTATTGAAAATATTCTAGTGCAGGTTACATCGTCACATCCCACATCCCATTCGTTTTTACATATGTATTTTCATCAAGTGTGCATATTGTTAATAATATTTCTGCACAATAGACTATTAGACTTAAAACTAACCCAAAAGTCTAAATAAAAAAGAGAAGAATAAGTATAAGACTATAAGAAATAGTTTGTATAAAAAACTATTTCAATGGTCTACATAAAATAAGAAAAAATACATAAAATAGAAGAATTAGACTATTGGAAATAGATTGCATAAAAACTGACTAAAAGGTCTACATAAAAGAAGAAGAAGATTAATCCATAGGAAATAGTTTTGTATAAAATTCACCAAAGTTCTACATAAAATAAGAAAACGAAGAAAAAGAATTAGACTCCACGAACGGTCGCTTCAGACCCTTCAGTACCTCCCATCCCTTCAATCCATCATTACGTCCCTTCCAATCAGGCCCTTCAGTACCTCCCGTCCCTTTAGGCCCTTTTATACCTCCCATCCCTTCAGGCCCTTTAGTGCATCCCTTCCCTTCATTACATCCCGTCCCTTCAGCCGCTTAAGAAAAGTTTAAATCCAGAAACCATCCTGGAAGAACCGCGAAGAGATGAAAGGACCTTCTTTTCCCAGGATACTCCACCTTCAAAGGTAAAATGACTAAATACACGAAGAAGAAGAAGAAAAAAGTTTAAATCCAGATACCTGCGAAGATATGGAAGGAAAATTGGACCTTCTTTTCCCAGGATACTCCACCTTCAAAGGTAAAATGACTAAATACACGAAGAATATGAAGAAAAAAGTTTAAATCCAGATACCTGCGAAGATATGGAAGGAAAATTGGACCTTCTTCTCCCAGGATAGTCCACCTAAAATGTCCAGGTAAAATGACCAAATGCACGATGAAGAAGAAAAAAGTTTATATCCAAAAACCGTCTTGGAAGACTTGCGAAGAGTTGGAAGAACAGTTGGACCTTCTTCTCCCAGTATTCTCCAACTTCATAGGTAAAATGACCAAAAATACATGAAGAAGAAGAAGAAGAAGAAAAAAGTTTAAATCCAGAAACCTGCGAAGAGATGGAAGGACAATTGGAACTTCTTCTCCCAGGTTAGTCCACCTTCATAGGTAAAATGACCAAATACACGATGAAGAAGAAGAAGAAAAAAGTTTAAATCCAGGAACCGTCCTGGAAGACCTGCGAAGAAATGGAGAGACAGTCGGACCTTCGTTTCCCAGGATATTCCGCTTTCATTGGTAAAATGACCAAATACACGAAGAAGAAGAAAAATAAGAAAAAAATTTAAATCCAGAAACCATCCCGGGCATACGCTCGACAATTCACCAAAGTTTCATTGTAATCGGACAAACGGTTTAGGAGCACATAGCATACATGCATCCATACATAAATAAATAAATAAAATAATTTTCCTATAGGAAATCAGTATATTGTTGATTTGTAAGTAAATAGTATTAGGTAGGTACCTACCTACAACAATGTTCTAAATAAATTCGATTCATATCAAATTTTATTTGAATATCAGAATCTTTCCGTAACCATAGTAACCATCGAACATATAAAATATTACTATCAAATGGGCTCGATACATTTTTTTGGATATGTAGGTAGGTACCTACATACATTGGTTTGTTCGAAGCCACAAAAACGAAAATTGTCCAAAATATCAAATATTACATACAAATTATGCAATTTTATTATGCCTATATCTTTACTAATAATTAACAGACTTTTACAATATATGTCTTAAAACTTGCTGTAATGTCTTGTGTTTCATTTTATTATTTCATAATCACATTTATTTCAAAGGTATATTATTTTAAAGAACATATTCATTCGGTAGGAAAATTAAATATCGTATGAAAAGATATTAAAATGGCGGGGTTATATGTACATTTGTACAAAACGCTTACTTTAAAAATAAGTTAAACATTATAATTATACAAAATATTCACCATGTTTTTCACTTAAACGCTAAGTTATACTTGAAAATATATTTTCTTCGTGTAAATACGTACTTCTAACTTTTAAACTAACAGATATTTGCGTGCAAAATGTACACTTTTTTGACAGATATGACTTGGAAAATTTTGTATGAAAAAAATAATTATTGAAATATTTTTAAAATTCAGCATTTTTATCGCATTATTTTTAGCGTGACACTGCATCAGGTATACTGGTACACGTTCGCACATAAATTAGATTTTTAGATGCTCTTGGTTTTTCAGAAGGCGTGAGACAAACACACACACACACACACACATACACACACACATACACTAACATTTTGATTGCTTTATTACTTTAGATTAAATTGCTATAACCACTTGAATTGAGTTTAACGCTCTAATGTAATGTATGATGATAAGGGAACTATTAAGAATATTCATTGTTTCGACGGTTACCTTGTGGTATTCCATAATTCAATTTTACTATAATATTAAATTGCTATAACCACTTGAATTGAGTTTAACGCTCTAATGTAATGTATGATGATAAGGGAACTATTAAGAATATTCATTGTTTCGACGGATACCTTGTGGTATTCCATAATTCAATTTTATTATAATATTAAATTGCTATAACCACTTGAATTGAGTTTAACGCTCTAATGTAATGTATGATGATGAGGGAACTATTAAGAATATTCATTGTTTCGACGGTTACCTTGTGGTATTCCATAATTCAATTTTACTATAATATTAAATTGCTATAACCACTTGAATTGAGTTTAACGCTCTAATGTAATGTATGATGATAAGGGAACTATTAAGAATATTCATTGTTTCGACGGATACCTTGTGGTATTCCATAATTCAATTTTATTATAATATTAAATTGCTATAACCACTTGAATCGAGTATAACGCGACTTGTTTCGAGAGAAACTGACCTAGACTGACTACTTTCTCTCGAAACTAGTCGCGTTATTCTCAATTCAAGTGGTTATAGCAGTTGAATATTATAATAAAATTCTTTCATATCTCCTTCTTAAAGTGCCGTGTCAGGTACCCCCGAAATTGGTAGTATTACCTGGGCTAGTGATATGAAATTTTACTTTTTTTGTAATTGTCAGTTTTCAGTTTTCCTCTTCTCAGGACCTTGGAATTGCTGACTAGATCTATTGTTTTCGATAAATAAAAATAAAATAAAATAACTTTCCATGGTATTCGCAACATCCTTCGATGAACCCACTTCTCGATCGGCTCTATTCGGTTCATCGAGTTAATTCGGTCCACGTTTTAGCTTCATAGAAAAGCTCTGAACTGAAATAGCATTTAATCATTCTCTGCCTTAATTTGAGTTTTAAATTGTTGAGTTTCTCGGTGAGATTACAAATAAAATATAAGCTATAAATTTTGTGAAAGTATTTTTTTTTTAAATAAACAGCCAACAATCTTCTACAAGAAATTTATATAACACCGTGTCACGCATCAAATATTTTTTATTTGATATTCTAATGAAAATAAAGAATGACAATATGATCTGGTGAAAGGTTATGCACATTGTCATACACAGGCGTTCACAATATATTTCCAAGTTCTACTTCTCCAAAAATATCTTGTTGAGGTTTTGAAACACCAAAAAATGTAGCAACATTTATTTTTGTATTTACAAACCATTATTTTGGTGAAATATCAAATCTCTTACCGCCTTCCGTTATTGAATTTCTGTTGAAGAGACCCGAGGGATAGTTCTTCCGTTGGAAAACTACAAAAACATGTCTTTACGAAACATTAGTGTGACGCTTTTCAAAACGAGAGAAAAAAAGCGCGGCTCTCAGCAAAAGGTAGTTTAAAATTGAAAATATTTTTATCTACTTCGGGCGGGAACGTGTGGCCCCATTGTTTAGGTTCCTCGGATTGTTTTAAATTCCATTCAGTCAGACCCAAAGGAAATGTTTAATAAGGAGACAGAGAATGGTGGAAAGACCCGAAAAGGGCGGGAAAAATGCGATCCACGAGAGGAAAAAATTAGACGTGTTTTCATTTGCATTTATAAGGAATCCAAAAGAGGAAGATTTTCGTTGGCTTCCATAGAAAGATGGGAATAAAGACGACAGAATACTGTTATGCTTTTACAACGATTCTAGTCACCTAAAGGATTGGTTGCTTGGAACTGGAACACATTTTGTGTTTACATAAAAAACTCCTGTTATTCTCAAAGAACTTTGTCACATAAAATATCAATAAAAACAATTTTATTTTTCGTAGATGAGAAGCTTCAACCACAAAGTTATCTCACTGATGACAAAGAACTAGTATGCCGCAAGGAGAGAGCTCGCATGAAGTTTTTTAAAATGAAAACACTGTTTTGCGACGATAGCTTAAAGCTCAAATTGAGACAGCGCCTGGTGAAGTGCTGCATAATTTCAGTATGGAGTTGAAACATGGTGGGGCAAGTCCCATCAAACAATGGAATCAAAATCTTCGTGATTACCCATATCATGGATATAATTATCATATACATATAGTTGTAATATTGTTGATTTTATATATTTTGTGTCTTTACGTCTGTATGAAATTGAATCGTTCAATATGTACACACTTTCTCAGCACAAGCATTTTATGCTTTTTGGGAATGGAAAAAAAAACAGTAAAAAAAAACACAAAAAAAATATTATATCCATGATATGGGTTATCATGAGGGTGTAGCTGTAATATGCAATATTAACAAAGATCAACGAACTATAGCTCACCGCTGCATATTGATACGAGCCAATTTACCTACAGATATTTTATTCATATGTTGATCGTTCAATAGAGTAGAGTCGCGTTAAATTCTATTAGTTCCGACCCACGACATCACAAATTAATTAAGATTTTATTTATATTGTAATTTCATATATCTCGAATAAACCAATGTTGATCATGTAAGTAACTCTTTTGATTGAAACCCTTCATCACTATAAATAATGTATTATCAATTATTTAATGAACAGATAAGATATATCATACTTGGAGGTATATGTTTTATAAAATAGAATCCTTTTGAACACGCACATTTACAATATAATCCCTTCTGATATAAACGAATAAATACCCCAAAATATATACCCCCAAAAGGGTATAGATTTCACCACTTGACCAGACTTGATCTCCTGGACCACCAAGACCAAAATGCTAAACCGTTTGGAGGTCAGGCGGCTGGGTGTGATCTGTTCAAGATTAGGAGCTGTGTAGGTCTCAGAGGGAAACCTACTACATATGTATGTTCATAATGATCTTGAATCATATAACGGCGCTATATAAAATCCCCTATTATTATTATTATGTACCACAAAGTAAATATTTGATGCATCACTTGAACTCTATGTTATGAAGTAATCTTCATATTTTTCAACATAAATGGTTTTGAAGAAAATAAAGAAACGAAAATAATTCCGATTTATAAAGATTTGTCTTATTGTTAAGGCATGTCTCCGAAAGAATGAACTGTCGATATATATTTTATTACAAGTGTCTTTTTTCCTGATATAAGGACATGGATCAATCAAGGCGGTGAGGTAGACTAGACTAGACAAAATGGATTTAGTAAAACCCCAAGTATAGGATTTTGAAATTGAAGGCTACATTTTTTTTACGTTAAATGTTTTACCTTCTCAATATTGGGGATTTAGGGAAGATAGAAGCCGCAATGAATGAGCATTATTCAATCTGGTTTTTAAGATTTGTATCCAATAAAATGAACAAAGGCTTGTGTTGTTTACGTTGTTTATTGTTTGAGAACACGTTGCAATTATACACAATAATAATTAATTATTAGTTTATACCATAAAGGTCTCAAAATGTATAATAGTTTACCACCAAACATAAAAGAAACTAAAAATCTTGTCACCTTTCGTAGGCTAGGTGCTAGGTGTAGTTAAAAACTATTAATGTTCTCCATAGTTTTACATAATGTTTTTATAATTAACTGTCATACTCTTACCATACCTACTTATTTGTTCCAAATAATAATAATTTTTATACTTTTTGTTTAAACTAGATATATTAATTTTTATATATGTTTTTACGTGTTAATAAAGTTATTATTAAAAATAAGATTGGAGTGACTTATAACCAGTGTTTTTTTTTGTAATACATTATGCTTTATTATTTTCAATAAATAAAAAATATATATTTAGATACTCAGAAGTTTAAAATATAAAGATTATATCGGTTTTTTATTTTATTTTTTTTATTTTTGGATATCCAACAGTACCTACAGTAGAATATAATAACATAGTATAAGATTAAGAACAATGGAAAAAAAACAGTAAATGATAGACTACGATACATAATACCAGGACATCATATCAAGTGATTTTAAATGTTTTACATACAATTAGATGGGTCGATGGCAGAGCGGTTAGCGCGCTGGGTTAGTAATCCAGTGGTCGCGAGTTCGAATCCTGCCTCGACCGATTTCGTTCACCTATAGCACAAGCATTTATTTGCTTATTTTAGGGAACGTAGGAAGACCTATATGTACTTGTTTAACAAGGACATATTCATTTTAAGTAAAAAAAAAATATAACAAATGAAAAAACCAAAATTATAGGATTATATCTAGAACATACAAGGATCAGTACAAAGAAGATTATATTCTAGAGTCATAACATGGGATTCTATCGTACTTAAGGCTTAACAAAAAAAGTTCTAAAAGGTGTATATGCAACCTTTAGGGTGACACGTACATATATGTATATACTAGATAGTGGAATTTTGAGTTATGTTATCAGTGCAAAGTTGGCACTTTATCGCAATTTTGAACGAGAGTAGAGATTGAGTATGAAAGAAATCAATGTTATTGAGCAGGTTGTTGAAATTGGAGGTGGCCCGGTTAGTAAAAAAGTTTTTCCTAAGATAAAAAGTAGATTTTGATCTGACATTGCGGTTTGGGATGTGAAGTGAGATATTTTCTAATAAATTTGGACAATCAATAATGTTATGAAACAGTTTATACAAAAAAAATGAGTCTGCAGTTATTCGTCTAGATGATAGTGATGATAAATTAAATTTAGATTTAGCTAAGTACACGTTATTGATATGATTATGAGGGCCCATTAATTCCCGACAGCCAGATTTTTTATATGTATGAGATGTTTGAGGAAGCGTTTAAAAGTATAGAGTAAAAAGAAGGTTATTAATTGAAAATATTTGTATCGTTAATGTTAGGAAAATAACTTCGTGGCGACATTATAAATTATTTATAATATAAACTTAACGTAGTTTACACCACTTAACTATGAGTACTAACTTCTACCGGTTTCAAAAACTTTAAAAGTTTTCTTCTTCAGGAAGACTTACGTACTAAAAATTAAAAATAAAACATAGACTGTTGTTAGGTATAATTTTTCGGAATTTGCTGAACATCTTATAGAATTCAACCATCATTTTGACATAGACACGGGATTACAGATTATGCATACAGGTTATTCAAATTTAAAATTAGCAGATTTAGAAATTTTAGAAATAAGAAAAAGTGTAAATAATAAACAAAGTATAATAAATAACCAATTAAACTTCCCAAACAACCCGATTCTAAATACATTTCCGATTAATTAATAAAATATTTTTATAACTAACAAAAAAAAAAAAAAAATTTGAACCACCCAGTGTCACTTATGTTTACTGTTCCGCCCCACTACTTTCTAAAATTGACTCCTCCCACAACTTAATACCTAACAACAGTCTATGTTTTATTTTTAGTACGTAAGTCTTCCTGAAGAAGAAAACATTTAAAGTTTTTGAAACCGGTAGAAGTTAGTACTCATAGTTAAGTGGTGTAAACTACGTTAAGTTTATATTATAAAGAAAATATTTGTTTTCAACAATCATTAAACATAAGTATCATGTTACATAAATTTATATTAAAAATAGTAAAAGTAATAAATATTTAACCGACTTCAAAAAATAGAAGGTAATTTATAAGATGGATTAAAATACTGTCGACCATGTAGGTTTATGTAATTTGCAGATTTTCTAAATAATTCCATCCGAGGGTGAGGGCTGAAAGAAGATTGAAAAGATAGACAGCCTAAGGAAATTTGCTGAGACAGACTCTAAATTTAAACATAAATGCGCTTCAGGGGAATGTGGTGGTGGGTGGAAGAAGTGGAAGTAGTTGAAGCTCAAAGAAAATATATATCTAAGCCTTAAAGCTATAAAATAAAACCACGCATCATTACGTTCCTTTGCGTCAAGTACCTACCTATTTCCAAATCGTTTCATTTTGTTTCAAAGAGTTCTATATAACTTTTTGGATAATTTTATTCTCATTTTATTTTTCAATTACACACCACGTGCTTACAATAAAAATATAATATAAATGTCATGGAATGAACTTCGAACTACGAACTAGGAAATTTATTGACGTAATTATGTAAATATTTTTTCAATAATATGTAATTAAATTCGTTGGAAATAACAAAACAGATTATCAATTGATTCCTTTTTCAAAAGTACATTCACCGAGATTCTAGAATAGTCTAAATATTGCGTTGTCAAACTCACTTTTTATATTAAAAAAAAATAATTATGTGAACATTTACAACATTATAAACAACGGATTAAAATTATATCTCCTTAAATATTTTTTTGCTATGAAGTATTTTGTTATTTTTTGTGATAATAGTACTTGGTGTTGTATATATTTTCTTTGTTTTCTTTTGCTCTTATTCTTTTGTTGTTGTACATACACAATTTTGTCATACTTTATAGTCTGGTTGGTTGGAAGAAATTTCCTAATGGCAATAAGCCCGCCAGTACACATTATATTTGTTTATATTATGTACAGAAAGATGTTTAAATAAATAAATAAATTTTATCATTACTAATCTTTTTGAATACCTACTTTGTATTTGGTTGGTTATACGAAACTGCCAAATCGTATATATTATAAACCTTTAAATAATAAAATAATACATCAGTTTTTTTATGTATAATAAAATTTTAACTTAATAGAGCGTTCATACTTGTTTAAAACAAAAGGTTTCAAAATTAATAAGTAATAATAAATAAGTATTAGGGTGGGCTCAGAACATTTATTTTTTTATTTTTGCTTCCCTGTAAGATAGCTTAATAAAATGCAAAAACAAAATTTTACCAAAACCAGGTAGCGTGTGTAGGTAGCGCATCGCATTTGATAGTTTTCTATCGTTTTATAAAGCAATGTACGAATAAGAATTCGAAATGCCACTCCAAAAAACATTTAAAAGAAAGACTATAAAACAAGCTAGAATAAAAAAACAACCAAAATTACGTCATTCAAGGTTGTGCCAAGCATTTGAAAAATCCTTAAAAAAGATGTATTTTGATTTAGATAGAGTAACGGCAGTTATTGCTTAAGTGTGTTAGATTTCAGTGTCTCAACTGGTGACGATCACACTCGTGTTGGTGACAAAGATAAACTTTGGTGACAAAAATTCTGTGAAAAAACCCGCCCTTAAAGGGGAATTGATATCAAACGCTCAAAACTGCAGAATAAGAACAAGCGTTACTCACTTCAACAACATTATTTTGACGGGAGGAAAGATTACACTCTAGTAATCGTTATATACGAATTCGTAATTCAAAACGCTTTTGAAGAACCATAAAACATGAACACTACTCAAATTTACAAGAACCAAGTGCGGTGCGCTACCTAGAAACGCAATATTTTAAAATTTTTGTTCAATCAAGCTATCCTAGAGGCAATTTTTTCCGTGGTATAGCGAATTAAAAGTAAACAAAAACTTATATTCGGGCCACCCGAATAAGTTTGTATGTGTTTGTTGCTCAATATTTTTAAGTATTTCAATACTAAACCAAAACTAGCTACTTCAAAAAACGCTTATATTTTTAGCCACGTTGTCTAACTTTTATCGTTAAAAATTTGAATTCACTTGGAACGTTTTAAAAATAAGGTTGGTTGTCAAATTGGTTTAAGTCCTTACAGGAACGAATGAGCAATATAGAAAAGTATTACTGATAGATAACTTTAGCTCGGTTTTAACTAAACACCATATTTGGCATTCGACAGTAAACTACAATAAAGACAGTATTTACTGTTTCAGTAATATTTTTACATTTAGTCAACAATACCATTGATCATTACCATTTGGAGTAACTTTTAAATCTACTATTGTACCATTAAACATTAGATTTCCTGTCTCTATCCCTCGCTTGTAATCAGCCTAGGATTCTATTTCAGTTCTCGGTCGCCAATCCAGGGTACGTTTGGTCCATCGATCATCTGCTCTTCTTGCTACATGGCCAGCCTAATTCCTTTTAAAGGAACACGTTACATCGGTGACCTCAATCATCTCTGATTCAATCGTTACGATTCCGAACTCGAACTCGCATTCTCCTCACCATTTGCTTCTTCTTCTTTTTCGTTTAGTAGACCTAGTAGGTCTGTTCTTCAGAAACTATGCCTCCTGGGATGATGAAGTCCAGCTATCCTTCCATCTCTTGGGTGGTCTTCCGGCTAGGCGGCGGCCTGAAGGGATTTCATTCGCCGCTATATATGCAAGTCTATCACGGTCCATCCTGGCTACGTGCTCCCTCCAATTCCTTCTTCTGGATCTACTCCACCGAACGATGTTCTCTATTTCGCATGTTTTCCTTATTCGAACATTGCGAACACGATCTCGGAGAGTTTTACCAGTGATTGACCTTAGGACCTTCATCTCCGTTGTCCTTAATAGCCCCTTGGTTCGTATAGTGTCTTCTCGCGTTTCCACAGCATACGTCATGCATGTCTTATATATTCTGACCTTACTGTCAATACGCATGTGTTTATTTTTCAGATCATATTTTTTAGACATCCAGATAAACTAAAAAAAATGTATTTTTGTTCCTTTGTAATAATATTTATACTGTTAGAAATATAGTCTTCATTCATTCAGATACGACAGATGCTTTATTGACTTGTTCGCGGACTTCAGTGTATAGGTCGTTATGCCTGCTCCATTTGCGATAAAACAAATTTAAGATGTGCTGCTAAGTGGCAAATGATGATACTATCGATTGACAAGGATAATTATTATGATATAATATTTTCATATTGCATATTGTCATTTAAATGTCAGTAAAGATATTTAGACATAGGTTTAATGACATCTCCTCATACTCTTTCTGTCTGTGAAGTCTGCATCGTTTTAGCCAACAAGCTAAGCATAAAGATCACCAACACGATGGCGATGCAGGATACATCATCCTTTATACTCGTACTATCTGTCTGTCGTGTTTATTTTTACGAGACTCTTTTCGGCAGGCGTTTTATTTTGTGTGCTAAAGGAAGGTATAGGTATCTGCTCGCAGCAGCAAGCACCGCCGGCGTCGGTACGCCTCCCATTTTCACTCACGCCTCCATCCCCACTCCGCTCAGTTTCACTCATGCCTCCCTACCCTTCTCCTCAGTTTCACTCATATCTCCCCCCCAACCCCCCCTCTCCCTACTCTGACGTCATCTGTCCCAAATAATGACTGCAGACGTCTCGAGCGCAATCAGCAAAGTGCAACACCTGTATGTATGTGTATGTTTGTTTGTTTATGTCTGTCACATAATAATGTGTGAAGATACAAATACAAAGACATAACAATTATTATTCTTTTTTAATCCTTCGAAGGGTTGACATTGAGAGTAATAGTTGAGTTAATATTTTTTAGAATAAGTGTATGAAATTTTGTTGGCAGAAGTTACGGTTCAGTTTCCAAAATGTTCGACGTATATACTCCAAACGGTGGTTTTAAACAAAGCTTCAAATTTGTTATATTATGTTGTATGAATGAATGAATGAATAGTATATTTCCAACATTATAAATAAATTATTAAAAAGGAACAAAAATACAATTATATTTTTTTTAGTTTCTACCCAATTACAATTTTACAATTTTTATTATTTTTTTTTTCACACATTGGAAATTTTACTGCCTCACTAGACATAGTCTGTTCTGAGGCAGTACTAGTTTTGAATTGCTATGGCTACTCTGCGATCATATGATTTGTTTCCTTTTCTTTTTATTACATATTCCATTCACTTAGAACATCGACAACCAGGATAAAAAAAAAATCTAAACCCTCTATCTCAAAAAAATCTAAGATTATCGAGGCAGATCCTTCTCTTCCAATCTGCTTCAGCCAACAAGTAACGACTACAACCAACAACCGGTTTCGTGCTAAGCACATTTTCAAGTAGTTCTTAAATAAATAGTGGAATTGATTCTAAACAAGTTTTTTATTTTTATTTATTAAAAATATAAATTAATTTAAATGGAATTCCATCAAGAACTGACGATCAAAAAGTTAAATCTAATTGTTATATTATATAATTAGTATATTATTTATTTTATATATTATGTTTCTGAATTTTATTTTATAGTAATATCGAAGAAATATAAAACTTATTTTTGACCAACTTGAAATTGGAATAATATAGAAGAACCAGGAACTCAAGGCACCTATAGGGCCTACGACCTGCCATCGGGCGGGATTACCTAATCACTTTATGCGCTTGCGTAAAGCAATTATGCATTCTTATAAATTCCCTTATCAATGAAATTTTTAATAGATATATAATATATTTGAATAATGAGTAACAGATCACCTGAAAATAGGACATTATTACTATTGCCATCTATGAAGAAACGAAGAAACCTTTTTTAAATTTAAAACATTTTTTTAGTTTCTTCGTTATTACCTTAATAAAGGGTTGTTGGTGAATTCATTTTCTATATAGCTCTTTACTATACATATTGTTATCAGATAAATTTAAGTACGTACTTGGTTATAGAAAGCAGTTTAAAAAAGTATTTTGAATTGAATTAATTGAAGAGTGGAAATTATCGAAAATTACCGTTTTTTATTAGTAAATAATTATTACAATTAATTATTATGGTCGATAGAAATTAAAATTTATTATATTATGTTTAAACTTCACTGCAACACAAAAAGAATAGGTATATAAGGAAAATTGTATATATTTTGTATTATTTGTTTAATCAAGAACCTTACTTATCTTATTTCCAGAACAATTGGATCATAATTTGTCTAATTGTTAGAGTCAAGGAAAATCTGTCGACCCTAGATCTTTTGTTTGAATGTGAAAAATGTACTCCGGTCGTCTAGAAGCAGGTAGGTACAATGAACTCCTCACACTCCATAAGTAAGAACTAGAGAATACCATTCATTCCATCTTTATTAATAGCTTTTCATCAATGCAGACACCGGACTGCAATGTTGTAAAGATATATTCAGACAGACTCACCAAGTCATCTTAGACTTTGGATAAAATCAATTGTTCAACTGTGAAGTCTGATTCATTAGATAATCTGAAAAACCTAAGATCTAAAAACTAGTTCTTGCACATTAGATAATACTAAAGTTTTCGCTATATATTGCCTATGGGGCAAAATACAGATCATAATAGTTACTTACTTCAAGAATGAAAGTAAATGTCGACGGTATTTCTAGTCATACTGTATATATGTGTTATGTTAGATATAAAATTAACATGCTTTTTTAATTACATTATTGTTAATGCATTTTTATCGTTTTTATGATGTTTTGCTGTCGGGTTTTATAAATATACTTTGTAAATAAATAAATATAACGTCTCTAAGCGCTTCTTCTTCTTCTTCCCCTTTTTTGTAGATCTATGATCTGTTTTTACAGGTCCTGGGCTGAGGATGTCCAGCTCTCCCTCCATCTCTTTGATGGTCTTCCGGGTGGTCGGCGTCCCTCTGGTATTTCGCGCATTACGATCTTAGGCAGCCTTTCTGGATTCATCCTTTTAACATGATCTCTCCAGTGTCGTCTTATTTGTATGCTCCACCTTACAATATCCTCCACATTGCAGGTTCTGCGGATCTCCTCGTTGGGGATTCTGTCTCTGAGGGTTCTGCCCAAGATTGGTCTTAGTGTTTTCATCTCTGTTGTTCTGAGTAGCTGTTTTGTTCTCACCGTGTCTGCCCTTGCTTCAACTCCATAAGTAATTATGGGTCTGATGCAGGTTTCTAAGCGCTATGGAAAAAAAATATCTTTGAATTCTCAACAAAGGTAGAATGAACATTGAAAAAATATTTTTATCTCACCACACTATGGAATAGCGGAGAGTCATGATATCACAATTTTAAAGCGTATTTTTTACGTCAATTTCTCAACGTGTATCATGTAGAGAGTGCACACTGTGAGTTTCGTCGTGATGTGTTTGCATGTATGGCGTACGGCGTACAGATTATAATTTTTGTGTCCTCTTTACAGCCTAAACTATAATTCCGATCGACTTCACATTAAAATCATGTGTGTAAAGTACATAGACCTAGAGCTGATTAAAAGTTGTCTATGATTTCCACAGACAATTTTTAATTTCTTCTCTATGAATTCATCATTTACGTTGTTTTTTTGTGTCCTCTGCAGCCCAAACTGTAAGTCCGATTGACATATTATGTAAAGTTTATAAACTTAATATAACAGAAGTAAAATAGCTTATATATGGGAAAATTGAGTGATCAACTTCATATTGATATTGTATGTGTCTCTATAGCCAAGTGTATCTTTTACTCTCTACTTCTAGCTTCCTCAAGGGGTAGGCAGTGAGAACCGAACACCGCATTCTTCTATCTTGACACATATACATCACCTCATCAACATTAATACACTGTCTCATACATGCTCATCTTGCTAGTAATGCAATTGTACTTAAAATTTCTCAACAGGTATCTGTAGAAAATGCATACTATGAGTTTCGTGACAATGTTTTTGTGTGTATGGTGTATAGTGAAAAATTTTGTTCTCTGGGAATCTTATATTTGTTTAAAAATCTAACAGAAATGTACTTCATTAAAATGCATTTAACTTTTAAATGTTGCGTTGACAACTACGTTAAATGTTGTCGCTGAATATATATATAAAAAAAAACACGTCGAAACACCTCTCAGTTCTTTGAAGTAAAGACTTTAACGATTTTTAACTTCCTTGATAATAAATGCGATTAACTACATCGAATTCTCTCGTCTTTTTATAATAATAATAACTGCTTTATTTTAAGGCACTACTTTTTGATTATAAAATAAATATTTTATATTTTAAAAAATAATAGTTTTTCAAACATTATTTTTTGTACATTATAATTATAGTTGGTATCCAGAGACTGATCTTCTCAACTCGATCTCTTCCTATATTAGTGATAAATGGCAAGCACAGTGGAAAATCAGTTCGATTTCCAAGGGATTTTAGCATTCAAAATACGATTCCTTCTCATCCCTGGTATAACTCAAAGAAGCTCCCAAGAAGCCTAATATCCAATATATCTCGTCTTCGATATGGCCATTGCAGATTGGACAGACATCTGTTCAAGATTGGACTTTCCCTCTCACCTTACTGCGAATGCGGCCTAGATGAGGAGTCTGAGAACCATGTTTTCTTTTCCTGTCCAATAAGAGATGCATTTGACATTTATAGAGCCATTGTATGATGTCCGATGCTCGATGAAGGAAAAATTCCAATTCCCATTATCGATGCATTACTTTCTATCTTTAGGATCAACGTAAATTTATAAATTGCTTCATAAGTTCACACAGAACAATTTAGTTATACTGTAATCCCTCACAATAACTAATTATTATTTTTTTTTTGCTTTATATGGCAATTCACCCTACATAGAGTGCTATATGCCTTGTATGAAAATATAAATAAAAAAAGGAGAGTTAGGAGCAGTTTTAGGAGAATATAAAAAGTTCAAGATTAAGTTACAGTTCGATGTTGTGAGTTTTTAGAAATTTTAACAAGATATAAATTTTTGAATTATTAAGAGATAGCAGGTAGGAGATATTAATTGGAGATGTATGAACAGTGTCGATAAAGAATTGATACAGACCACTGATATTAGACCGGTTATTGCAATTAAAACTAATTATTTTTCACACTCACTAGAGTTGTACTATTGACTGCACAAGATATACATCGATCAACATCTTTGGCAAAAATAATCCTGTATAGGGACTGGCTGCCTTACTAAAAATAATAATAATTATAGTTGGTTTGAACTCCTTTTTGAGGCGTAAGGTCATTCATTTGAAGAAATAAGGACGCCCGAAACTAATGGCCGCAGGTTTTTTTAAAGGAATATCGTTTGCAGTTTCGAAATTTCGTCATTTACGTCAGTCGAATAAAACGGCTCAGTCTACAGCGGTCCAAATAAATATTTGAAAAAAAAACGAGTAAAAATGTCCAAGAACTCGAAGTAAATTCTCTCAAATCTAAAGGGTTAAGTTGGTCTCTTTCGTTTAATTTGCACATTTTGTCCCTCTGTGTGGTTTGATTCGAGCCCCGCAAGAGAGTGCTCGACAATCCTTCATCCCTAAACGTTTTTTTTTTCAATTCTAAAAGCCCGCCTTGAGATTTCCAAAAAAAAAAATCTCCTCCGAGTCACAGCAGCGACGGCACGGTTCAAAATTGACACCGGAATGAAAAAAATATTTTTTCGTTAGAAACGTCAGGTCTCTTGGAGTGTTTCTTTGAGAGTTCAATTCTGTTTTTAAATATAAAAAGGATTTTTTTCCATTTGTTTATATTTATTTTTCGGTTTGTTCTGAATGCACGTGAAGGTGTACCTACTCTGAATAATTATGCCGTAGAATTCGCTTTGAAGTTGCAAAGAAACGTTTTTTTGTGTGAATTTGAATAGAAAAACTTCTCTTTTAATTGTAAATATTATACCATACAATACAAGCTCCCTTGAGGTAAACCCTCACGAAATCGGCGTTCTATAAATTATCCAATAATATAATGCTTATTTTAATACGAAAAAACCATATTATTATTATGTTACGTCTATTTTTTTTTTTTGTACAATTTCTTCCAACCAACCAGATTACAAAGCATGACAAAATTATATATGTAGGTACATAGATAAAAGATTGAAAGCGAAAAAAACAAAGAAAAGACTCATTACACTAAGATGGATATTTAAAAAAAATCTAAACAGCCAAAAAAGGATTGGGAAAGGACAAGGAGAGAAAATCGGATCGGGTGTTTAGTGATAAATATTCCTTTTTAGTTTTTTCTTGAAAATACAAATTGAACTAGATGACGCGATAACCCGATTAAGACTATTACATAGTCTTTCTGAATTGAACTTCGAACGATGAGCTGAGAAATCCTGTCTTTCATTAGATACGAAAAAAAAATTAAAGTACTTATAAACCAAGGGAAACAAGTATGTGTGGCAAAAAAATGATAATATATTTTTGAAATTTAAATTAATATTACTTCACGTTGCTCGGGTTGGTTGGAAGAAATGCCGTATGATAATAAACCCTCCTGTACATAAATTATATAAATAAGTATTATAAAATCGATTGCAAAATTTATGCTGACCGCATACTATGTGAAATAGTATGAAAAATGACCTCATCTATTCGAGCTAAGCTAAACTAACTTACTTAGCTTAGCTTTTGGTCTGCAACCGGCTTAAAGAATACATACCAAGCCATAAACCCTTAAATAGAAATAATGAAATAATGAAAAATAAGATACTTCTTTTCTGTATAAAACATGTAGATAGTGTGAAGTCAGTCCTTTTTCCCTACCCCAAATATGTTAACTGGTCGATGGTATTTATGCTGATTGTATCAAACTATTGAGAGTCGCCGTAGATATTGTGTAGTGTATACTGTCATACAAATTGTATGAAACGATGTAGTCACTAAATTCAATTTTTTGAGATGTACTAATATAATTTACAAAAATTAAATTATCTACCTAGTTGGAGTGTTCCAGCGTTTTTCGATGTTCGTGAAAAAATGGAAATATTAAGCAGTTTCACACATAAATTTGAAATAAAAAAATGATTTTTCGATAAAAAAAGTTTGAAAACTATTGGAACTTTTTCACGAAAAATACATTTGAGATATATTATATTTGTCTATATTTATACAAATCTTCAGCGTTCTATCTTTTGTTGTTTTTGAGATACAAAGTAAAAAATTCAAAATTGGATAACGCCTGACTGGAACAAAAATTGAGTATAAAAGTTTTGTAGGCCTATACTTTACATTTTGGTTTTCTATACTTACTTTTTGAAATTTTGGGGTCTTTGAATCAAGCGGATCAAAAGTTTTAAGGGACACACACACACTAAATGTTCTACTCATCCATGTTAGGAACATAATATTATACATTTTATAAAATTGCAACAACGCCGGTGCAACGTGGCGGCGGCGAACGAAACTTGTGAATAAAATGAGCTGTACAACAATTCGGTTGCAGTTGCACTAGAATTTTATAGGTTCTCAATAAATAATCTAGAATTTCATAAACATAGGTACTAAAATTTATTTTTTTCGACATCTATTTGATAATGTACGAAGCTTTTATACCTTTTAATGATAACGAATATATTGTATACTGACATCTATTCGAAAAACATTGAAGCTTTTTTCTTTTTTATAAATACGTTTCAAATTAGGAATGTGAACATTACTAATATGAAATGTGTTTTCAACATTATCCGATAGATGGCTATTGTATCCTAACTATATTTTTACGCAATAAATTCTGGTCTATTCACATAATATTTTGAAATATTAAAAAATGGTGTTGCATTTATTACTGCTCTACAAAATAAATTATACTTACTAAAAGAAAAAAAAAAACATTATCTGTGTATATACAATATAAATACATAACTGTGTTTGATCAATTCTATTTTTCCTCGTTGTGATTAGATAAATAATTATTTTCACTGTTTGTTTTCCTTTCTTATCAATCTATTATTGCATTTTTATACTTACTTTTATAAACAAAAAGATTTATTAGATACTTACATCATGTCCAGGAAGAATTTGCATCATATACATTTATTAATCTTTGAACAATTTTAAAGTAAAATTGTGTGAAAATCTGTTAATTTTTTTTTACAGGTTGGTATACATAATTTTTGACAAATGAAAGTTCATTATGTAATTTACTTCGTTATAAATATAGCAGGGACTTGAATCACTAGGATGGATTTTACAAATCAGAGTTTTGTAAACAATAGTTTTATTTTTGTAAATCACGTGTTCTTTTGATTTTTGTTTTGCTGTCAAAACATTCAACCTTGTGATTCATAATAATCCATGTTTCAATGTTAGTTTTGGGATACATATAGGTAGGAAAGAATATGAGTAAAAATGCGTCAAATAGCTTGTAATATTTTTTGTTTTATATTTTATATGCCAAAATAATGTTGTTACATTTTACAAAATTGATTTGTTCTCTCTCATTTCGTGAATGTTTTTAAGTTTCTCAGCTAAAGATGACATCGTCTTTATAGATTCCTTTCGACCTGTCGAAACAAACCTCTCGTCATTTCTTCACCTCACCTCAACTTCAAATCAAAACACCTCTTCTTTCTAATACACTGACAAAAATGGCTCAATATGAGCTAAAATTATTTTCTTTTTCTTCAACACTAAAACCTCTAGAAGTTCGGATATATGGATAATGATAATTTTTAACTGTCTACATGGTAAAAAAATATTTTTCAAAATAGTTCAAATATTTTTAAATTTGAAACTTAATAATTTCTCAAAAAAATCAAATGTAGACGGATCAATTATTACAAAACAGGTTTTAGCTCTAAGAAAAACATTTGCTAGTTTAAAAGCTTCAATTTTACATAAAGCGAGCCACATTCATTTTTGATATTTACATATTAATCGAAAATTTCAATTAAAATTAATAATACATTTTTTCAAATCTCCTTTTTTCGTATTCTAAAAAACATAATTTGATTCTACTATCATCATCAATGCTCTTTTATTTAATTTTACTGGTTTCCTCTACAATCTGGCCTAGTTAAATAGAATTTATAACATTAAAAAATATTGGAACATTAATTTATTTAATAATTATAATAATAAAATTTGACTAAAGCGCTAATCGGCCGCTATGTTATGTTTTGATCTACACTTTTAAACTTATCTTCCCTTCTCTCTCTAAGCAGGGAGGAGAGAAGGACTCGTATATATGTGATAATAATACTCAACATTACAATTATAGTTAATATTAAAATTAAATCTATTGGCCCATCGATCCTATGTGCGCGACCGCTTTTTCTAAATTTTCTATAATTTAATTACAAACAAAATTACACCTTTCTGATAACTCAGTACTTTATACTGGAAAATTAGTGCCACCTTCTTATAGATTCAATCAATAATATAATACTATCACACAATAAATAGATAGTTAGATCTACATACATAAATTGGAAATCAATTTTGGAGATTTTTTGATGCAAAGATATACAGTGATTCCATGTGTTATTTTGTTTCGCTTTAAAGGAGCGAAATTAATGAAATCTTGTAGGAAGCGATCAAATATATTTAAAAAAAATGTAGTTAACCAAATATCAAAATGTATTAAAATTGAATATTTTAAAAATGCGTAAAGAGGGAGATGTTAAATTATTCGGAAACCACTGTTGAACATTTTGAAATAAGAAACAGTTATTATGTATGTAAAATAAAAGGAAAAAAAACACAAATCATAATATGATACTAATTAATATGAATGTTTGAGAATTTTGGAAATAGTGTGATCGTAGAGGTACTTAAATACAATCGTTACAATTATCATAGTAAAAAAAATACTCTAGCGAATCACATAGAATTGTATAGAAACAAAATTAACATTTACATCATTCAGCCAGTCCCCCATTCGTTCCGATCATCCTAATAGTTTATATATTAAAGATGGTTGTAAAAATTAAACAGCTTATCAAACTAGGTACAAGAATGACGAATTATCTCGAAGTCACATACAGGTTGATATGTCGAATGCTATCACATCTTAATATCATTTCGGAACGTTTAAATTTGTTTTATCTCCGCGATCAGTACACGTAGATCTGCTTGAGTTGGGGCTTCAGTTCCGGGGGTATCGTATATATCTCCTGTTCAGGTTTCCTCTTCACCAAGCGCTTCCAGCGACCTCCGATGTTTTTGCGGAAGTTCCTGAAGCTGGCTCGCTCGTTGCCGATCGGCTGCAGCATTGTGTCCTGAGAAAGGAGAAAAGAAACCGAACATTAGACACAGAAGCCAAAAACATCATTTTTAAATCGATGCAGAGTTCCCCTTCGTTTTCCATTGTTTGGAAAGTTCAAAACACAACCGACTGCGTCTAAATTACACGTGGCAACATAAGTTCAATGTCCTCAAATAAAATGCAACTGCATTTATTTCGTTTCAATGAGAGAAACCACGTATAAAAGTCGTCTCAGTTTAAAAGTCGTAACTTTTAAAAACTATGGCTAATGGTTTCATTTGATAAATTGGAATAAGCTTATTATCCATTGTAACAAATCCGAATGTGAAAATGCAGCAATACGGTCGTATTTCGAAATTGCCATTCAGTTTAATACAGGCCAAGATCTTTTATTTTCAAAGCGAATCTGTGTCGAGCGTGGACACGAATAGAATTACAGTCTGTCCTCAAAATCATTAAACGTGACATCGACTCAATCGACATACATTGCAAAAAACTTGATTTGCACATAATGAGATTAATGTTATTGAATAACAAAAAAATGTTGCATGTACGTTAAACGCAACGTTCATTATCGTGTAATTATAATCAAAACGCTGTACCTAATAAAAAAATGTAAATGATACGATCGTAAACTGCAAGAGAATCAAGGTAGCTAACATTTTAAATCAGTTGGCAGCCTTGATTTCAAGTATTTGTAAGGAAACCTTGTTGATTATGCCAACACGAAAAAAAAACATGTACTTTTTGCAAATAATAAATGATACTATCGTTATTACGATTTCGCATTAGATAATGAACAAGGTAACAGAGAAAATTTGAAAGTATACACTTGGCAAAAAGTGAAATCGTTTAACAACAAAACAATCATTATACCATTTACTAATTGTATTTTGACATAATTAAACAGGAAATGTTATGTTTTTTACTTTGTATTAACGCTATAATGAGCATTTTAATCTTTTATAGTTATATTTTCATTATTGTAGAGGGAAAACCAAATGACGACACTGATATTATAGTAAATTTATAAAACACTTAAACTTAAACACATATTTTAATATGAAATTAGCTCATATCAATGATAAGTTAAACCTTAACACCTTGCCCCCAAGTCAAATTGAAAACGCTGTTCGTTTTCGCCAAGCGCTAATTTTTTTTGTATGGGATTTGACGTTTGTTGTTTGTTATTGTAGAAAAAATTTCTACAACAAACGTCAAATCCCATACAAAAAAAATTAGCGCTTGGCGAAAACGAACAGCGTTTTCAATTTGACTTGGGGGCAATATATAGCGAGTGAAATATATTATTTAAAAACTTTATCACTAACTTTTGTGGCCATGAACGATATCTTTTTGAAATAACGCATTGGAGATAAAAAAATATTACCGTTAAGACGAAAAAATTACCTAAAAAAAAACATACAAAAGTAAACTATTTTGTTATTCGTGCAATTGTAAAACAAATGCATTCAATTTTAAACAGGTAGGTACCCAGTATTTCAGTAACGACAAAAGACCACAATCGACCTTGTATTTGCAGCTAAATCGTTCATTATAAAATTTGTTTAAATATTTCATGTTGAAATGAATACTCTTGCAAACTAAAACTAAGATTTTAAATGCAAATTTTGTATGTGTTATAATAAAAAATACGTGTCATTGAAAGTACTAGTTTTGTCACAATTAGAATGATTTCTTTTGGTATTTACCTGATCATTATTGTACACATAGGGTTGTGGCAGAGGTGGTGGAAACTGCCACAGGGGCTGCTGGCGATAGGCCACGGGTTCAGCTGGCGGAGGTTGTGGTGCTGTCAATGGTTGGGGCTGGAGGACCACATCAGCTGGATGGACGCTGTTGGAGTGCTCCTCCCTCTTCCGCAACTTGCTGCGAACAATGCGAATTGCCATCATTGTACCGTTGCTTCCGACCATCTTACAACTCAACTTCTTTTACCCACTACAAATGCTTCTTTAAAAATTAAGATCAGTCAGTTTGTCTCCTTGTCAAAAGGCGACTTTCGGCGGGTCCTAGCAAATGAGCGGTGTAAAAGATCGAGTAGTCCACTTAATTAGTAAAGCACCTTTGTCTTTAGCACGTATAGGAACGTTTATGTCACTGTTTTTTGTCCTTATATAATAAATAACGTATAACTATTATTATCACAATTTTTTTTTGTATACAATATATTTATCTTTTATATTGCACTATCACTGTATCCGTTAACGTTCTGAATCGCTGCAATACGACGATTTGCACTTCGGTATACGCGAGCGAAAACTTCGTAAAACTGACTAGATTGTTTGATAGTAAAAGGCGCAGGTGCCTAGCGAAGCAAGTGCTCGTGCCAAACTACCTCGACTGCGTACTCCATGCGTCTGGTTGATGGCGCTTGGACTCGCGCTCTTTTATAGCCTCGCGACGTCGATTTTTTTCTTCGCCGCGTCCCCCTCCCTTCGTCTCGCCCGCTCCCTGCCCCCCGCCGCAGAACAGTACTTAACGGTCTAATGACATACGCTATACGTAGAAATATAGAAACGTCACATAGTCAGCGGGAACTGAGCTGTATTTAATATTATGTATTTTGTTTTTTATGTAACTAACAACTAATGAGATGCTGGGAATCATTCTGACTTCAGCGACTTTATCACACGAATAGATTAAAAAAACAAATTAGCGGGACAAAAAATCAACTTTACTCGGAATGGCTTAAAAACGAGAACAGTTCGTTGGAACAATGATGAAAGCTCTATACCATTTTAAAGATTCAGCGATTTTTTGCAGCCGTATATGTATTGCGTTCAGTTTATGAGAAGTCATTTTAATTCCTAGTTCTATATCTCTATTGAGAATCGCAAAATATGAACGAATTCAGTGTTGTTTTTAATCTTATATTGTCTAAAGACAGCTAGGTACTTACTTATCACGTGTTTTTAATTGTTTTCATGACAATCCTAGATAATGTTATTTTGTACCACAAGATGATGACTGGAGAAGCTGATCCATAAATAATTACTCTTGGATAATTGAAATGTATTTACTGTAGCTGACTTCAAGGCGGATTGGGCGGGTTTCTTTGTGTAGTGATTGCAGTATCACAGAACTATAGACATGGCTATTTACCCAACACTATAATAATAATTGTTCACTGTATATTTTATTAGGTATTTATTTTATGAAAAAAAATAACATTGATTTCTGGTCACGTTACGATACGTCGATGAAGACTGTTGCAATATGAGAGGTTAAACAGAGGACAGGAAAGATGGTCTCATTGACAGTTGGTATGTGAGACAAAAGAACAAGATTAAACGACCTATGTGGACTATTTCATCAAGACGGAAGAAAACCTCGCGTTGAAGCGGACATATCAATGAAACAAAAACCGTAGAGACATGTTAAAAAAATTGGCTCAACGCTTGGAAAATGAGTGATTTGTACATTTGAAAAACAAAATTTGAAATAAATTCTGTGTCTAATTTTATATCATATTCTCAGTTCTGTAGTTTTGATAGGTAGAGCTCGCCTAGTGAAATTATTGCACAACCTGTGCACAAACCTATTGTACATGCAAACTTTGATTTGAATCAACTAATAAAATCAGTTGAAATTGGACGTTGTGTGGCGTATCGTATGTCACTTTTCCCATAACTTTGCAACATGGGTACATTTTGTATCATCATGTTGTATAAAACTGTCACACGAATTCTCTTGCTTGCTGAGCTCTACGCCGCGCTGTTTGATAGTTTATTTTAGTATATATTATATACCTACCAAAAATTACATTATTATATATAAGCAACCATAACAAATAAATTGTCAGGCCTGTTCCGAGGTGGTAGACTAGTTACATAATATTAATTACTAAATCATTGTAAGCTGTTATATAGAATGATTGTGTAGCCCATGGTCCACTTATTGTGTCCTATATTAGAAGTTTTGTCGTGTATGTATTCTTGTATTAGTTGATGTCTGTGTCTTGTATCGTGAGAATGTTGAGCAGTGATATGGTTTTTCTTATAATTTTTAAAGTGAATTAGAATGTGTTTAATATAGAGTTGTGCTGTAGGTAGTTGGTATGTTAAAGTCTTAAAACAGTTGAATGGTCGGGAAATGGAAAGGTTTTTTTAATAATCACTTTAATGAGAGCTTTCTGACCCTTAAATAAAAAGCCTTAAATACCTATTTTAGTTTAAAAATAGGTATTAAATATTTTGAATGATTTTTTTTTTAACATGTCCACGTAGGGGACGCCAGCTATTAGGATTTGGGTCCATTTTACTCTTCCGAAAAAGCGCACTACGTAGCGTTGGGAGGGGTTTGCAATCTATAAAAGAGTTTATTAATTCGGATTTATTTACTAAACCTGAAGCATTAATGCAACGTCACATCATATTTTTCTAGATATTTTTGTCTTCTTTGATTTGAAAAAAAATATGTTGAACTACGCCTTATATTTTATTAAAAAAATGAGATAAACGTTGAAAATCGGGGTATGCCATTATTTTTCTACAAGAATTAATACAGAACATTATCAAAAAATAAAGATATATTTCTCTTTATTACTACCCAAACTATCTGAATTATTTTTTTTCAAAACGATTTGATAAGAAATAATGATGGTATATCAAATTGAAAAATAGGTACATTGGGAGCAGTCCCCACCTTAATGCAAAAATGATTAATTAATTATTCAATCAATTAAATAAATAATTTAATGTTTCTGCAACAGGTCAAGACAATAAAATAATAAAAACGAGTGGGTTGTGGCCAACGCCATTCTCCTCGCTACCAAGTCAACTCCAAAAAGTATTCAAATTGAGCGCCAAACTTCTCTATTTTTGCACACATTTCTGGCTTCCTTCACATACATGCATCGTCTCATACATACTTGTCGATTATTCAAATTTCTCATGTTTCCTTCTTTCAAAATATCATTCACATGGTCTTGCCATCTCTTTCTGGGGCGACCCCTGCTATTCACTCCATCTCTTTCACCCATGTATATTTTTTTGGTCAGTAGTTTATCGTTCAATCTTTCAATATGTCCAAGCCACCTCAAGGCATTCACTTTAATTTTACATATAATATCCTTCTTTAACTTGCATTCTCTCCTTATGTCCACATTTTTTATTCTATCATATATCGTTCTATTACATACTCTTCTTAGTGATCTCATTTCTACAGCATTTATTAACGATAAAATCGAATATTCGGGAAATTAAAAATACTGTGATAATTAAATAGGTAGGTAGGTATCAGGAGCGTGCCTAGAACTTTCAGACTACGCAAACCCCGAAAAAAAAATTGGTAATGTCAAAAATTTAACGTTTTTTAGCATCGTTGTTCATAGTTAGTGGCTATAAAAATATTTTTAAAATCACAAGCCAAAAATATAGTCTATATTAGTGGCCCTGTAAAGTATCATACCTACAATTGAGGAGCGTTTTTTCAAAACTCGATAAATGCACATTTTGTGCAAAATGATTTTTTGAAGCAAAGTTTCTCTCCACCTCTAGATACGCTATTCTGTAAAAAAAATCTACCAAAACTCGATGAATTCAATGTTAAAATTATGCCCCGATATAAACGTTTTATCAAAACACGATATTTGTCGCAGATGTAGTTTTTTCAAAACTCGATATTTGCTACCATTACATTAGCTCAATTCTGTGAGGACCAGAATTAAGCATATTTATAGATTAGAAAGACATGAAATTACTATTAAGTTTTGTCTTTAGGTACATATCGCTTTGCATTCGGAAGAATAGAAAAAGTTTACAGAAAAACCGAAGAAATTTTGTCTCCAAAATCCTATCGGGAGATTCTAAATAAATTTGGGAATGTATATGTAAACAATGAAAGTTGGCACATTCTTGACTATAAGACACCTACCCAAAATGATATTAAAATAAACTTCCTTTTAAAATAAGCGTTTTGAAAAAAAAAGATAAATGAAGTGACAACTATTGGCAGTTCCGCAAGATGCTAAAGAGTTTTATGAGGACATTGAGATGTCACCAACAGATTCGAACGATAACGATACTACACGACGTACATATTATCCAGATGAGCCTATCATATAGAATCATATTAGGTACCTACATTCTACATAATATTCTTCTTTTATCCACTGTTATCCTCCTTCAGAAGCTTTTATTCAGCTTTGTCCCAACTCTAGTCATCCTGGATCTCACCATAACCAAAATCAAGTCATCAACCTATATTTTTTGTGTCCTTAGACATACATGAGTTAGATTTACTTAACAGAGTGGTTGGAAGAGATTTGATCTTGCAGAAAATTGTCTCTGCAACTATATATGTAGTAATAATATTCTGTACTTTTAGGTTACGGATGGATATAGATAGCAAAATTTTTTTTTTTCCTTAATCACCTTATCATTTATCGAGTTTTGAAAAAACGGTTGAAGAGTATATATATCGAGTTTTGAAAAAATTATGACATTTCTGTATTTTTTTTAATTGTAGGATATAATTTTTATATTTTTTATTTACACTATTGTATTTTTCATGTCTTAAAATCATATTTATTAAAACATCTACCTATGCATAATTCATTGTAAATTAAAAATTATCTCTCCTGTAAAATTAAAATTTGACATAATATCAAGTTTTGAAAAAACGCTCCTCAATTCTACAATCGTTTCATTTTTCAATTTTGTAATATGGTTGTAAAGAATAAAAAAATATTAGGTTAATTTGAATTTAGGCAAACCAAGATTTTCGGCTTCTATAAGCAATTCCGCTACTGGTAGGTATAAATATATGCTAGGTTTGAATTTTGAAATGCTGTTTGAGATTGAAATAAATAGACAGATGGCTACATTTTTTTTGGATCAGGTACAAAATTCTTACTATGGCAACATTGCTTTCTCAAATCTAGTCAGGACAAAGTGATGGGTAGACGCTTAAATCTTTCAAAGGTCTTAGTTTATACCTGTATGTATAAGAGGGCTCTATGTATATATTTTTAATACATATATTTTTAATACATAAACTATCACGCAATGTCCCTAGTGGTGTAGGCATTTAGAACCGAATGACATATTTTCAAGACAAAACTATAGGTAGACACTTTCTTCGAAAGATTCATATATTAGTATCGGTACATATATGATTAAAGCCCTTGTATACCTTGTGCATACGGATGTACACAAATATGCACACTTACATAATTACCTTCCGATGTATATCACCAAAACAGTGATATGCAATATTTTTTCGTGAAGATAGGTAAAATTTAGAGTTTTCTTTTAAATAGCAAGAATAGTAGATAATTAAAATATTGAAAAAATCAGCCGGTAGATTTTCATATTCACTTTCGGTTGAAGTAATAACCCACTTCAAAGGCCTTGTAGTTTTTTAGTTATTTTCAATAAAACGCGAGTGGGTTGTGGCCAACGCGATATTCCTCACTACTAAGTCACTCTACAAAATATTCAAATTTTGTTTGGAAAATTTTCAACATTTTTATGAAATGAGTTTGTTCATTATTTTTTTATTTAAATATTTGATATTGAAAACTTGATAGTTCTTCAATGCCATTTTATGAAAGTGATGTTCTTTTTTACCAATTTGAAATTTTAAGTTTCCTGAGCTTGGGGTCACTATGAAATATTGGAAAGTTAAAAAAATGAGAAGCACTATTCGGATATCCTTTAAAATGTAATGGTGTCTAAGCGAGTATTAGATATACAAATTTGCAAAATTTGAAAAGAATCGAATGAGTATAATGAATGTCTATAATCGATAAAGTAAAATAAACATGCCGTACATAGCACATAGTATACACACACAGATACATTGTGATGAAACTTTCAGAATACAATCTCAGCATGATACTAGTTGATAATCTGCAATTAAAAAATTGCGAAATCATAACTCCTTGCTTCTCTTATATCTCCTTGGGTAAGTGAGGAGTAAAATGGGTTTTACAAAAACTATTTTTACAAGAAAAGTATGTATTAAACAAATCCAAGTTTCTAAAATCAAGCAATAGAATAAAAATAAACTGTTCTTTTTTCAAAGACTAGCTTACCTATCTTTTGGGAGTACCTACTGGGGAAAAGATTTTAAAAATTTACTATTTAGCCTAATATAGCCTCTTAAGATGGCTCTATGTATATTTTTGAATACTTACAAGTATTTATAATATTACGCCATGTTCTTAGTGGGGTAGGTATGTAGACCTGAATGACACATTTTCCTGTCTTGACATGCATCCATTGCATCATCTCATTCATATCCGTCCATTTAAAGAAATAAAAAAAAAAATTAAAGTAGCATGGACAGCCAAGAAAAAAACATTTACATATGATTAATTTATACAACATCGACAATTTTATTGAAGTGACAATGTCATTAAACTAACATATTATTATTTATAATATACACTTAACGTAGTTTACACCACTTAACTATGAGTACTAACTTCTACCGGTTTCAAAAACTTTAAATGTTTTCTTCGTCAGGAAGACTTACGTACTAAACGTGTTAATAATAAACAAAATATAATAAATAACCAATTAAACTTCCCAAACAACCCGATTCTAAATACATTCCCGATTAATTAATAAAATAGAAAATATTTCTATAACTAACAAAAAAAAATTTTTTGAACCACCCAGTGTCACTTATGTTTACCGTTCCGCCCCACTGCTTTCTAAAATTGACTCCTCCCACAACTTTAAACCTAACAACAGTCTATATTTTATTTTTAATTTTTAGTACGTAAGTCTTCCTGACGAAGAAAACATTTAAAGTTTTTGAAACCGGTAGAAGTTAGTACTCATAGTTAAGTGGTGTAAACTACGTTAAGTGTATATTATAAATAATTTATAATGTCGCCACAAAGTTATTTTCCTAACATTAACGATATAACATATTATTGATTGACAAACAGAATAATCATATATAACGGTTATTTTAAACCCGATTTTAAATAGACGTTCGATAATAGTAATGATTCGTTCGACATCACTTGACAAGGAACATATTTTTGGATCAGGTAAGCTATTTCGAGATGAAGTTGGTAACAAAAGAGGTGGGACCAGACGCTAGAGCGAAAGGGAAGATAACAAAAGAGAGAGAGAGACAGACGTACAGAGATGTTGGCACCGTTGGAAAGAACTACTATTTTATGGACAAAGTGACGTTCAACGTACAAGATGCAAAATATATGTCATAAATTGTCGTATCTTGAAACTGTCACAAATTCAAAACAGTCGATATGCAAACTGTGCCGACTGTTGTGGTACAGTTGGTAAGCCGTTTGGCTTCTGTGCGGGCGTTTTGGGTTCGATCCTCCGTATAGGAGAAATTTATTTAAATTCATTCATTCATTCATTCCATCACGGCATATCCCACAATGTGGGGTAACCAGCGAAAGGTGTCCGGGTGTGCATTGCCTTATAAAAGGGAGAACAACACATCTATGTTTACCCACACACCAGTCTCGTTTCACCAAAAAAGGCACTACATTCAGAATGGGTGGTGAACCTCATTGCCGAACTATGTGAGATGTTATTGTTGCCTGTTGTATTTTCGATTACCCGGCTCTTACGGGACACTCAAAAACAATGATTTAAAAGAATGGAAACACTATTCTAAGCCGGTGCCTCACAGGAGAAATTTATTAAATTCATTTAAATAAATATTGGTTCTCTGGGATTGAAACACTGGTTTTGGAAAAAGAAATTACAATAAACTCGCCACTTGTGCGAGTGTTTATCATTATTGTACTTATAATGATTGTGACTATCGCCCTCTCTCCATGTATTGTGTTTTCATGGATATTTGGCAATAGGGAACATCAAACGCATAGAAAATAACCACCGAAGGACACCTGAGCAAATGTCTGTTAATTTCAATATATAAAATGTTATACTATAACAAGTATGCACAGTTTCATAACACATCAGGCCTTTGACAGAATACTATAAAAATTATACATAGATACAAATGATTGCATAAAACACTCAATATGAAGTTTAAATGATAGGTATATATTATAAAGATAGAACACTTAGATTAGTCGATAACAGAATTGTTAGTGCACTAAACTGCCAATCCATTGGACCCGGGTTCAAATTGTTATAATGTTTTATCAATATCATCAGTATCCATTCATTTTTATATCATTATAATGTAAAGGAATCGATATGTAAATTTTTTTAAACACTGAACTGACCATGTGTATTATGTATATCCTGAATGAAATAAAGACATGTTAAGAAAATGCATGAATGTAGATGAGGCGACTGATGCTTTCCATGATATTAAAGCCTGGCGTTCAGTTCTTTCTGCCTACCCTGTTGACATGATGAACTCCAAGATAGTTCAACCGTTATACAAGTTTGTAGTTCGTCATTGAACAATGCACTATCATACATGTATTATGTAAATAGACCAATTTATAGTAGTTCGTAATTGATCAATGTACTTATTCATCTTCGTTTAAACATATATGGATAAAAACCGATTAAGTAGTTCATAGTTCGTAATTGATGTTTGTTGATACATACATACTTACATATTTATTACATATGTAAGTAGATAGACCAAATGTGTTAGGTATAGAAGTTCGTAATTGATCAATGCATCTTCGCTTATACTAACATAGATTAATCAAAACAGTTTTAGTAGTTCGTAATTGATCGATGAGATCGAAATGAGATCGCTAAGAAGAATCTGTAATAGAACGATGTATGACAGCGTCAGAAATGAGGACATAAGGAAAAAATGTAGGATAAAGAAAGATGTTATTAATAGAATGAAAGTGAACACATTGAGATGGTTTGGCCACATGGGGAGAATGAATGAGGAACGCCTGTCGAAGAAAATATACATTGCGGACAGGAATGGAATGAGAGGTCGGGGCCGCCCAAGAAAGGGATGGCACGTCCATGTGAACGGTATGTTGAAAGACGGAAATGTTAGAAGCGTGAACAACAGACGAACATGTATAAGACGATGTATGAATGTTGTCAAGGCGATGAATGTATGTCAAGATAGAAGTCAGTGGCGTTCGGTTCTCTCTGCCTACCCCGTAAGGGACATGGCGTGATGGTATGTATGTATATGTATGTAATTGATCAATGCCTTGATCCTCGTTTATACACGCATATATAGACCAAAACAGTTTTAGTAGTTCGTAATTGATCAATGCATTGATCTTCGTTTATACACATTGATAGATCAAAACCGTTTTAGTAGATCGAAATTCGTTATTAATCAATAAATCGATTTATTAATATACATACATTGATAAATAAAAACTTGATCACAGCCATTATACAATTTTGTAGTACGTCATACATCATTGAATTGATCTTTCTAAATACAAAGTTAGACTGATCTTCTAGACTAGAGGTAGGTAAATCTTCTTACATACCTAATCGTACTCGTACACGTACTGACATACGAAAAATGACCAAAAAATCTAAGTCCTGAGAAAGAAGTGAATATCTCATATACTAATAAAAAAGGGTTACATGTAATTTGAAGAATACATTTATAAAATATAAATCTTTATTATTTCCTTTCTCGTTAATTCTTGGTATTGTTTGCTAAATCAGAACTTTTACCATTAATATTATAGATTTATATACAACTCTGCTTTCTTTCACATCTGAAATAAAGTTATGTAGACGTATAAATCAATCAATCACAGCTTTACAGTCTTCTCATATCATTTTATAGATCATACATAACATATTGTATATTCGAGATCACCATTTCTTTTAGAATTTTTCCTGGAAAATAATTTATGTTCGTTCGGTTTTTTTTGTTTAGAAAAGACATTAGTGCAAAAACCATCAGACACAAACGCACGTCGAAATATGTTTATTGTACACACGCAAAACAAAACACACACGTGAATATTTTTAACACTAAAAGGCGTAATTGTGCATGTAAACTCAATTCAAACGACGGATTTTTTGGCACGTGTTAATAGTGAAGAAATATCAGTGTCCTATTAGATAGGTACAAACATATTATTGTATGTAATTTTTCGTGTCGAAGAATCGAAGTAGCAGATAAACAAGCGTACGTTACCTTCATCAAATTGAATGTTATTAATGATCCAATAAAGCATAAAAGTAAGATGAAAAGTTAATAGCTGAAGTGAAATGCACTTAGCAAATATTATTCAACATTGAGTGAGAAACATCTATTCTGGTTGTTGAATATAAATCACACGTCCATGCGAAAACTAACGATGAATGAGCAACTTAATTATCTACAGTATAGAATAGTTGGATTTATATTATTTACGGGCAGATTATAAAATACAAAACTGTACCATTTGACTAAACCAAATAGTAACGAAGTAAAAAATAAAGTTCGTACTATTTAATGAAATCAAAGAATTTGGACAAAAGTATGTATTGCTATCGCATTAATGTTTATTGTAACACTTCAATCTTGGTTATGATTTATTTGAATGGAGCGCAATTGAGAAAATACAACACATGCATCTTTGGGACTATTAGAAATAGGTTTTAGAGCTTTCTTAGAAGTCTTACTCTTTACTCTTTATATATTGTGGTTAGTTTATAATGCTTATATATTATGTACCTATGTGAAACAATGTAATTGGGTGTACAGATTGTTGTATACTTCTTTTATATCTATTATGTACTTTTCTTTCTGTATTTCTGTTTTGTTTCCTAATCAAAATAAATAAATAAATAATGCATTTATAAAAAAAGTGAAAAAGTGAACATATTTTGCTTCGTCATCTTCTTTTATGCGCAATGTGGTTTTATATTTATCTTATACTGTTATTTTTTTTTGTTAAGTGATCGAATATTAAATTTTAATAAACATAGTTTACATTTTGCGTCTCAGTCTCTGGTTTAAATAATAATATTTAATTCAGTCGTAAATCAAAGACTAGTCTTGAGCAGGTGAAAATATTAGCACAGTATATTAATTTCCAACCATATAATGTTTTGTATGCTATGAGCTATGCAAGTATTTAGTTCAAACAGGAATAGGGGTTCAAAATATGAGAGTTTAGTACCTACCTAGGGTCTTAGGGCAATGCCCCCTATATTCCTTGTCATCCTATCCCAGAACATGGACCCCATTCTAACCCAGACACGCCATCATCCTGTTACCTACAAAAGATCTTGTTTCTTCGACAAAAAATACAACCAGCAATATTATATTCCACGATTGATACATCTTAAACCTCTAGTCTAGATGAAATTATATTTTGCAAAAAAATAGGTATAAGTCTTCAATAAACATTGATTAAATATTTATTTAAATCATTTTTTTGTTTATTGATGAGATTGGATCATTAACACCGAAAAAAAACTAGCAGGTATAGGTTTAATAGCTAGTTGACTTTAAGTAAACGATTTTTAAAGTATATAATGTCTTCACAAGATTAAGAAATGTCTTAAATTTAAAAAAATGTTTATAATGCGACAGTTTATTATTTGCTTATGTATGGAATTGTTGGTTGGGGAGGAGCATATAAAAATATTTTATACCAGGTTAAGTTGTACGAATGGATAGTAAAGATTATACTAAAGAAAAAACCTACATTTCTCATAAAAACACTTTTTGATACATTCAAAGTTCCTAAAATGGAGGATATTTATAAAAGAAACGTTAATTCTTCAAATTTTCAAAGAAAGTGTATTGCAAAAGTTTATTAAAAGTTTGTTAAAGTTTAAAAGTTATTTAGTCACTACGATTCCGAAGCGATTTTAAAATTTATAAATGTAATACTAGACAATTGCAAAACAATTACATTTATATGGTAATAAAGAATTTCAATTGCCTCCCAGATGAAATAAAACAATTGCCTCCCAGATAAATGATTTTAAAATGTTCAAACAAAGACTGAAAAAAAAATTCACACAAGCTAAACATATGTAGTGTATTTGATGGCTTTGTATACTTTCTACCGTGTGTCTAGGAATGAGTGATGATGTGCATTCAGCCATTTTACTAATTTATTCATTAATTTTATAAATTTGATTAATTCTTATTTCGTTCCTTACATGTTTCAAAATGTATTTAATTTTTCAGTGTTTCATTGTGTCCAAATCAAAAGGAGTGGGTCGTGGTCAACGCCAAACTATCAAATTACAGTATTTTCATGAAATGTGTCTGTAGAATTATTTTTTGATGATTCCTCAATGTCATTTTATGAAAGTGATGTGCCTTTTTAGCAATTTGAAAATAAAATTATCACATTTTAAGTTTCCTGAGCTTGGGTTCACTATGAAATATTTGACAGTTAAAAAGATTGAGAAGCACTAGTCAGATATCCTTCAAAATCTAATGTGGTACAAGCGAGAATTATGTAGTCTATAATCGATAAAGTAGAATAAACACGTCGTACATAGCACACACCACATAGTACACAACACACACACACACAGATACATTGTGATGAAACTTTCAGAATACAATCTTAGAATGATACTAGTTGATTATCTGCAATAAAAAATAACCTAAAAAATGACGAATTCATATCTCTCCATTACATTCTTGGGGTAGTGAAGAGTAAAAAGACGTCATATAACCGACCAGTTTTAACTTAACTTATAATTATAATATAAAAATTTAAAAAAAAACCAGCTGGTAGATACAAAACTTAGACGCCTTAGAGCGGGGGTGGGCCGAAAAGTATATTATTTGTCGGCCTTTGTGGCTCAGTTGATTGGGTATCTGACTGCTGATCCAAAGGTCCCGGGTTCGATTCCCGGTGGAGACACAATTTTTAATTGTTTATTCAGTGAGACGGTTAATATCGCAAGTCTCCAGAATGTGGCAACTTGTTATTGGGTGCGTGTTAAATTAATATTTGACATTGTACCTGTTAGTTGCCCGAGAAGCAATATTAAATCAAAAAATATACATCATCGTCGTTCGTATCAGTGCATGGTTTTCTAACTGATTCTGTGACGCTGTGGGACGTATTCATTTAATTGATTTTATCAGAAATGAGGACATTGAGAGCTATTGCAGGCAAAACCCTGAGAGACCGAGTGAGGAACTCCAGAATAAGGGAACTATGTGAGGTTGACGATATCATCAGATATGATGGAGTAGGCAGCGGAGGAGGGACTGGTATGGTCATGTCCAAAGGATGGACAGCACCAGACTTCCTCATATCGTGCCTCACGGAACCCGCCCTCTCGGTAGACCGCCAAAAAGATGGAGGGATAGCTGGGGGTCCACCTCGCAGGAAGAGCAGGCCTCTTAAAAAACAGACCTGAAGGTCTATTTAAAAGGAGAAGAAGAAGAAGATTTTATAACGAACGTTAAATTTGTTGTGATTACGGTAGTAGATACCAATATAAAATTCTCCTCAGAACAAACTTAAACATGTATATTTTATATAGAGGAACATTAAAAATTGTAAAATTAAAAAATGTTGTAGTTATTCTTTTTTGTTATTATTATTATACCTAGTTTTCATATTTTAATATTTAAATTTTTATTCCTCGCAGCCCCTAATATTGACAAGTATGAACTTTTATATTATAAGTTAGCCAGAATTTTATATTATCAGCCTTGTACATATTATTATGTGCATGAAATACACATTGTGAAATGTTGTAAGTACATAGTTGTAGATAAATGTTAAAATTGTTAATGAGTTTAATGTATAATTCCTACCAAGGCTACTTAACAAGAAACTTAAGAAAGGAATTTGTTTTTATCTTTAAGCGACACTGCGTGATGGGACAGTGTATAAAATGCAACATAGCTTACTAAAAACTACTTATAAAAAATGTTTTTTTTATCTGTCTAAATCTAAAATGACTATAATGTTGCCTACTGAAGACTAAAGCAAAAAATCCCCTTTCTTCAAAAGGTTATTGAACTCTGTATTATACTATACACGTGCATGAAGGGCGATTCTGTATTTTTTTTTGGAAGAGAATATAAAGATATATCCTTAAATAAAGATCACGAACTCTCCTGTTTATTTGGGAATCCAATATGAAGTACTTATTTCAACGAAGTTTTGATTAAATGTATCTACATACATATATAATTAATTTCATAAAATTTCTCACCAATTTGTCGTTTAACAAAGCTTAAATGATTGCTTCAATAAATATTTAACGAGAATTATGAAAAAATAGGTAAGTATATATAATTTTAAGTTCTATTTATATATATACATTTATTCTAGTCCTCGCTTTGCATGTATAGGTATATATATATAGATTGTCTTCGTCACTTTTGTTCACCATTCTGACGATGCTCAGCATAGAGCGAAACCGGTGAATGGGAGTCGCGATTGCGAAAAAAATAAATAGAACTTAAAATTATATACAGGCACCTACTTTTTTTTCATAATTCTAGTTGATTTTTTTTTTATTTCTTTATTTTTTTTTCAACATAATTTCATTTATAAAAGATCCCACTAACCATATATGGTTATCAGTGGGTTTCTATATCATACAATATATGTGCTAACTTAAACTAACCAACAATGACAAAAAAAAAATGAAATTGGTTTGACAATATAAAAATGTTATGATAGATCCAAAACAACACTAGAATAAAAACAACAAAAAAAACACATAGAAGAAAACCCAAAAAATACAATAGAGTAAGAACAAAAACAAAAGGAAAAGTAATAAAATAATAAAATAAAAGGAAGGAAAAGAAAATTATTCGTTAAAAATGATTTTTTTACGGGATCTTTTGATTTTATTAAACGAATTTAATCCAATTAAGTCTGAGGGCAAGCTATTAAAAGTTGCTGGTATTGAATACTGCAGTGTTCTTTCACCGTAATAGTTATTTACTCTAGGTATATTATATTTACCGGAAGTTACTTGTCTGGTCTTATACTTATTTGTTACAGGTGTTTTGTGTTCATTTTTAAAATAATTTTGTAGAATAAATCTGTATTTATAAATTTGTGTAGCTGTCATTATTTTGGTTTCTGCGAAAATGCTCTTTCCCTCCCTTTTCAAACAAATAGCTCTATTTTTGGGTAACATACACCTAATTAAACGTTTTGTTATCTTTCTATTTGCATAAGGTATGTTTTAAATGTATGTCCCCACACAAGGGACATGGAGTTCTATCATGAAGTGACATTTTCAAAAGTTGAAAAAGAAAAATAATTAGAAGATTTATTTATAGTTTGATGTAGATGTATTGATTTCATGGAACTGAGACATTTTGATCACTTCCTTTAAATTCCGTATTCTGATTGGCTGGAATTTCCGAATAGAAATAATACCACTAGTGTACTGTATGCGTTGATGTGTACCGTCAGATTATTACCTTTAGATAAATAAATAATAGTACTTAATAAAAAAAAAATTTTAAAACAAAGTAAAAAAAATATTTTAATAAAATTGAAATGACAATACTCATGGAAGTATTATAGATAGTGGGCTGTTTACTATAAATAGTGATCGCGCATAGGCCAAATATAGATAGTGGGCTGTTTACTATAAATAGTGATCGCGCATAGGCCAAATATAGATAGTGGGCTGTTTACTATAAATAGTGATCGCGCATAGGCCAAATATAGATAGTGGGCTGTTTACTATAAATAGTGATCGCGCATAGGCCAAATATAGATAGTGGGCTGTTTACTATAAATAGTGATCGCGCATAGGCCAAATATAGATAGTGGGCTGTTTACTATAAATAGTGATCGCGCATAGGCCAAATATAGATAGTGGGCTGTTTACTATAAATAGTGATCGCGCATAGGCCAAATATAGATAGTGGGCTGTTTACTATAAATAGTGATCGCGCATAGGCCAAATATAGATAGTGGGCTGTTTACTATAAATAGTGATCGCGCATAGGCCAAATATAGATAGTGGGCTGTTTACTATAAATAGTGATCGCGCATAGGCCAAATATAGATAGTGGGCTGTTTACTATAAATAGTGATCGCGCATAGGCCAAATATAGATAGTGGGCTGTTTACTATAAATAGTGATCGCGCATAGGCCAAATATAGATAGTGGGCTGTTTACTATAAATAGTGATCGCGCATAGGCCAAATATAGATAGTGGGCTGTTTACTATAAATAGTGATCGCGCATAGGCCAAATATTCTACCACAATTCATTAAATTTTAAATTTTGAAAATCATTGTTCCTGATCTAAACAAAGATAAAAATTAGTTACATCTATTATTGTTTATGTACCATTTATGTATTTTGTTTCCCGTAGGTATTCAAATATTATGTATTATTCTTTAATATGTTCTGAAATTTGAATTTAAACAACTGCGTCCCAGATACCATACTGACACGAAAAAAAGTGGAATTGTAAGTATGACTGCTGCAGTGTGACTGCCTCAATTATTTGACTTTTTGTCATAGTAGCTTGTACTGCGTGTGTATTGAAGTTAGGATTCCACTCATGTTCAAAACAAACATTCCATAGTTTGATGTAAAATATTTAATTAAATTGAATTAATGTATCATATATTATTTATTATAAATATATTTGCTTTTTACACTCCGCCATACAAAATTGAACTATGTCTGCCAAAAATCAAATTCCTCTGTTCGCGCAGTTTACTTGAGAAGGAGTTAGGTACTAGTTTTCGCTTCACGTATTAATATGTAGATATTAGATGTAAAACTGTTACTAAAAAATATAAATAAATATAAATTTTACATACATATTTCTTATTGTTTAATGTTTCAGTTGAAAAGGCCCTCACACAAGATCACGCTATATAAAATCGTGAAATATAAGGTACCAATATATAGTTTTATTTTTCCGATACAATGATAGACATCTTTAATCTAAGCGACAGTTTCAATTTCTTCTTCCGTGGCTAATCGAATTGACCATATCTTTAAGAATTCAACTAGCAAGACGTCGATGAAACGATAACTATAATTTGTATTGTCTTTAATATTACGTCGAGAATTCCATCTCTGGACTCTACCTCTGTTATGGGAATTGTTGTAAATCAACCTAAAGTCTATAATAATAAACACTAACACAACTAACGAATATCCTATCTTTGAGTTGGGCATCAACAAAAAAAGGTTTTTGCCTGAGATGAGAAAATATAACACACATACATTTACAAACCAAAACAACCGTCTACTTAAAAAAAAATGGTACTTTGTAGTTTTACCTGTTGGGAATCAGTCCGAATTCAGAGAAATACAATCATTACTTTTCAAGCTAAGAAAAAAAAAATACATTTAATTGTTTTCAAATGTAAATTATTACGATAAGATCTGTAGGTATATTATAGTGCTGACTCGTTATTTTATAGTTTGATTTTTGCTTGTGATACATATATTTTTTTATTTTATTTCTATACTAAGAATTGTTAATTTTTGCTTCATGTTCATTATTTTTTATTAATGACTTTCAATTTGTATTCTGATTTTTTCTGTATTATATGTTAAATTTCTGTACTTCATATAAGGTTTAACAATTAATTAATTTTTTTTTTTTGAACTTTACTAGAAGTACCTGTTTTGTTTTTTTTTTCTTTAATATAATTTAACTCTAATTTACGTAATTAATATGATTTTGACACATATATTTTTTTTTATAAATATAGGTATGTGTCAAAATCATACTAATACTTACTATAAAAAAATATATTTTAATATATATTTTTTTAGAGTATTAGTACCTATATTTTATAAGTTGGTATTTTTTCTTCAAAATAAATTAATAAAAATAAAAAAAATGATTAAATAAATAAATGAATAAATACAAAAAATGAATACAAATACAAATTAATGTAAAAAAATGAATACAGTAATAAAAAATGGAATACATTATTTACCTAATTAAACAATAAAATTTGTAAATATATTTGTAGATAACTATGTAGCACACAAACAAAATTTTATTTCTTTTAATTAACTTTGTTCAAATCACGAATGAGTTATTTTTATTAAATTTGTATAAACCACAAATGTGTTATTTTAATTTAATTTGTTTAAACCACGAATGAGTTCTTTTAATTCAATTTGTTTAAACCACGAATAATTTCTTTTAATTCAATTGTTTTAAACCACGAATGAGTTATTTGAATTCGATAGGTTTAACCACGAATGAGTTATTTTAATTTAATTTGTTTAAACCATGAATGAGTTACCTACTTTAATTTAAATGAGTTATTTGAAATGTGCGTTTTCGAATCCATCGTTTCTTCCTCAAGGCGTTTATCTATTCAGGGATTGTCATTCATTCAGAGAAAGTTTATAAACCAGTCGTATCAAATAACTCAAAAAAACTTATTGAATTGTGGAGAATAAAATCATTTGTAAATTAAACCTTGAGACTGACATTTTTTTTATAAAACATACTATTTAATTACGTATTATTAAAACAATAATACTGAAATCGCATTAAGGTACAAAACAAAAATAAATATTTGCACAGTTGTCTTTCTGTCATAAACCAATAAAAATCAATATTATATTAACGTACGTCACAATAAAGAAATCAGTTTGTGGATATTTTATAAATGGACGCCATTTATGACGAAAATTATAATGACATTGACTGTATAGCCAAATAAGTAGGTAATATGTCAATCGAAATAAAATTAACACATACATCAATAAATCGAACCACGTTGAATGTTTCTTATGTGTCAATTGAATATTTATTGAACGTTAAACATATTATTTTTATGGACAAAATATAATTTGTCCCGACGAAGATAAAATTGTACCCGAAATTTGTCAACATCAGTGCTCATAAGTGGCGCATAAAGTTATTGTGTAGTTTAAAAAAAATCTTAAATTGCCATGAATGGTTTCATTTTAATATTTCAAAGTTAAAGGGACAAGTTCATCAAATCATGAAAATCATTAATTATAATAGATACCTATTATAGTCTTGTAAATTCAAAATTCAAATATCGTTTCCTAATATATTTCTAGAGTTTTTTAATATTGTGATCATTATTTATTTATTTATTGTTAATACACAGACATTTTTACATATTTAGGTTAAGTAAGTAACGCCCCACTAGGCAAAACCTGTTCTGGGGCTGTTACTTTTACACAATTAGGTATTCAAATTATTTACATATAGAGGATACAAAATATATAATTTGCACAAATGTTACATTCAAGTAGTTAAAAGAAAATGATTACAAAAGAGTAAGAAGTAAAGTTTTATATTAAATGAAATATAGGAATAAAAGTAAATAAGTCAGATGTTAAGGGTGGACAACCCCATCAGCATAGAGCCTGCCTGAAGAAATCAGCCATTTTTTTATAAGAATTTTAAAGGAATTGTGATGTGGTGTTTTCATAATGTCATTATACCCGGCTTGATTTGATTTTTTTTACAATGCGTTTTCACAAGACCATTGACTAAACAAATATAGTGAAAAAGTTTTTCTACAATCTGTAAGTGCCTATATAAATCTAATTAAATAAATAACTACAGTACAATTATCACAACAATAGGATTTGACACACCAACAAAAAACATATCTGACATTATCTTAAATCTAGTTTAAGAAACTTTTGATACGTAGACTAAAGTACCTTCCTACATTTTGGACAAACTCCAAGATATTATAACTTTCTATCAATTAAGATTTTTGAATTATTTGATTGAACAAAGGATTTTCAAATCATCACTTTAATACGTATTTTGTGAGAAAAAAACAATTGTCTTTAAATTTCTTAGAAATCGGGTCTCAACGTAAATACTATCCCGGAAAACAATTTGTGTTGTTATTTTGTTTAATCACGTGTAGAAAAAATATTTAGGTACAGCTTAATTTTAAGCTGATGGTTTGTTGTTTTCAAATACTCCAAAAATTAAAAATACCTTTTTATCTACGTTTAATTAAAATAACATAATGAAAACAAAATATTATTCTGTATATTTTGAAACATTATAACATTCTTTATATACGCCACAAAATAACTATTCCAAAATTGATACAAGCCATCACGCCACATTTTCCTGTCATTGGGGTAGGCAGAGATCCGAGCGTAAATAAGCGCCCTTGGAATGATCCTGAATCATTAAACAGCGCTATATATATTAATTATATTATTATTATTATTATAATCTTGTCTTTGCTTACATTATTCGCAAAACTTACATAGTTTAATCTGTTAATTAGTCTTCTAATTCTTCTACTGCTAAAATATTGTCAACATGGACGTGGCAATGTTTTTTGGCTATTCCTTCATTCCTTCTGTGTTCATTATCGCTGGCTCTCCAGTCCGCTACGGACCTTGGCCTCCTCCAGAAATCGTCTCCATCCCTCCCTATCGATCACCAGTCTTCTCCAATTAATCAGGTCCATTTTTCTTATATCGCACAGCACGTCGTCCAGTCACATCAAAGCCTAGGTCTGCTTCTACTTCTTCTCACATCGGGACACGTATCTAATATATTTTTTGGAGAACAGACATCATCCATCCGACAAATATGTCCAAGCCAACGTAGGCGCCGAATTATACCGTATCCTCCAGGCCCCTCCATTGTTATTTGGGTCAAAGATTTTTCTTAATATCTTCCTTTCAAACACCAATGACATAATATTTTCGTCCATTTTAGTCAGTGCCCAACATTCCGCTCCGTATGTTAGAACTGGTCGGAGAAGAGTTTTGTAGGTATATAATGACCTTAGTATTTCGCGAGATTATAAGTCTTGACTTGAGACGTTTGAGTAACCAATGGTAACATCTTTAAGCCACTGCAAGCCTCGCTATTATATACATTCTGATATTATTGTCCATGGTGACCGATGATCCTTTAGCTATATAAATATTCTTTATCAGTTCTTCTGCATTCATTATTTCCAAAATAACAAAATATTTTGATATCATCATCTATATTTTGCTAGTTCGTTCATTTATTAATTTTATTTATATGCAAGTGTACGTTCGAAAATATTATTGAATCTAATTTATTATTAATTATTTGCGTAGATATATAAACACGTCGAAGCTATTTAGATTCAATGTCTTAAATACTTTTTAGCTGATTGATAAATATATTTTCAGACATTATTATTATTTATGTTTGAATCACTAAATTATATATTAAGTTTAAATAAAACATCCAATGTAATAAAATTAATTTGATATTTTTGTGTTGAGATGTAACAATAATGCGAATTCACACGCTTTAGTGCATTGAGATAAATTTTAATTAATCTATAACCTTAGCATAGGTAGTAATTTTAAATTATATTACATCATAAAGATATGTTATTATTTTTCCAATGTCAATATCATACGAAATGAGATCACTAAGAAGGAGTATGTAATAGAACGATATATGATAGAATAAAAAATGAGGACATAAGGAGAGAATGCAAGTTAAAGAAGGATATTATATGTAAAATGAAAGTGAATGCTTTAAGGTGGTTTGGACATATAGAAAGAATGAACGATGAACGACTGACCAAAAAAATATACATGGGTGCATGAGATGGAGTGAATAGCAGAGGTCGCCCCAGAAAGGGATTCCATGACCATGTGAATGATATTTTGAAAGAAGGAAACATAAAAAGTTTGAACAATCGACGAGCATGTATGAGACGATGCATGGATGTAAAGGAAGCCAGAAATGTGTGCAAAAATAGAGAAGTATGGCGCTCGATTCTCGTGGCGCTCATGGCGTGATGGTATGTATGTATGTATAATATCATATCTAAATCATATATTTCATATATGAGACATTACCAATACGAACCGATAATGTTTATTATAAATGAAAAAAATATGCACTCTTTATAACTTTACTATACCTACATAACAATATTATAAACTTTTTGAATAGATTTTTTTATATGAACCAAAGGTCACGGCTTTGATTATCGGTGGAGACACAATTAATCACTGTGCGTTCAGTCTGGATTTTTGAGACAATTAATATTAAAATTATGTCATAAGTCTTATTGCTTGCAGGTTTATATTTCACAAAGAATCTGTTTATTTGCCCGAAAAGCCATAATACAAAGACAATTTTCTTAACAAATTAAAAAAAAATAATAATGAAGGATAAGGTTTACTATGGTATCAAAATATAATTACATAGATCATCTGGTGCTCTATTAGTCTTTGATTTTTTTTTTTAATATGTCCACGTAGGGGACGCCAGCTATTAGGATTTGGGTCCATTTTACTCTTCCGAAGAAGCGCACTACGTAGCGTTGGGAGGGGTTTGCAATCTAGAAAAGAGTTTATTAATTCGGATTTTAAAAAGACCCGGGTTGTACGAAGGTGGAAACACAGAATTCGGAAGATCGTTCCACAGTCGGGCTGCTGTATTAATAAAGGAGTTCGAGAAGCGACTTGTTCGTATATGTTGAAGGTCCACTGTGAATGGGTGCTGCGATTGAGTGAAGCGAGTGACTATGTTGCGAGTGGGTGGAGGAGGGACCAAAAATGCAAGTTCTTCTGAGCAATTCCCGTGGTAGTATCTATAGAATAAACTTAAAATACCGACTCTGCGTCTGTGTTCTAGTGATTGCAATCTATCAGTCAGTGATGGATCATCAATCAGACGTATAGCACACCTTTGGACAGCGTCGAGGGTATTCAGTAGGTATTGGGGGGCGCCTCTCCAGAGGTGACTGCCGTATTTGCGCTTTGTAGAGTATACAGATCTGGGTCTTAGTAAAATATCTACGCGCTCTATATAGTACGCTCAATTTTTTGGAGGCGAGTTTCACCTTAGCTTCGATGGAGCCCTTGTAGGGATTTTATAAAAGATGATCAGAAGTGTGTTTATCTACAAGTATTGTTCATTTATCAACACTGAAAAAAATATTATGATAACCGAACTGGCTACCTGCGTTTTAACCAAACCTTTGTTATCAGTAATAAAGGATTATCTATTTATGACTGGACTGTTTGGTTGTGTGCACAAAACATTTAGTTGCACAAAACCAAATGTTTTGTAGTCACTATAGTTCGGTTAATTTTAACAAGAAATTTGGTTACCATTAACAGAAAAAAATCAGTGAATACTCAACTGAGAGTGATTAATAGGTAGGTATCTATCGCAAAACTTAAATAATGAGTTTAATTTATTAAATCTATAAATAAATACATTATTATTATGAAATGAATTTCTCGGAAAAAATCGATAACAGCGGTTTTTCTGCCAAGTTTTTCAATGTCGATTTCAATTTCAATTAATTAACAATTGAAGTATGTAAATATTTTGTGATCCAGTGAGAATTTGTTTTTATTGATTGACAGGAAAAATAATGGAATTTAAAAGTATATCTGTAAGATTTGTTTATTTATTATCAATTATATATCGGATGGGTGGATGGCAGAGCGGTTAGCGCGCTGGGTTAGTAATCCAGTGGTCGCGAGTTCGAATCCTGCCTCGACCGATCTCGTTCACCTATAGGACAAGCATTTATGCTTAGTTTAAGGAACGTAGGAAGATGTATATGTACTTGTTTAACAAGGACATATTCATTTTTATTTAAAAAAAAAATATTATATTGTACGTATATATTTTAAATCCGTTTCGGAAATAACGAATAAAATATAGGTATGTATAAACGAAATACGATAAATTATGTATTGTTTAAAATAAACTTTTATTTGTTCACATGTTTATAATAAATTAAAACTATTGATCGAGAGGAATCAGTGCCGGCCCAAGTTAGTTATATATTGGAGCTAAAACATATTATGGTTCCCCTTTTGCGATTCAGAAAACCTTTTTTCTGACCAAAAATATTAGCCCCATTATCATAACCCTGTCCGCTGCATTCATTATATCAATGTTGAATTTATCGACCGTTTCATCCAATTTTTTTTAAGTTTGTTCATTCATACCATCACGACACATCTCTCAACGTGGGGTACCTGTCGCTGGTTACCCAACTTGAACACGACAAGTGCAAGTATCCTCACAAACCAGTCTCATCGTCTTAAAATCAGACTTAAAATTACATCCTCATAATCAAACTCAACACTTAATATATTATACTGTACACATTTATATATACAATTTCACACATTATTCACAAAATATCTCACCATAATATGTAACTATTATCTTATCCTAACTTATCTTAATATATTAAATTATCTCCAGTGACAACCTGTAATTGGCTTTAATATTACTCAAATCATCTTTATTTTATATAATTTATTTATTTAGGGACAAATACAGTCTTAAAATACTAAAATGGAATAATACACTATAAAATAAAAACAAACAGACCAATTACATACATATGTCCACAGATATTAAATATGAAACATTTTAACCATCATAAATTTAAATATAACTAAGATGTATGTTTGCCTGTGATGGGAAAGGATGGGAAAAGGATTGTGACAGTTAAATTGTTATATTTTTGTTACAAACAACAACTCAAAATGTAAATAAAAGTATACAAAAGATAATATTAGAAAAAACACAAATAACTAACAAAAAAAAAAATTCAAAATACGAGTTCATGCTATGCACTTATAGAGAGAATTTAATCTTTATTTTATATCATTTATTATACGCTGTATTTTGTCCTCTAAATAAATAAATAAGTAATAAAATTTCACACTGGTTATAAATTTTATATAGGTACTAGAAAAAATAGAATAAATCTCCTTTGAAGGCATCCCACTTGGCCAAAGATGTCTTCGATAAAATTAATTTCTTATTCTTTGGTTTCTCGAGATCCTTATCTAAATCTCATATTATGTACGTGATCTGTTCGGTGTAATAGTACCTACCTATTTATTATGGATGAAAAATCAAAGATATGACACGTGATTTTTTTAACCCGCAATGGCACTGTATAGAAAATAAATGTTTTTATATTATTAATGCAAATATAAAGACATTTTTGTGTTCTTTAATTTAAATATTATATATTATACTGAACATAAAAAGTAAATGAATAGTTTTCTTCATTAATATCCTAACTATCTAAGTAATTTTTTTAAAGTGATTCGTTTAGTATACATAGAAAAGATGGAATCAAATTGATCAATGGGTACGCGGCAGTAGGCGCCCTATTAACTATTCACAGGTATGAAAAAAAAACTATTTTTGTAATGTCGTATAGCTTCGCAACAGCTTATTAAAACTTAGAGTTGGTTAAAAACTTATAGTTGGTTGGTTAGTTTTTTTTTAGTTTAAGGCAATTCACCCTGTAAAGAGTGCTATGTGCCAATTATTTCATGTCAGAGGAGAAAGGTTAATTTTATTATAAATTTATGTCATTCAATGAAAGGAATTTTGAAATAACGGACAGTAGGTACACGTGAATTATTAAGAGACAAAAGATGTTGGATATTAAGTGGAGATTGGTGAGTGATTTTAAGTAATTGTTTGTATATATTTTTGAAGGCGGAATTATTTTTACAGCTAAAAAATACATGATCAATTGTCTCATCCTCATCACCACACTGGCAAAGTGGGCTATTTAGAACTCTAATTCTATACAGATGGAAGGAAATTGAACAATGGCAAATTCTCATTCTAGAAATACATGCATGATATTAATCGTTTAGATATGTTTCTATTATAAAACCATGGTTTAGAGGAGATTTTTTTTTGGATACCTGCATGATAAGCACCCTTATATTTTTTTGGTTGGTTGGTTGGTTTATATAATTGTATTCACATACATTCTTACATTGTGCAAAGCCATCGATATAATATACCAACATAACGAATTGCTAGCTGAGCCAAAAATTACATTTTCGTCACACGTAGAAAAGTGTTGTCATGTGAATAAAGAAAAAAAAACTACGTGTACTTCACAATGTTCTCGATTTCAAAAGATTGACACTTGTTAATTATAGGGGCTCGTTTTAATGCGAACAAATATTTTGCTTCTCGTATAAATACAAATCGCAGCAGCGCGCAGCGCGGCGATTCGTGAGATTGCGGTGGCGTTTAGGGGTTGATTTCCAGTAGAGGAGATGTAAACTAATTTATTTTTCACGAAATTCTTGAAACTTTGTGGATGGAAACAATAATAATTTGGAAGATATGCTATTTGGCTAGAAACTTGTCATTGTTTGCTACGCAGAAACCTGTAGGAACCATTATGACGGTATTTGACGTTTAGTTGCAATATAATTAATATAACTTAAGCAACACATATTTGAATTCAAAGTGAAATTTCAATCAGAATTTAATGCAACTCGCTGTCGCGTGTCGCAATAATTTAAAACGTTGGTCAATCAAACATAACCTTATAAAAACATAGGGTTACAAAACATTATACATTTTATTTTTGTTTCAAAATACATAGTCTTTACTCTAAATCATTGTGTCTTTTTATTGTTTCAGATATTTCTACATACATATATATTTTATTCACAATGGTGGGTTTAACGGCAATATCTTCCAACCAACCACCGGTTACCTCACCAAATGGATATTGTTGGTTGGAAGATATTCCCGTATGGATATTAGCCCGTCATTGTGCATTCATTACGGAATGTGTGCAAAATGTTTAAAATAGAATATACAAAAATATATAACATTATAATAAAATAACATAATATTTTTTAATAATAATTCGGACGAAATTCCAAAATAGTTTTTAATTAAATGATAAATTCGTGTGAAATTCACTAAATGATATTGTATAAACGTGTCATTCATTATTGAAGACTGTGTAGGTAATTAATGTGTAATAATAAGTCTAAAAATAACGTTATTATTTCAATTATTACATACCATTATTACATAATATATGTTGTTGATGATTAAAAGTTGACATAATGTTTACTTTCAAATAACTACATTCAACCAAAAACCGCGTAATTCATTAAAATAATTATCACTAATGGATTATACCATTTAATTTCTATTTTTAGTTATTACGCGAGAAATCTTTTAGAAAAACACATTATCCAAAAATAATATATAATTCATTGTTGATTATTATGCAATCACATGTATAGGTATATTGAATCGCAAAGATAGAAAATTTAAAATGTATGTATTGTTGGGGTATCGGGAGTATTGGTGAGTATCGGTTAGAAGTATAGAGCCGTTTCACGAAATAGAGTATCAGGCAGAAATATGATGTAGGTAGATTTAAGCAGAATCTATATAATCGTATCACCAATTAAAGTATCAACAGCCGTTCACAGCAAACCTTCAATTTACACGAACCAGTAGCTTCTCGAACTCTTTTATTAACACAGCAGTCCGGCTGTGGAACGATCTTCCGAATTCTGTGTTTCCACCTTCTTACATCCCGGGTCTTTTTAATACCCGAATATTTTTTTTTCCTGAGCAGATTGTTAAACCTTCCCAACGTTACATAGTGTGCCTCTTTGGATGAGTATAATGGACCCAAATCTTAATAGCTGGTGTCCCCTATGTAGGCATCTTAAAAAAAGTAAAAACATAGTAGGTATGCAGGTAGTAAAAACTATTTTCTTTTTGCTGCGAAGCAACCAACTGGAATTTTTGTATTTTACTCTACTGTTATCCGTAGTTTTCTTAATTTTGCACCTCGAATAACAAACAGAAATTATGTCCTTACTTAAGAGCCCGGTTTTGTTTTACGTTGGTTATGGGATTGACCGACTTTGTATTCCAAGGGCCCCTGATTACTTTATTCGTTTATACACCAATAAAAAGATTCCTTCCAAGGATTCCAGGGCCCTGTGTGGACCCTAGCTGTGTCTCCGTACTCCGTTTGATATTCCGATCGCTGATACGTCCCTGGACCAACAAAAGAGGCGTAGGTCCACTAAAAAGCTGGACAGATAACATTGTCCGACATGCGGGTCGTAGATGGCGCCGTACAGCATAAGACAAAACTAAATGAATAAATTAAAAATAAGCAAGCAGTGGTACGAATATGGCTAAGAATATGAGAAGAAACGGATACCTAATTCTGGAGACTTTTGATATTTTGGAACGAACATGGCTGCGAAGACGAGAAGATGAATAAGGAATGGATTCCTCATCCCGGAGACTATTGATGTCAGTTCCAGACTTAAATTATCGATGAATAACTACATATGTAAAACCACTATATAGAAACTATGAGATTTTTTCCCATGTGTTGGTAGATGTTCACAAAAATATCTTTAATTAATTTTCTGTATCAAACATGACCTGAAAAAACATGTATAATTATGCCTACGAACCGCAATGATAAAAGGTTAAATGCATCCAGACAGCGCGGGTACAGTGTTCAAACACGGGTTTGTTTGGAGTTCGTGTAAGCAAAAAAGTTTAAGTAAACATGGAAATGTCAGTGTTAATTCACATTTCGTTGACATACAGGCAAACCTTGTTTTAATATTTATTTTCAATTAAATGTTAATTGCTTATTTTACTTTACTACACATTATCGGTCATTTTTATTATTTGCATAATCAGCAATCACCTTACAGCCCATTGAGAGCCCACGCATCTCTAGATCAAGCTCTGCACTTACAAAACTAATTAATTTCAATATACCATGACATTCTCAGCAGACAGACATTACCTTTTCACTACCCCAATTCAGTACACAGACAGAATATCATTCGCTAGTCAGCTGTCTTCATAATATTGGAAATTAAAATTCTCATTTAGGTGAAATTTTATGCTGTCCAAACCTAAATATAAACAGATGATATTATATAGTATTTTTTATAAGAGAGACAACTTGTTATATTTTGTGTGCAGATTTGTATATTTGGAAATGTATAATAGTTTTCGTTTATAAATGTATAATAGTTTTCATCTTGCATAAAATTGCATTTTTAAAAAAAAAAAAAAATTTTTAAATGTTATATTTTTTATGAGTTCTTATATTTTTTTCCCTTTTCTTTTCACTTAAGATATATATTTTTTTGTTTATTACGTTTTTTGCTCGATTTATTATGTAGATTTATTTTATTTTTACTAAGTGATTTAAATGTTTGATTTTCATTATTTTATGTTTTTGTTTAATGTGTGTATCTTTATTCTAATAATATGTAAAAGACAATTTGTGACGATAATTCAGTAAATAAATAAATTCTTAATATTTCATTTATTATTTCATTTTGATGAATCAAAATGACCTACTGTTGGTTTTTTGGCTTAATCTTGTATAAATTTATCTTGGATTCGATATTAATTTTCGATCATATCTTACTCGTTGGTAAAGATTACTCAATTTCAATAGAATAAAACGAGTATTAGGAAATTTATCTCTGTACGTGATGTCAATATAAAAATAGATAAAAAAAACTGTTTCATAATTCCCCATAGTTCAGAGATTCGCATAAAAAATCTTATCTCAAATCGTATTACTTATAGTATTTTACAAATAAATTTTAATAATTAAATAATACCGCAATAAGTATGACACGACTTGATTTGAAATAAATGTAATTTTGAATCAACGTAAAAGAAAATCGCGTTGTACAAAGGATCGACTGTAGTTTAGCGAAATAGCAAAATTCACAATAAATATTATGCAGAATATGAAAGGAGAAATTGTTGGTTTTATATCACTTCTAATAAATTTATCGCAGATAACGAATGTCATCATGATAAAACCGTACCACCTGTAATAATTATTACAACGAAAATCATATTATTTTCTTATGTTACCTACTATAATATTATCAATAATAATTTACTCGTGACCTTGACGTATTATTTTATAATGAATTAAAAACGTTCTTAACTTCAAGTGGAAAACGTGAAATATTTCAAAATTGTGTTTATCTGATTTGAACCCATGACTTATGAGTGAAATTTAAATGCCTGCTAAACAGATTATGCATTTTCGTAATATATTTTTTAGTATCTGAAAGTAAAATTACTTTATTCTACACGACTATAGAACATTACATAACATAGTTAAAATATAATAATTTCTATCCTTTAAAGTATGCTGGGCTAAAATCTATTTTTTTTGTCTCAGTTCAATTATTTCTTCTTTTTTTTTGTTTTATCTTATAAGTTCATCATTTGTTTTCTTTTTGTTTTCCTACATATATGTATATGTGTATTTTAAACTTTCCTTTTAACTGTGCAAAGTAATGTCTTTTTTATAATTTGAATGGTCAGGAGACGTTGATTGTACCTACCTAATTATACACAATAGCCATGTGGGAGATACCTGTTATTGGAGCACTGGAGATTCTATTTTTTTGTTTCATTTTTTTTTTGTTTGTGTTGTTCAGTGTTCTGTTGGTGTCTCTGTATATTAAATAAATAAATAAATAAACGTACTTTTTACACGACTATCATGAAAATATGTTCATAGAAATGGTGTCATAAAAATGCATTATTGTTAACCTTCGAAAAAGAATAAAAAATATACACTAACTTACTAAAGTATAGTCGATAAGTCGATAATAAAGTGCTGGTCGAAACCTTCTCATCTTTTTTTATATTTGAAAACTATCTTCAATAATTTATAATTGCAAAATACGTACAGACATCTTCCTTGATTCCCTACAAAACTATTGGAAACAGAAAAAGATATTTTAAATCCCATCCCATGACTCCCTCAAAAAAGCCTCCTTTTCCTTGTTTAGCTATCGTGTTGTTTTTTTTTGTTTTTATTATTATAAAATCAATGCTCAGAACTCTGTAACAGTTTTGAAAACATCATAACTTTTAACCACAATATTGTAGCTGTGATTTCTTGAGATTTTAATAAACCTCCACTCAAAGCACCCAAAATATATAATAGCACCCAAAATATACAATAACATATAATAGCACTCATAATATATAATAGCACCCAAAATAAATTATAGCACACAAAATATACAATAGAGTTGTATCTGATATCTTGGATAATTTTGGAAAGCTGGTTACTGATTGATTGATTTGAAGATAGAGAGAGGAGTCAGAGAGAGAATCGACGTTTGTTCTGAGATAATATTTCCACTCAGAAAGAGATCTTTCTTAATCCATTATACATCTTTATTACACATATCCATACATCGTCCTTTTACACATGCAAACACACCCTCAACCTCACAAATACATTTGTTTTTTATGAGTTTGGTCTTTTATACTTTTTATATTTGTATACTTTTATTCCTTATTGAGAATTTATGAAGCAAAAATGTAATGCGTTATTATTGTCAGTATTACCTCAGAACAGGCTATTACGCCTAGTGAGGTAATAAATTGCATTATAATATTTAGGTTAAGTAATATTATATTAATTTTATGTAGGTATTATGGATATAAAAAAAAGAAATAAAAATGGAAGCAAAAGGGGATTTTAAACAATTCTTTTAAAACCGCAGTGTGCTTTACGCAACGCATGGTTAGGTAAAAGAACTATATTGTGCATTGTGGTTAAAGATTATCCTTACAGGGAATAGGACGCGACTGCTTTTACGTATGTATTAAATGATACATGTATTATTATATGTATGAATTTAGCCTAGACACCAAAAAATACACGGTAGCTATTTTTTAATACCATCCACATATCTGTCTGCAAACTGGTAAATTTGTTTAGTGAAATGTTATACATAACAGAGATAGCAATATTTATTGAGTTATTGTCCCCCTCCACAACAAACATGGCTGAAACAGTACAAATATTAAGATAGGAACGTGATGTGAATGATGACAGACAAGTATACACATATCTGTATATTTATGTATGTATTGTGTATTCATGTTTTTATATCTATAAGTTATTTTCTTTATCTTCTTCATATTTTTTGTACTTATATGTCTAACACTTTGCTATATTTTCATTTTATATCGTTATCTGATGTTATCAACAAAATAATGTAGTCTATATTTTAATAGGTAGGTATACCCACAGACAGGCTTTTCCTTGTGGGATTTTTGTGTGTACGGTTTCTTTGTTTTCATATTATGTAAATATATAATGTATATTAACCGTATAACAAATCTAAAATAAATAAATAAATCAAACGATATTAAAAACATATCTTGCTTAAAACGAAAATATATAAACAAATTTCACTACCCATTCACAATTTAGCGCCTTTTTAGGTGAGACGAGACTGTTGTGTAGGGATACGAATTTTCCCTTTAATTAGGCAATGCACAACCGCACACATGTCGTTGGTTACCCTAAATTTTAAAGATATTTCGTGATGGTATGTATATGAATAAATATCAATGGTTTGATCTCTAACAAAGGAGAAATTAGTTTTTCTCGCAATTCTCGCTTTTATCGGTTGGAAAAATTGTTTTTTTTTTTTCATAATTGTCACTTGTAAAGCGTGTAAGGAAGTGTTTTACTAACTTATAATCAATTATTAATCACAGTAACAAATGGGGGCGCAAGAAAACATAATAAAAAAATCAATGTAAAAACAAAATTTTAAAATAATAATTATAATGTTCAAAAATAGGAAAAAGGATGGGATGTGAAGGGATGAAGGATAAAGGAATTATAGATATTTGGATAAGAAATGTGATTTTAGAAGCTTTTAGAAAACCATTGATCTATATAGTGGAAAACCATTGATCTATATAGTGGAAAACCATTGATCTATATAGTGGAAAACCATTGAACTATATAGTGGAAAACCATTGATCTATATAGTGGAAAACCATTGATCTATATAGTGGAAAACCATTGATCTATATAGTGGAAAACCATTGATCTATATAGTGGAAAACCATTGATCTATATAGTGGAAAACCATTGATCTATATAGTGGAAAACCATTGATCTATATAGTGGAAAACCATTGAACTATATAGTGGAAAACCATTGATCTATATAGTGGAAAACCATTGATCTATATAGTGGAAAACCATTGATCTATATAGTGGAAAACCATTGAACTATATAGTGGAAAACCATTGATCTATATAGTGGAAAACCATTGATCTATATAGTGGAAAACCATTGATCTATATAGTGGAAAACCATTGATCTATATAGTGGAAAACCATTGATCTATATAGTGGAAAACCATTGATCTATATAGTGGAAAACCATTGAACTATATAGTGGAAAACCATTGATCTATATAGTGGAAAACCATTGATCTATATAGTGGAAAACCATTGATCTATATAGTGGAAAACCATTGATCTATATAGTGGAAAACCATTGAACTATATAGTGGAAAACCATTGATCTATATAGTGGAAAACCATTGATCTATATAGTGGAAAACCATTGATCTATATAGTGGAAAACCATTGAACTATATAATGGTTCCAAAATATAATACATCAACCATGCAGCATCACTATTCTTACCTAGGAATAAATTGTTATAATAAACTTTCTTTAGAAATAAGAAAAATTAAACCTTTTGCAAAATTTAAAAAAGTATACAATAATTTTATATTCACAAATCAACGTTAAACAATTATTTATCTAATATAATATCTTTAATGTACCTATTATGGACTTGAAATAATTGCTACGCTCTTCCTCCGCTGAACACGAGATTTACTCTTTCAGTGGAGTAATACGTACCTATTATATAATTGTATTAATTATAAGAAATATCATATAACTATGTACCAACATATTATTTGCAATAAATAAATAAAAAAAAAATATAGGTGCTTTTCTTATATCATTGGATATTTGGTTCTACAGCCGGGCTGCGTGAATTGTGAACGAGTAGGTAAGTGTAGGAGAATGTGTGGTGTATTGGAATGGAGAGTGTACTATGGTTTAGAGAGCGTAAATTTAGGCCATGAGATGAAAGATGGGCGAATTTCTCCTTGAGGTCCTTAGGCGAGAAAAGGTTCTTAAGTGTCTGATAAAATAAGGGAATTTCATGGGAATTTCTGCGTTCTCGAACATTGAGCCACTTCAATTGTTTCCTACTTTCAGATACGTGGTCAAACTTTGACAGAAAATAGAGGCAATGGTACAATTTGTTTAACTTGAACCTTAGACTTAATGTTAATTGAACATACATATACTAGACATAGTGATAACGTCACACAATATTATCCAGACCTAAGCTTTGAATATTTATGAGACTTGAATGAAATACAATTCTGCGCATTATGGTAAAAATTTCGTTTGTAAATTATACATGATATGTACAAAAAACTAATACATTATATACTTATCGCGTCATATCGCTTTGTAATTTGACCTAAAATGTCGCAAAAAATACACGGATGCATATTATTTTTTCCTTTTTTTCATGTATAATTTATATAGTGTCATATAGGTACTCATATTTGAGTATAGTACTAGTTGCATGTAACACATGAGATCCAACTGTCGATAGCGATAGTATGTATAGTTGAAGAATATGTACCAAACTATAAACCCATAGATACAAATTATTGAATATTTTCAGATATTTTGTTTTCTATACAACATTGTAGGTATGTATGTCAAGATAGGATAGTATGGAGGAAGATCCTTTTTCCTACCCAGAATATGCAAATAGCATGATGGTATGTATGTATGTTTGGAGATGAAGTATCAAACTATTAAGTCTTCTTACATATTGTGTATAGGCGACTGCCATACAAAATGTATGAAGCGATGTCGTCACTAAATTCAATTTTTAAAAAAATTGTTAAAAAAAAATTGGGATCTTCTACTACAATGTTAATATTTTTTATAGAAAATTAAATTATCTAGTTGGGGTGTTTCGGCTTTTTTCGATATTTTAAAAAAAAATTACAGTATAAGCAGTTAAACTCATAAATTTATAAAAAAAAAATACTTTTCTTAATAAAAAATGTTTGAGAAACCCTGGAATTTTTTTGAAAAAACTAATTTGAGATTTTGTATTTGTCTATATTTGTACCAATTTTCAGCGTTCTAGCGTTTATGGTTTCTGAGATATATGGAAAAATAAAATAAAAATTCAAAAGTTGATAACCCCTGACTGAAACAAAAATTCAAAATTCCGAGTATAAAAGTTTTGTAGGCCTGTAACTGTTTATATATTCTGAAATTTTAGGCTCTGTAAATTGAGCGGATCAAAAGTTATAAGGGGGGGACGGACACACAGACACACAGACACACACACACACAGACACACACACAGACACACACACACACAGACACACGAAATGTTCTACTCCGAATTCTGAGTAAATCCGTGTATGGAACATATATGCTGCGAAGCCTCTAAGTTGGTGTTTTTTGACTTCAAAGTTGGAAAAGCCGTGAAAAAAGTAGACCTCTCCATACAATTCTCGCGTATTCTGGCTTGATACATTGTCGATATGTTAAGAGAACAAAGTTCTCCTGAACAAATCGACAGTTGGATTAAAGAATTGGTTTGGCCAGATTAACATAATGAATGAGGACCAATTGGTTAAGACTAGTTGCATGTAACACATGAGATCCAACTGTCGATAGCGATAGTATGTATAGTTGAAGAATATGTACCAAACTATAAACCCATAGATACAAATTATTGAATATTTTCAGATATTTTGTTTTCTATACAACATATGTAGGTATGTATGTCAAGATAGGATAGTATGGAAGAAGATCCTTTTTCCTACCCAGAATATGCAAATTGCATGATGGTATGTATGTATGTTTGGAGATGAAGTAACAAACTATTAAGTCTTCTTACATATTGTGTATAGGCGACTGCCATACAAAATGTATGAAGCGATGTCGTCACTAAATTCAATTTTTAAAAAAATTGTTAAAAAAAAATTGAGATCTTCTACTACAATGTTAATATTTTTTATAGAAAATTAAATTATCTAGTTGGGGTGTTTCGGCTTTTTTCGATAATTGTAAAAGTTTTGGAAATATAGGCAGTTAAACTCATAAATTTATCATAAAAAAAATATTTTTCTTAATAAAAAATGTTTGAGAAACCCTGGAATTTTTTTGAAAAAACTAATTTGAGATTTTGTATTTGTCTATGTTTGTACCAATTTTCAGCGTTCTACCGTTTATGGTTTCTGAGATATATGGAAAAATAAAATAAAAATTCAAAAGTTGATAACCCCTGACTGAAACAAAAATTCAAAATTCCGAGTATAAAAGTTTTGTAGGCCTGTAACTGTTTATATATTCTGAAATTTTAGGCTCTGTAAATTGAGCGGATCAAAAGTTATAAGGGGGGGACGGACACACAGACACACACACACACAGACACACACACAGACACACACACAGACACACACACACACAGACACACGAAATGTTCTACTCCGAATTCTGAGTAAATCCGTGTATGGAACATATATGCTGCGAAGCCTCTAAGTTGGTGTTTTTTGACTTCAAAGTTGGAAAATCCATGAAAAAAGTAGACCTCTCCATACAATTCTCGCGTATTCTGGCTTGATACATTGTCGATATGTTAAGAGAACAAAGTTCTCCTGAACAAATCGACAGTTGGAAAATATCTAAAGCTTGAATTGAAGAGACAACCATAGTCATATAATACTAGTTGCATGTAACACATGAGATCCAACTGTCGATAGCGATAGTATGTATAGTTGAAGAATATGTACCAAACTATAAACCCATAGATACAAATTATTGAATATTTTCAGATATTTTGTTTTCTATACAACATATGTAGGTATGTATGTCAAGATAGGATAGTATGGAAGAAGATCCTTTTTCCTACCCAGAATATGCAAATTGCATGATGGTATGTATGTATGTTTGGAGATGAAGTAACAAACTATTAAGTCTTCTTACATATTGTGTATAGGCGACTGCCATACAAAATGTATGAAGCGATGTCGTCACTAAATTCAATTTTTAAAAAAATTTTTAAAAAAAAATTGAGATCTTCTACTACAATGTTAATATTTTTTATAGAAAATTAAATTATCTAGTTGGGGTGTTTCGGCTTTTTTCGATAATTGTAAAAGTTTTGGAAATATAGGCAGTTAAACTCATAAATTTATCATAAAAAAAATATTTTTCTTAATAAAAAATGTTTGAGAAACCCTGGAATTTTTTTGAAAAAACTAATTTGAGATTTTGTATTTGTCTATGTTTGTACCAATTTTCAGCGTTCTACCGTTTATGGTTTCTGAGATATATGGAAAAATAAAATAAAAATTCAAAAGTTGATAACCCCTGACTGAAACAAAAATTCAAAATTCCGAGTATAAAAGTTTTGTAGGCCTGTAACTGTTTATATATTCTGAAATTTTAGGCTCTGTAAATTGAGCGGATCAAAAGTTATAAGGGGGGGACGGACACACAGACACACACACACACAGACCCACAGACACACACACAGACACACAGACACACACACAGACACACACACACACAGACACACGAAATGTTCTACTCCGAATTCTGAGTAAATCCGTGTATGGAACATATATGCTGCGAAGCCTCTAAGTTGGTGTTTTTTGACTTCAAAGTTGGAAAATCCATGAAAAAAGTAGACCTCTCCATACAATTCTCGCGTATTCTGGCTTGATACATTGTCGATATGTTAAGAGAACAAAGTTCTCCTGAACAAATCGACATTTGGAAAACGAGTGTGTTGTGGCCAACGCTACACTCCTCACTAACAAGTCATTCTATAAAGTATTCAAATTTTGTATGGAAAATTTCTAACATTTTCATGAAATGAGTTTGTTAAATTATTTTTTATTTAACTATTTTATTGTAAGAACTTGATAACTCTTCAATGCCATTTTATGAAAGTGATGTGCCTTTTTACGAATTTGAAAACAAAAATTTCAAATTTTAAGTTTCCTGAGCTTGGGGTCACTTTGAAATATTTGACAGTTAAAAAAATTGAGAAGCACTATTCATATATCGTTCAAAATCTAATGGGATCTAATCGAGTATTAGATATACATATTTGCAAAATATGAATAGAATCGAATGAGTACTTTAGTCTATAATCGATAAAGTAAAAAATGAACACGCCGTACATAGCACACACACACAGATACATTATGATGAAACTTTCAGAATACAATCTCAGCATGATACTAGTTGATAATCTGCAAAAAAAAAATACCCTTAAAAATTGCGAAATCATAACTCCCCACTATATCACCTTGTGTTAGTGAGGAGTAAAAAAAATTTAATATACGAAGATCATGCATGGAACGATATGTCATCTATATGTGTTAAAATCTTGATATCAATGCATCATTAAATTTTTTATACATATTATTTTTTTCCTTTTTTTCGTGTATAACTTATATAGTGGCATATAGTCATATTTGACTACAGTATTAAAAAATTGGTTTGGCGAGATTAACATAATTTAAGAGGACCAATAGGTTAAGAATATATCTAAAGCTTGAATTGAAGATACAACCATAATCATATCATAAAAAGAAGTTTTAATATACGAAGATCATGCATGGAATGATGTGTAAATTAATGTGTCGATTTTGATAACAATGCATCATTTATTTTTTTATGGTATATTAAAATCTTAACAAAGCCTAGAATTTCTGGGTTATAAATACTTGAAACTACATTATTAAACCTGTTTGAAATGGGTTGTAAAAAGTGACCGTTTGAATAAACAAGAACATTATTACGTAACAGATTATATTTATAGAAATATTTATACCTGCAAAGTTTTGTGAATTTAGAACATCATTATGTTTACTTACCTTATTATAATCTACAAAAAAAACATCTAATTTTTACTCCTCACTAACCAAAGAGGATATACCTAGTAGGGAGTTATGATTTCGCAATATTTAGGTAAGGGAATTTCTTATTGCAGATTATCAACTAATGTGCTAACAGATTTTTAATTATCTCAATAGAGACGAAGTTGGAATATTTATTGTAGGAGAACCAGGAAATCATGGCACCTACAGGGCTTACGACCTGTCATCGGCTGGTTTACGTGATCACTTTATGCGCTTGCGCAACGTTCACCAATTATGCCTTTTTTAATGAGATCCCTATCAATTCAATTTTGAAAGTTCTATATATTGTAATACTGAAATTCTTTTCGCTTGAAAATAAGGAATTTTTACTACAGCCATCTATGGGTGAAATTATGAACAACAATATTATTATTTTTTTTTTTATTTTTTTTTTTTTTGTTGTAACGCCATCTATTGAGAGAATTGGTTTTTTGTAAATAATGAAAGCTACAATTCTTATATCTGAGGTGACAATGCATTTTTCGCATAGAAGTCACCCCTGAACTGCGCCAGACTTATGAGGTCATTTTTGTCTTATTTACCTACTTGTACCAATGTGTAAGTAATCGAATATTTTTATTATCGTCGTCTCTATTGAGTTAATTAAAAATCTGTTAAAAAATATCTTTGACTCCCGACAGGGAAAAAAAAAACAATGTTTGCGCATATGCAATAATAAAAATATTCGATAACTAATGTGCTGTTTGCTATGTACGGCGTGTTTATTTTACTTTATCGATTATAGACTAAAGTACTCATTCGATTATTTTAAAATTTTGCAAATATGTATATCTAATACTCGCTTAGACCCCATTAGATTTTGAAGGATATCTGAATAGAGCTTCTCAATTTTTTTAACAGTCAAATATTTCAAAGTGACCCCAAGCTCAGGAAACTTATAATTTGAAAATTTTATTTTCAAAATGGTAAAAAGGCACATCACTTTCATAAAATGGCATTGAAGAGTTATCCAGTTTTCATAATAAAATATTTAAATAAAAATAATTTAACAAACTCATTTCATGAAAATGGTGAATATTTTCCATACAAAATTTGAATACGTTATAGAATGACTTGTTAGTGAGGAGTTTAACGTTGGCCACGATCCACTCGTTTAATTATTTATTAGTTTATAAAATTTACATTTGTTTACAATCTTTTTTTACACTAAACTGTATTAACATTTTGTTAGTTAATATGTACATAACATATTATAGTGGAATGTCCGTAACAGAATTTCTCAGCTCGTCATTCGATGTACTTACATTTAGCAAGACTCTAGAATAGTGTAATATTACAGACATCATAAGAAAACAAATGACCTTTTATTGGCACATACATAGATATGACCTCCTAAACCATTTAACTATGTTGATCGAATTGTTCATATCCGTATGTACCATACCTACGTCATCCGAGACATATCCGTTCAAAACAACAGTTTAAGTAGGTACGTGTTATATCTCAATAGGTGCGAAGATGAAGTCTTGAGAAAAATCTAGATGTGACCAACTTTATATTTAAACATTTTTCAATTACTTTCAACCTACCGATGTTGACAGTCCACTTTGAAATATTTGACAGTTAAAAAAAATTGAGAAGCACTATTCAGATATCCTTCATAATCTAATGGGATCTAAGCGAGTATTAGATATACATATTTATAAAGTTTGAAAAGAATCTAACGAGTACTTTAGTCTATAATCGATAAAGTAAATTAAACACGCCGCGCCGTACATAGCACACAGCACATAGCACATACACACACAGATACATTGTGATGAAACTTTCACAATACAATCTCAGCATGATACTAGTTGATAATCTGCAATAAAAAATACCCTTTAAAATTGCGAATTCATAACTCCCCACTAATATATGTATATATATATCCCTTTGGGTTTGTGAGGAGTAAAAAAAATACCTATATATATAAATCAATGGTTAAGGATTGGAATATAGTGTTTTACGTTCACCAGTAGCCATTTTCATGACACTCGAATCAATCCCAATTTTGAATTTTTTTTGTAGATTCTTAGCGAAAAATTAGAAATTACGAACGGATTTGAATTCTAGATAGAATAAGGACACTGATCGGAGCTATTCAGTTGAGTAAATTGTCTTCTGGGGGGCAGGTCTGGTCGACTGGCGAAATCAAAACCCTCACGATTACCCAATATCCATATCATGGATATAATTATTATATAGAGCTCTATAATATCTTAAGATGTTATAGTGTTAACCAGACTTGCCCCTCTGTTGTACCTATATGTCGAGGGTCTTGAGGCTTTCAATACTTAAACTTTTCAACGGACAGAAGATGACTAGGTATATAGAAAGATACTAACTATTCAATGTCAAAAATTTAAAAAAATGAATATAAAACAAAAATTGTTTTACTGACCAAAACATTTTGTTTTAAAATTTCCCATATTTAGGAAAATCAGAGACACCAACTTGACACAATTTAAAATTATATTATGTATATTTACCCCTTCTCGTGTATAGATGTCTGACGTTTGCCACACTGACACAAGATAACTTTGTCCTCGGCCAAAACAATCACAAAATCACTGTCGGGGAACATCCCGACTTCGCACTCTTTTTTTTCTTTGCACTTCATTAAAACAAATAAATAAATAAATTCGACGCGGCAACCTTTATCGACAGTTCACTGCGAAATCCGTCAAAATACGACGCTACATTATCATAATATACAAAAAAGTCGATCGGTCCATTATTATTAATCGGGTGTTTATTGCGTTATTACAATAAGTTCAGATTAGGTACTGATAGGGGTTTATTAAAAAAAATATAGATCAACATTGAAAGTATGTAACGTGTGAACACACCGGGTTTATTATTCATCCCAGTGAACTTGTTCAATATCAAATGTCGACTAAAATGAAACGTCGGTAGTTACTTACTGTCTGTAGACAGGACGGTGGGAAGATACTCGTGTTTAATGTTGTTGATATTACGTAAATAGGTATATATAGAACAAGCAGTAGCGGTCGCTTTTTGACGTTCACATAATATATACACAAGTCTTTAATCATATTATTTATTCGTATGTAGTCGTTACTATACTTATGATTTTATACTTTTCACATATTCTTTTCCTGAAAACAACAGTTAATTGTATATAAAGATATCCGTGAAAGTAAAAAATTATCATTGCTCCTTAACAAAAGAAAAATATACTTAAAAATGGTTGTTTCGAACACCCGAAAAACACTTCTATTTCACCCATGTAACAAAGACGACATAATGATGTGGTACAAATCACAATAACCATAGTAAAGACGAATAATGACGTCATTATTCGCTTTATACGTGATGACCCGTTTTTCGCGCGTAATATATTTTTTGAATTTTTATAATAAGTTATAAGTAATTTTTTTTTTATTTTTAAAAAAAAAAATGAATATGTCCTTGTTAAACAAGTACATATACATCTTCCTACGTTCCCTAAACTAAGCATAAATGCTTGTCCTATAGGTGAACGAGATCGGTCGAGGCAGGATTCGAACTCGCGACCACTGGATTACTAACCCAGCGCGCTAACCGCTCTGCCATCCACCCATCCATATAAGTAATAATAACTAATAATTAGTTATTATATTAGTTATTAGTTATTATAAGTAATAATAACTAATTATATTAGTTATTATAAGTAATAATAACTAATTTACAATAAGTTATTATAGGTTATTAAAAGTTATTTTTGGTTATAAGTAAATATTATAGGTTATTTTAATTTATTACAAGTTATTACAAGTTATAAAAATAACTTCTTTTTTACCTATAAATATACACATAGTGTATTAAAATGGATATGTTTGTTTTATTAAAATATATCACTAGAAAGGCATTATCCTTAAATTATATGGCTGTAAATGCAAGGACATCTTTTGGTCAAAATAATAATTTTCTGTTTCAACCTCCTTTGATGTTTAACAATCTTCCCGAATGCCTTAAAAAAAATAAATTCATTTCCATTGTTCAAAAAAACAACTCAAAATTTATATACTCACCTGATATTATTTCAATTTATTTGTAATTTATTTTATGTTTTTTCTTATTCGGTCTTCTTCTTCCTTCAGCCATCTCTCCACTGTTGGATGTAGGCATCTTCTAAGAGCCTCCACTCGTCTTTTTTTTGGGCTTTTTGAACCCATCTGCTTCCAGCGACGACAGGGACAATATCATCGGCCCTGCTTTTCTGGGGCCGGCCTATTCCCCTTTTCATATCCCATGTTCTCCAATTTAGAATTCTGGGTGCCCATCTGTCCGTACCCTGTCTGGCAACATGACCTGCCCATTGCTATTTAAGTTTTGCAACTCGATCCATGACATCAACAACTTTTTTCTGGCGTCTGATTTCTTCATTTCTAATTTTATCTCTTAGACTTACGCCTATCATTTGCCTTTCCATGGATCTCTGAGTGCATTTTAGCTTATGTATGGTCCTCGCAGTTAGCGTGATAGTCTCTAGACCATACGTAAGCACAGGCAGGATACATGTTTCAAACATTTTTTTTTCAGACATGTGGGAATATCTCTGTTTTTTAGGACATGTTTAAGTTTCCCAAAGGCTGCCCAACCTAGTCCGATCCTTCTGGGTATTTCTGCTGTCTGGTTATCTTTTCCTAATTTTATCTTATGTCCAAGGTATACATATTCTTCAACAGCCTCAATTATTTTATTATCAATTGTGATAGTGCTGTTAGACGGACTCATGATTTTCGTTTTGTTTATATTGATTTCCAGGCCGACCATTAGGGAAGCATCGTGGAGTTCTTTTATCATAATATGAAGTTCTTCCAGATCGTCCCTTATAAGCACTATGTCATCTGCAATGCGGAGGTGGTTTAAGTTTATTCCATTTATTTTTATTCCCTTGTCTTCCCAGTTCAAAGTTTTAAATATTCCTTCCAAAACTAATGTAAACAGTTTAGGTGATATGGTATCTCCTTGTCTGACACCTCTTTTTATATTGATTTTTTCTGTTTTTGTGTTTTCATCGATTCTAACATCCATCGTAGCGTGTTCATATATAAATTTGATAAGCCTCACATACATATTTTAATATATTGGTACCTTATTAGGTAGGTACCAATATATTAAAAATATGTTTAATGTGTGGTCACCCTGGCATTTATATCCATGTACCTTGAATTAATTGTACCAGTTGGGTGTGCCTTTTTTGCTGTGGAATAATATTATTGTCACAATAATTATTTACGGTACCCAACTGCATATAGTTAATATTGTATTTTTGTATGGTGGGTGCATGGATGTAGATGTAGGTAATGTATAAATCTTCTTCTGGGTCACAATCCTGAGATTGGTCTGCACCAAACACTCGATCTTTCCACTTAACTCTATCGTCCGCCAGTCTCTTCATCTCTTTGTAACTGCTATAGCGCACGTCACCGATTATCTGGTCTATATAGTTGTTTCTGGGGCGACCTCTACAGTTACCCCCATCAATCATTCCTTCGACGATGGTAAAAAGCAGGCCTGGGTGCCGGATGTTGTGGCCTATCCAAGTTGTTTATGTATAAATATAATATTGTAAATCTCCAATCTCGAAACAGGCGTAGTCCTAGTGAGGTTGGGATAGTATTTATAAATTATTGTACAAGTGTCGAGATGATATAAATAAATAAATACATTGAGTTGCTCTGTATTTCACTAATTATCATGTTGAAGGCAAAATATAAATGATACAATTTCAACTGTAGGTATTACCCATAAACAGTAGGTACTTACATTTTTCACACTTAAATACGTAGTGTTTTTTTTATTTCGTACATTGAAGTATAAAATATAATTATTATTAACGATTAATCAAAATATACACAGTTTTTAATCATAAAATACGTCTTAAACGTATCCATGTATGTACGTGGCCGTAACGCATATGTTCGTTTTCATGGTAATTATATATGTTCGTTTTGTTATTTCAAAGACGAATCGACCACGTTTTTGGCAGCTCGTTATTAGCAATTCGTTCGAACAAAATGATTTGAATAAGCTATATACATGTTCTATTATATCATGTACGACAGACAAATTATCTCGACGAGATTGTATGTAAGTAATGTCATTGAATGTAAGTGAAGTGTAATTTGTACATAGCTATTGAAAAATAATGCTGCCAATATTTATCAATTATGTAGGTCTCTGAGACGAATTTGTAGTAAAACTTTTCATACCATCCCATACTGATGCTCGAGGTACACGACGACACTAGATACTCAATTGCGTACATCGAGTGTCCACGTGTGTACACCGTCTCGACACCAAGTCCCAGATATAAACTTAGAATACACCATAGCTCATTTTTACCAAGATCGAATAAGTTGTGTTTCAACGGCCTGATAAGGATATTGAAAGAAGAGTTATGGCAGGAAACAGAGTGAATGGAGCACTTAGACCAGTTATGAATGATCGCAACATATCAAAAGATGCTTAAGTTGCCATTCATAACGCAATCGTAGTGCCAACCCTGACGTATGCAAGTGAGACCTGGACATGGCAGAAGTCGCACGAAAGCAAAATAAATGCAGTTGAAATGAGATCGCTTAGAAGAATTTGTAACAGAACGATGTATGACAGAGTTCGAAATGAAGATACAAGAAAAGAATGTAAGATGAAGAAAGATGTAATTAACAGAATGAAAGTTAACACATTGAGATGGTTTGGCCACTTGGAGAGAATGAATGAAGAACGCCTGACGAAGAAAATATACAAAGCTGACAGGAATGGAATAAGAGGTCGGGGGCGCCCAAGAAAAGGATGGCATGACCATGTCAACGATATTCTGAAAGATGGAAATGTAAGAAGCGTGAACAACAGACGAACGTGTATAAGACGATGTATGAATGTTGATGAGGCGATGAATGTGTGTCAAGATAGAAAAATGTGGCGTTCAATTCTCTCTGCCTACCCCGTGAGGGACATGGCGTGATGTTTTGTATGTAGGTATGTATGTCGAATAAGTTGTCTAAATTGACATTAAGTTCGAAAATTAAAAATCACACAATTTCGTAAATAATATGTTGAGAAATATAATTTATTTGAATTGTGATCGAATGCGAATGCATAATAAACTTATGGAACTCGCTCACGCGAGTCGCTATAATTATGAATGACTAACTGAACCTAGCCAAAAAATGAAGGGGAATGGAGATTTATCCCTTACATATTTGATATTCTGTAAAATACGTTTCAATAAGCTAAAATTTATATATTTAAATACATATATAATTATATACATAGCTATGAAATTAACAGCTTTTTTATTTCCAAATAAAACGATGAACGATACAATAATAAATTGGGATATTAGATGGTACTGTATGATTAAAAAAATATGTCGAATAGGATAAAAATAAATTAGTTATTTACAAAAATAAAAAAAAACTAGTTGTATATGAAACTGATTACACCTGTCAAGATCAAATTTATATATTTTTATTATGATAAGGAAAAGATGGTTCTGTTACTTTTTTAGAAACTTCATTTTTATATTTGAAATTTTTCTTCTTCTTTTGCTTGTGCTAACATTTCACGATCTTACACACATACTACTCTCCTCCCTGTTTGCCTCTATTTCCTCGTTTCTTACTCCCTTCTCCATTTTTTCTCGCTTAGATTACTGATGCAATAAAATAATATGATAATTTACACAATACGATATTCAAAGGTGACTCGACATACGTACTCGTTTTTGATAATGTATGTAATATTTAATGTATCGTTGATTTTTTACTCTCCACACTATGGAATAGGGGAGAGTCATGACTTCGCAAAATTTAAGCGTATTTTTTTTACATCAATTTCTCAATGGGTATCATGTAGAGAATGCACACTATGAGTTTCGTCGTGATGTATTTGTGTGTATGGCGTATACGCCGTACGCCGTAGCATTTATCTTTTTTGTGTCCTCTCTACAGCCCAAACTATAAGTCCGATCGACTTCATATTAACATCATATGTGTAAAGTGCAAAGACCTAGAGCTGATTAGTTTTCCATAGACAACTTTTGATTTCTTCTCTATGAATTCATCATTTGCATTGTTTTTTTTTGTGTCCTCTCTGCAGCCCAAACTATAAGTCCGATTGACTTCATATTGATATCACATACGTTAAGTCCATAAACTTAGAGCTGATTAGTTTTCCATAGACAACGGTTCATTTTTTCTCAATGTTTCTTTATGATTTCATCTATTAAAACTGAAAAAATGCTATCACGACCTGGAAATTAGAGCTATTTTAATTTGGTTTCAACTATTTATACAACACCAAGAATCTTCAAAAAATTGTATTCAAAGTTGGTCAATGTTAAAAGAAAAATATTCAACGGTTTCAAAAATTATATTTTATTTAATGGATATTTGTATGAAACTTATATGTAACAAGAGAATTTTTTTATATTTGGCAATGTTCAGTTCATTGATTTCATATTGATATAAGAATATTAATAGTTTGAACTTAGAACTGATTAGCTTTTCATAGATATCATAAAATTTCTTCATATGATATCACGTGTCAAAATTGTCAAAATGCTCTAACGCTCTTTGAAACAAAATTTATCTGCTTTTATTAAAATATTTCATACAACATAAGCATTCTTCACCATACTGCATTAATAGTTTGTTTATCTTAACATAAAAATATACTATCGGAAGAAAATTTATATTCCTGGTAGTAACATTTAGTATGAATAAAAATGTAATTAGATAAATTTCTATGTATGGAAAAGTTCAGTAATTTGATTTCATGTTATAATGTAAAGAGCTTGAACATAGAACTGATTAGCTTTCCATAAATAACAAAAAATTTCTTCATATGATATCACGTGTCAAAATTTTCAAAATGCTCTCGCGTTCTGTAAAACAAAATTTATCTGCTTTTATTAAAATATTTCATACAACATAAGCATTCTACACCATACCTACTGCATTAATAGTTTGTCTATCTTAACATGAAAATATACTATCGTTAGAAAATTTATATTCCTGGTAGTAAAATTTAGAATGAATAAAATATTTCATATAACATAAGCATATTTTACCATATTGAGATTGTCAATATTTGTGGTGTGGAGAGTTTAGTGTTGGCCACAACCCACTCGTTGTATACAGTAGGTACGTGAACTCAACTCTTCAAAAAAAAATAATAAATAAAATAAAAACACAAAAATATATCGAATTTAAAAATATTACATGAAATTAGATGGATCGACGGCAGAGCGGTTAGCGCGCTGGATAAGTAATCCAGTGGTCGCAAGTTCGAATCCTGCCTCGACCGATTTCGTTCACCTATTGCACAAGAATTTATGTTTAATTTAGGGAATGTAGAAAGATGAACATATATGTAAGTACTTGTATTTTTTCAAAAAAAAAATATCCCTAATCTGTACAGTATCGCACCACCGCACAGCAAATTCATTTCATGGCTGATATTAATAATTTAATTTACCTACATATACATCGTATTTTATACTTAATTTATATCTTTCGATATTTCATTCGCATGGTCATACATTACCGATATTTTCTTCTCATTCCCGCTCAGCGATACCTCACTAATACGAGTCATGCGCGTAAAAAATGCTTTATAATTGAATTATTTACACTATAATATGATGCAGATCTAACAATTAGTTATGTGAAATTACATCTTTGTTTTAATGTTACAATTATATTTGCATGTATTTATATACTTTGTGTATTATTCATAAAAACACCAACATCAATCGTCGAAAGTATGTTTTTTCAGTTAAACGTGTTAACTTCATAACTAATATTATTGTATATTTCTTCTTATTTAATATATTTTCTCCATAGTCATCCGTAACTAATGTTTCCTTTTCATATTGAAATGGAGTTTAATAGGTTTAATGGCGTGATTAATTGTTTGTCAATTAGTTTTGTAAAAAATACAATGGGCTGTGATCACGTCAGGTTTTAGCCTCGGTGTATGACGTTGTATGAAGTTATTTTGCTAATTTCTAAACAATCCGTGCTAAACCTTCACGCGGAAGAAGAATTACACAGTGTAGGTATTGTTAAGAAACCTAACTATAACTTCATATACATATGTATTTGTATATTACATCACGACATGATTCTTCAATGTGGGGTGCTCAGTGACAGGTGTGCGCGGGTGCATTACGTTATCAAAATAATCACGAAACATGCGTTTATTCCTACACGCTGGCCTCTTCAAAAAGCACTTTTTTCAATAATTTAATTTTTTGAAAATTTACTATAGAATATACAATTTTTACACTAAATTGTACACATAAACAGTTTGTCAGTGAAAAATTTCTAGTATAATGTATTAAGTAGTTAACAACCAAATTATAAACTTAAACAATACAATAAAATTTTATCATATTACATAAAAAATAAGTTAATTAAAAACAAAAATAAAATAAAGCAATTCAAAAACAAAGCAAAATAAAAACAATAAAAATAAAGTAAATCAAAACATAAAAACAATGAAAATAAAGTAAAAAAAAACGAAAATAACGTAAAACAAAACAAAATAACAATGAAAATAAAGTAAAACAAAACAGAAGACGATGAAAATACAGTAAATCAATACAAATAACGATGAAAATAAAGTAAATAAAAAAACAATGAAAATAAAGTAAATCAAAACAAAAAAACAATGAAAATAAAGAAAATCAAAAACAAAACAATGGGTAAGTAATTAATATATTCTGAATGGTTTGTGAACCTTATTGCTGAGGTACCTACGTGAAATATTATTTTGCCTGTTGTATTTTAGATGTCATGATTCAAGATTGCCTGGAGAACGCCCGAAAACATTTTAAAAACATTTTTCCACATCGCCTTTTTTACAAGAACATTTATTTTTGCCCTTAACCACCCTGGCACTACTTGCTAACCTAGTAGTTGTATTTTACATCAAACAAAATCGTTGAACTTTGAAAATTTCCGGTATACATTCTTTTATATTTAACGTTTACTGTTCTCCTTAATAATATGTACAGTTCGTGTGGGAAGAAACGGAGGAGATTTGCCAAAAAACTATATTGTGTTTTCATCAGACGTTTACGACTTAATTGCCAAATATCTCGTGTTTTAGATAATATTATATTTGTGCTGTCTACGGGGGAGTTGTCTGTCTTTTGACGCTGAGATCTGTGACGCTATCGAATGACGGCGATGTTCAACAAGGTCAAAGAGAATGATCATGAAAAGCAGGATTTAATCCAAGTTCATGATTAGGTACCAATCAATCCTACGGACTGCATTGATACAATGTCTAAAACTCTGAGAGGTTGTAAACCAAATGTCAGTTGTGAAGATGATTTCAAACTGTTTTCGTACATCAAGATTTAATATATAAATAAGGTTACATACCTACTAAGACGAATGTGTGGTAAAACGATGTATGATAGAATAAGATATAAGGATATTAGACGAGAATGTATAATTAAAAGAGACATCGTAAGTAAGATGAAAATAAATTCCCTAAGGGGTTTGGCCACATAGAAAGAATGAGAGATGATCGTCTGGCAAAAAAAAAATATAAAACGCTGGTAAAAGAGGAACGAAAAGTAGAGATCGGCCAAGGAAAAGTGGGCACGATCACATAAATGGATTTTTAAAGATGAGGACGTTAGAAGTAAGAATAACAGCAGAGCGTATATGAGACGATACATGGAAGTGAATGAAGCATGACATGTATGTTAAGAGAGAGGAGTCTGGCGTTCGATTCTCTCTGCCTACTCAAAAAAGGGAAATAGCGCGATGGTATGGTATGGTAAGATTCAATATTTGATTACGTTTATGTACGACAATATCCACATACCTATTTATTTATTTATTTATTTATTTATTTTATTTTGGGAAACAAAACAGCTGTTACATGTTTTACATTAATAAAAAAATAACAATCAGGAAAGTAAGCCAATTACATTGTTCCACAGATTAATATACATAATAAAGACAATTCAGTACAAAGTCAAAGACAAAAGTGTGGTGTAAGTGTACAATTGTGATGTGTGTGTATGTGTGTGTGTGTGTGTGTGTGTATTTTATGAAGCGAGGGTGGGACATGAAGAAAGGTAGGAGAGGAGGAAAGGGTGAGTTGTCATATTAATACAGTATTGGACATACCAAAAATTGTACAATTTGGTACATAAAGTATTCATTATAATATTGATGTTAGTTGTTTTTTTAATGAATGTAGGCTATTGTTAAAAATATCTGGCTTATGATTAAGGTTATTGTACATATTGCAGCTGCGGTTAATAAAAGTGTTGTTTGCATAGTTTGTTCTTGAGTATTTAGTGTAAAAGAGGAGGTTCTGGCGGTTTTGTCTGGCGGGGCAGTTGAATGGGATTTGTCCTAAGAGATACGGACTATCTATTTGGTTGTTAAGTAATTTATATAGGAAACATATATCAGTTATACCCCTTCTTTTGTTAAGTGGTAACATTTGGTGATGTTTTAAAGATTTTGGTGATGATGGGTGTGCAGTGTGCATATTGTCATAACATATGGGTTTTTGCCATTATGTAGGTAATATCATCCAGCTAATCTAAAGAACGAGAAACCTAAAGAGGGAATCCTTGAATTGGCGAAATTTAAAATTAATATAAGTCCATTATTAGATATAACAGACAACAGTCTGTGGAGCAATGTTACTGATTGGCAACAACTCGTTTAAACTTAAATCCTACGCAGATTTCATTGAACCGCATTTTTAAACCGTTGTGCATAGATCTAATGAATATCAACCTTCGTGGTCCGGTTGGTTAGATATCTGACACCTCAGCCAAAGGTCACGGGTAGAGAAACAGTTTTTAATTTTGTTTTCACTCTGGATCTATGAGACGATAAATATCGTATGAGACGATAATCATAATAAAATGGGATGACTTTTATACCGTCGTTTTTGTTATAACCTCACCTCAAGGGCGCTTTGAATAGACTCCAGAATGTGGCAACTTGTTATTGGTTGCGTGTTAAATAACATTTGACATAGTACATGTTAGTTGACGGAGAAGCAATTTAAAAAGTAAAAAAAATGATAACATTATTGTAACAAAATAATTTACATTGCACGCACAAGGCCAAAATACGCCACATTTTTTTGCCCACAATATACCTTCTGCCAAGACGTCTTGTCCCAGGAAGACTGCACGAAAGATGGAAGGACAACTGGTGTCCCAATCTCCAAGAGGAATTAATAGTTCAAGTACTTACCAACAGATTCGTAATCTAGAACAAGAGAAAGAAGAAGAACAAGAAGCATTTAAATAGGTATACCTACATATAAGGAAATGTATTAAGGAGGCGCGTGCTACTTATCTTTTAATTTGATATTGCATCATTACATACTACAAAACGAATATTTAAAAAAAATAGCTATGATAGTTTTGATATTTATAAATAAAAATATTCCTTATCTCTTCAAATATGTTCAGTATATATTCTTGTAGAAAAATAATAAGCAAACCCCGATTTTTGACAATTATCATATATTTCTAAATGACTATAAAGCGTAGAGCAATACATATTTTAAAAATTAAACAAGACAAAATACGTAAAAAAAATACGTCATGATGTTTATATTAATGCTTCAGATTTAGTAAAGAAGCCTCAAAAACTTTTATTTCGCAATGACGATGAATTGAAAATTAATGTTCTTTTAGGTTTAGGTTTCTTTCCTAAACCTGAAGCATTAATGCAAATGTCAAAACATATTTTTCAAGATATTTTTGTCTTCTTTAATTAAAAAAAATATATATAGCTCTACCTTATAGTTTATTAAAAATATTAGATAAACATTGAAATTCGGGGTACGCCATTATTTTTTCAACAAGAATTTAAACAGAATATTATTAAAAAGATAAGGATTTTTTCTTTATTAACAACCAAAGTTTTTTTTTTCAAACGATTTGATTAGTAATAATGATGGAATATCAAATTGAATAAAAGGTACACTGGCAGCGGGCGCCCTCTTAAAAAATACAACATAAAAAACGATCCACAATAACGTAGCAACAGTTATTTTAAATAATAATTAAATAACCCAATTTCACAAAAATATAATGGGTCAGCCAAAAATTTCATCAAACGGGAAAGAAGCGTATTACAAATGACAACAATTATATGAAATATACAGGCCGAATAATTATGTGTCTTCAAAATAACACTTTAAATTTTCAATTATATTTTGTGAAGGTGACATTTGATAATAATATTTTGTTGGTAGCTATAATTAAATTTCTTATTGTACGCACCCCACCCCAATAATATATAAGTAAGTACCAAATTATTATTTACTATTTTATACATACTTAAATGAAATCAATAAATCGATATAACAGCCAAAGAAAGTACTGGGCATTGTACATATGTATATTTAATATTTTATCAAAGTATTGATTTGAAAATTACATAATTATTATCACACAGTCAGTTTGTTGTGTGTTGTTGGATATTGTTGCTGTGTTATTTATAGATAATCGAAGAAAAAATGTTGAACCTTTTTTGTGTATGTACATACATTGTCCTCGAAATGTGACATTTGACAAAAGTATATATTAAATACTAGCGGACCCGACAGTCGCTGTCCTGCCCGAACTTTGGCTTGCCTGTTATAAGCTGTTTCAGCAAACAAAAATATCACACACCATCACAGGATATCCCACAACGTGAGGTAACCAGCTACAGGTGTGCGGGTGTGAATTACCTTATAAAAGGAAGCACGACACGTGCATGTATATCTACACGTCAGTCTCGCTTCACCTAAAAAATGCAATGTTGCCAGTATTGAAATGCATATTCCGAGACTATTAAAAACGGTTGATTGTTCTTTCAATGTTTAAAAATTCTTTTAGTTAAGGGGGGGACTGCTGCCAACGTACCTATTTTTCAATTTGATATACCATCATTATTTCTTATCAAATCGTTTTGAAAAAATAACTTAGATAGTTTGGGTATAAATAAACAAAAAAATACCTTAACTTTTTGATGATGTTCTGTATAAATTCTTGTAGAAAAATAATGGCATACCCCGATTTTCAACGTTTATCATATATTTTTAATAAACTATAAGGCGTAGAGTAATATATTTTTTTTTAATTAAAGAAGACAAAAATATCTAGAAAACTATGATGTGACGTTACATTAATGCTTCAGGTTTAGTAAATAAACCTAAAAAACATTTATTTTCCATTCAGCGCCATTGCGTAGTAAAAGTTTTTTTGGTTTATTTACTTAACCTGATGCGTTAATGCAACGTCATATCATATTTTTCCGGGTATTTTGTTCTTCTTTAATTTATAAAAAAAAATATTGCTCTATACCTTATATTTTTTTAGAAATTTAAAAAAAATGTCTAAAATCGGGGTATGCTTATTATTTTCCTACAAGAATATATACAGAACATAATCAAAAAGTTAAGGTATATTTCTCTTTATTAACATCCAAACTAACTAGGTTATTTTTTTCAAAATGATTCGTTTAGTAATAATGATGGTATATCAAATTAAAAAAATAGGTACGTTGGCAGCAGTCACCCTCTTAATCTAAACCATTCAGCGAACCACACAAAAAAAATTCATCAAAATCAGGTCAGCCGTTTAGGAGGAGTTCAGCGACATACACAGAAGAATTATATATGTTATAAAGATTAATATGGTTGTTTCCGTGTGTACACATATATGTACATACTAAAAATGGTAAATTATAGGTATTATATAAGTATGTTTGTTTATTGTATTATATTCGTTTTTTAGTTTCTCTGAAGTTCGCCAATTACCATAAAAAGAAAGTCTTTGACGATTGCATTCTCCCGGCACAGACGTATGGTTGAGAAAATCTTGTGTTGATAAACAGAATGCTACATAATTTAACAGTAACACAAAGAGCAATGGAAAGGAGAATCTTGGGTATTTCATTAAGAGATTATTAAAATTACCTGTGGATAAGAGAGAAAACGAAAGTTAAAGTAACCGACGTTGTCCAAAAAGATTGCAAAAAGAGCTGGGCAGGGCGTGTCGCTCGAACCACAGACTCCAGATGGACTAATAAAGTGCTGGAATGGCGATCTAGACCGGGCAAAAGAAGTGTTGAAAGGCCTCAAAAAAGGAGGTCTGACGATATTAGACGAGTGGCTGGAAGCGGATGGATGCGGTCTGCCCAAGATAGAGAACTGTGGAGGTCTAAGGGGGAGGCCTATGTTCATTACTAGATAAAGGAGGACTGACGAAGATATGTTCGTTGATGGTTGATAGACGAGCAAAATCCGGCGTCCTATATTGAATTCACAGTTGAGTTGAAAGAACAAAGGCTGCTAAAACCTGGATGTGGAGGGGACAAAATATGAACTAGTGGAAACAGATGGAATAGGTCTACCCGCTTTTACAAGGTTCTTCAACATAAATATCAAATTTTCGCTACACTCAGCACAAAATTCCATTTCAACTTATAACTTTAATACCGCTTAGTGACAGCGCGTCACCTTTTAAGTCTAGTCTAGTAAATTTAACCAATCAAAACATTTGAGTACAATACATAGGTCCGAATAGTCCTATCTAAATACTAAATTCTAAATACTAACCATGTTTTCATTGCACAGTCACTCACTTAAATTAGGAGATCACGTGGCTTCCTAACTGGAGGATGCTACGGAGTTTTTGTATGAAAATTGCATTGCAGTGACATATCTAAATACTTAGCGCATGCGCGTTGGCATGAACTAACATTTGCGAAATGTCAAAAATTAAGGTTGGTCGCGAGGAACCTTACGAGTGGTTTAATAATAAAATACGAGATGTTTTCGATGGATGATGATTTTAGCGACTTCGTCAAATATGTATTTGGTAATTTTGTCAAATCAAATACCACACAGAGTATTCAGCGATCTACTTGGTTACATGTATTTGTGTTGTTATGACAAAATACATTTTAAACGTCAGTCTAAATCCATGGAAAACTTACTTAAGAATACTAAATACTTCAGTGAGGTTACGAGTAAGTATTTAGTTACCTAGGACTCTGCATTCGGATCATACTGTCTCATGGTTTTGTCTATTACTTATATTATCAATAACTCTATGAATAGTCAAATGTCATAAAAAAAACAATGCCGGTTTTCGGTTTGGTGCTGCGCACGCTCCACTCACGGATTTGAGTTCCTACTGAGTAGGTACTTGATATTTTTGAATTGACATATCTTGATTTAAGCTTCCGCATATAAAATGGAAACTGAGTGAATATATTGTTTTATTGGTCTAGGAGTGAAGTGAGAACACGATTCTCAAATCAATTTGATTAATAAGGTGTGGCTCATTCATAAAAATCGTAGACAATAGAAATTCAATAATTAAAAACAGTTTAATAACCTTCATGACTCTAATTATCAAATAATTGTACTCACTCATGACATTTATTAGTATTGTATTTTCAAAAGATAACCTAATACACTGTTGACATTCACAAGAAATAAAATAAAGTGGTATATTCTCATAAAACTAGTTTAGAGCAATATATCGGAAATCTCTTGTCCCAAATCATTTGCGTCGATAAAATTCTCTTCAATGACGAGCATTTTTAATTTTCCTTATCTATCAAGTATGTATGATGGAGTGGAATTTTTTCAATATCTAGAGCAATTGACCTTATGGTCAAACAATTTTTATTTTGTAATCGTTTTCAACGACGCATAATTTTTTTGTGATAATTTAGTCGTAGGCTATAATGATGAAAGAAATGAAAAAGAAGGATATAATTCAAAAAATACATATCAAGATATAAAAATAAGCGTAATACAAATACACATCGTAACATAAAAAAATAGGTGCAATACATCAATAAAATACACTTCGTTACATTAAAATAAGTGAAATAATTTAATAACTAGTTGCATGTAACACATGAGATCCAACTGTCGATAGCGATAGTCTGTATACTATGTATAGTTGAAGAATAAGTACCAAACATAAACCCATTCATACAAATTATTCAATATTTTTAATTATTTGGTTTTCTATACAACACATGTACCTAGGTATGTATGTCAAGATAGGATAGTATGGAGGTCAGTACTTTGATCCTACCCAGAATATGAAAACAGCATGATGGTATGTATGTATGTTTGGAGATTAGTATCAAACTATTAAGTCTTCTTAGATATTGTGTGTAGACTACTGCCATACAAATTGTATGAAGTGATGTGTCACTAAATTCAATTTTTATAAAAATTGTTAAAAAAAATTTGCGATGTGCTGATACAATGTTAATATTTTTTATAGAAAATTAAAGTATCTAGTTGGGGTGTTTCTGCTTTTTTCGATATTTAAAAAAAATGGAAATATAGGCAGTTAAACTCATAAATTTATCATAAAAAAATATTTTTCTTAATAAATAATGTTTGAGAAACCCTTGAATTTTTTTGAAAAAACAGATTTGAGATTTTGTATTTGTGTATGTTTTTACCAATTTTCAGCGTTCTAGCTTTTATGGTTTCTGAGATATATGGAAAAATAAACCAAAAATTCAAAAGTTGATAACCCCTGACTGAAACAAAAATTCAAAATTCTGAGTATAAAAATTTTGTAGGCCTATAACTGTTTATATATTCTGAAATTTTGGGCTCTGTAAATTGAGCGGATTAAAAGTAATAAGGGGGGGAGGGGACACACAGACACACAGACACACACACACACAGACATACGAAATGTTCTACTCCGAATTCTGAGTAAATCCGTATAGGGAACATATATGCTGCGAATCCTCTAAATTGGTGTTTTTTGACTTCAAAGTTGGAAAAGCCGTGAAAAAAGTAGACCCTGCATACAATTCCTTCATACACGCGTTTTGGATTTTAACTGTCTCTTCCTTCAAAAGAATTTCATTCTCTTGAACGAATCGACAGTTGGATTAGTCTTATATAAGGTAGTAAATAATAAATATTCACTTGACATTTTTTCTCAACTATATACCTACCTGTGTATTTACGTCAGTTTTTGAGCCGATATAATATGCTGCATCATTTTAACTTATGATTCAACTTTGTGTAAAATCAACAGGCACACATCTTTTGTTGCAGATTGATTTATCAAAATAAATTATTAGTTATTCGTTTAGTATCTTTCAATTCAAAAACATTATAATGTCTAAGCAAAAACAACTCAAGTAAATGTAAAATTTGTTCACTAGATATAAACATCCTCTTGTTGAGCAATTTTTTTACGTATGCTCACTGTATTTATAAATTTGTACCACAGAATAAGAAATATACAGACCTTACAATACATAAGCTACGACTTTAGGTTAGGGGCTTGGTACACAGGTAAGTTTATAATATAAATCTGATTTATAATAAATAAATGGTATTTATATTATATAAATCGGATATAGATGACACATTTATATGTATATACATTAAAAGTATTTGCTTTTAGAAATTTAAAGCAATTTATTAGTTTTTTAATTGTCAATACTGACGATATTTGAGGTAAAGAATACTAGGTGTTTTTCAATGAAACAAAATTTAATATATTATTAATAATTTTTCAACATCTCAATAGAGACGAATTTGGAATATTACACTAGAACCAGGAACTCAAGGAACCTACAGGGCTTACGACTTGTCATCGGCTGGTTTACGTGATCATTTTATGCGCTTGCGCAACGTTCACCAAACATACCTTCTTATTGAGTTTCCTTATCAATGCAATTTTTGAAAGTTTTATATATTTCAATAATGGGATACATTTTTAATATCATTCATTCATTTTCATTCATACCATCACGGCATATCCCACAATGTGGGGTAACCAGCGAAAGGTGTGCGGATGTGCATTGCCTTATAAAAGGGAGCACAACATATCTATGTATACCCACACACCAGTCTCGTCTCACCAAAAAGGCAATTTATTCAGAATGGGTGGTGAACTTCATTGCTGAACTATGTAAGATTTTATTGTTGCCTGTTGTATTTTCGATTACCCGGCTCTTACGGGACACTCGAAAACAATAAGTAATAGAAAAGAGTGGAAGCACTATTTTAAGCCGGTGCCTCACAGCTAAATATCATCATCTATGAAAAAACGAAGAAACCTTTTTGTAACGCCATCTATTTAGAATTTTTCAAACAATGAAAGCAAATTCAATGTTTGCGTATAATATGCAAATATTAAAATGTATTATGAAACCTGATCAATCAACAACAAATCTGTGTGCGTTTGCATCACAAAATTTGATATCGCATTTCTTGTTATTTTTTCTTAGTGCATTTGCGGTCAACGTCGTAAGTATGTTATGGTTTTAACCAATAAAATATTGTGCGCACTAAATGATTTGTGTTAAAATGAAATTTAGTGCGCATGTTCAATAATGTGTGTCAACGTGATAAGAATTAATATTTTTTTTTTGTTATTTGCCGTATTCCTTATCACACACTGCACACGCATTTATTACCTACTCTACCAACAATCGAAACTGTTAAGGTTTTTGCGTGTTATTTTATATTTTTTTTATACCTTCAATGCTGACGATCGTGACTAAATGAAAATAAATTACCACAAAATTTTCATATCAATTCCTATGATAGATATATTTATATTGAATAATTCGCCATTTGGGCATTGTTTTTTAGTATTGTAGAAATTGATTCCTTATAAGCACTTCGTATTTTATCAACAATATTATTAATTGAATTCAATGTACCTAAAATGATAAAAAAATATTCACATTCGTCGATTGTTCTTTTTGCACTAAGGTGCCGAGATTGCTTATCTAGAGGGCTACATGAACTACTTTTCGCGCTATGCATTTTTTATCGCTCTCTTGGCGTTCTGTGAAGGAGCCGTTTACAGTCTCAAATGCAGAGCGGGTGGTGGTATTAGTGTACTATTACTATATTTTTATTGCTATAGCAATTAAAATTGAAATTAGCGCCCTTGGAATGATCTTGAATCATTAAACGGCGCTATACAAATTATTATTATTATTTATTTATTTTTATTTATTTATTTATTTTTCACACCTTTATCACAAAGACTATTATGAAGATTACTGCTGCCCAACTAGGTAACCCTGTTCTAGGGCTAGCAGTTTACAATTTTACCAAGCCAAATATTTGACATTTTGGTAATATGTACATAGTTACATAGAGCGGACACCAGACATCACAACACAGTAAATTACAATATTACATAGTTACCAATATCTTAAACACAAAAGTATAAACTGATACAGTAAATTTTGATATGTTATTATTCTAATATTATTTCTACCATAATATGCACACCCGTTGTTGTCATTTATGTTATGTAGCAGTTTGACATTAAAATTTGCTCTGTGGTCTTCTCAACGTATATACTCAGTAAAAATATTATTTGACTTGAGTCACAAATCAAATAAAATACAAAATCAAGATTTCTTCTTTGAAATTAATCTAATAAAAAAAGAGAAATGTTTTAGAGTTTATTTGTCTTAAAATAAGATGCAATGTAAAGACAATCCTCGAACCAGCTTGTGTAGCGTGTAGTTATATTATTTAATATTATTTCTCAGAATTATTGTTGGATGTTTAATATTTGGGCAATTTCTGTCCTTCCGTAATTCCCTATATATTTTTTTATTCTTGTTTTAAATAATGAATGTGAAGTTATTACCTTGAGAGACTATAATTATAAAAATATCGTGGATTATAATTATAAAAATAGATTATAATTATAAAAATATCGTGGATTTTATTCTATCGGTAATTGTGTCTAATGTAATTTTTGGTACATGGTTAGTATTAGGTATGTAGGTAGGTAACTATATGTAAATTTCCAGTTTTTATCATATTCTTCTTCTTTTTCTTAGCCTTGTCCTAATTTAGGTAGGGTCGGCTCTATTGTAATAAATTGCATTTAATTTTTATATAAATCATTCAATATGTATAAATTTGTTTTTTCCAATTTGTATATTAGGTACTCCTCACTGCCCCAAGGGGTTGAAGTGGGGAGTTATGAATACGCAAGTTTAAGCATTTTTCTTGTAATTTTTTTTATCGCAGATGATCAATTAATATCGTGCTGAGATTGTATTCTGAAAATTACATCACAATGTATCTATGGGTATGTGCTGCGTACTTTGTGCTATGTACGGCGTGTTTATTCCATTTAAATCGCTTATATTTTGACTAAAGTACTCATTCGATTATTTTTAAATTTTGTATATCTAATACTCGCTTAGACCCCAATAGATTATGAAGATTTTGAAGGAAGGAATTTTGAATACAAAATTTGAATACTTTGTGCAATAACATAGTTGTGAGATGTTATAACGTTATTTTTCGTTTATGTTATATGTAAGAAATTGTAAATTTACGTCTAAAATAAATATATGTATCTATATACATACATTTGATGTTTTTTCATTGTTTTATGTTATGAACTGAACCACCTATAAGTCCGGATAAACACTATTATAACTGACCCACCTCTAAGTCCGGACAATCTATTGGAACTGACCCACCTCTAAGTCCGGACAATCTATTGGAACTGACCCACCTGTAAGTCCGGACAAACACTCTATTGGAACTGACCCACCTGTAAGTCCGGACAAACACTCTATTGGAACTGACCCACCTGTAAGTCCGGACAAACACTCTATTGGAACTGACCCACCTGTAAGTCCGGACAAACACTCTATTGGAACTGACCCACCTTTAAGTCCGGACCAACACTATTGGAACTGACCCACCTGTAAGTCCGGACAAACACTCTATTCGAACTGACCCACCTGTACGTCCGGACAAACAAAGGTATGGTCTTTTTAATTTTGGAATAGAATCAAAAATATAATGAGATAACACAAACAGAAGCAAAAATATAATGAGATAATAAATAAATAATAAAAAAACTTATTGGTTAAGTAATGTAACGTACACAACACACGTTCATTGCCTCAGGCAGTTTCTTCCATACAAAAATGTACCTATTTAGAGTGATATTGAACTACTTAATTGTTTACTAATAGGATAAAGGTAATACGTACGAAGTGATGACATATTATTTATCTTATTATTGAATCAATGTTCGAACATAAAGGAAGGAAGTAGTTTTTCGTGGTATATATTTATTTATCCACATAAAAATAATACACAGTATGAGTAATTTTATCATTCATACATACGTTGATAAGATTAAATTGTAGTAGGTACATGGCTATCTCTATCATTACTTCCTAGAATCCATAGAACGATTTTTCAATATCAATATTTATTATCATATTATGTAATAAGCCAGTTACAGAGAACTTTAAAAATACAAATAACATAATGCCAAATACCATCATGCACATTACCTATTCGGGGAAAGCAGAACAAGACGAATGTTGAATGAAGCAAAATAAACACTTTTCATTTATATTATATAGGGTTCTGTATATCTAACATATCATTTTTTAATCCATTGTATCGCATGTGCCGTATTTACAATAGTCATAGCAACTCCAACATAGTTGATATCATCTGCAACACAAGAGAGGTATTTAAAAAAAGAATTCTATTGATTCTGAGTAGAGAGGAGAATTTCTGTTGATGGTTTCATCGCTTTTTATTGTTATATGCACAATTTTCATTACTTTTCATGTTTTATATATGCTTCTCTATATTAACTTTGTACTTTTTATTGTTGCTTCTTTATGCTTTTATAGGTTTTGTATAATTAGGTATGTCTTATTTGTAAAGTTTTTTTATTACTGTTTTTATCTTGGATATTTTAATATGTTTGTGTAAAATATTTATGAACTTCGCATGTTGTGTTCACTTCCAATTGGATATTCACATTATGTAAAATTATTATGATATACTTTCTTGTATGCGATTGTCAATGTCTGTAAGTGTCCCAAATAAAATAAAATAAAAAATAAAATAAATATAATTATTATTGACAGTTAAAAAAATTAAGAAGCACTGAGATATCTAAAAACTTTCAAAATCTAATGGGGTCTAAGCGTGTATTAGATAGGTATACGGTATACATATTTGCAAAATTTGACAAGAATCGAATGAGTAGTACTTTAGTCAATAATCGATAAAGTAGAATAAACTAGATGGGTTTAGATAATGATTTAGATGATTAGATAACAATTTAGCGCTGGGCTAGTAATCCAGTGGTCGCGAGTTCAAATCCTGCCTCGACCGATTTCGTTCACCTAGAGCACAAGTATTTATGCTTAATTTAGGGAATGTAGGAAGATGTATTTGTACTTGTTCAACAAGGACATGTTTATTTTTATTTAAAAAAAACACGCCGTACATTGAAGGTACACAGCACATATACACACACAGATACATTGTGATGAAACTTTCAAAATACAATGTCGGCATGATACTTATAAGTTGATAATCTGCAATAAAAAATTAGCCTAATAATTGCGAATTAATTACTCCCCATTATATCCTCCTAATTTTTAGAGGCCTAAACTGAAAGAATAAGGGCATTTACATTAAAGACAAATTTTTGAGCCATCTCAGATTTGCAGATGATATTGTCATCTCCAACGAAAGCCCATGAGCATTAGAAACTATGTTGAATGAATTAAACCAAGCAAGTATGGGAGTAGGATTAGAAATGAACGCGAATAAGACAAAAATAATGACAAATGGAGACAAAAAACAGATAAATATAGATACTCAGAGAATTGACTTCGTGGATGAATACATTTACCTCGGGAAACTAGTATCTTTCAAAAACACTAGAAACGAAGAAGAAATAAATAGACGAGTGAACATAGCATGGAAAAAAGTTTTGGACGCAGAAAGAAATACTAAAAGGAGACTTCAATTCCGAAATGAAAAAAATAGTAATGGGGACCTGTATTAATCCCAGTTTGTTGTATGCATGCCAAACTTGGACTTTTACAAACAAGACAAAAACAGCAATCAGATCATGTCAAAGAGCAATGGAAAGAAGCATGTTAAAACTGCGGAAAATACATAAGATTAATAGTGAAACTATTAGGAAAAAGACAAAATTAACAGATTTGCTAAAACAAGCTTTAAAATTCAAGTGGCAATGGGCTGGACACTTAACGCGTTTCACAGATGATACATGGACTTTACTAACCACGATATGGACGGGACCCAAAGGAAAAAGAAATGTTGGCAGGCCGTACAAAAGGTGGATCGATGATATAATAACAACAGGGGGAACGGACTGGAAAGAAATGGGCAAAGACAGAACTATATGGAAACTATTGGAGGAGGCCTTTACCCAAGAGGGATCCATCATGAAAAATATACATACATATTATATACAAAACAAGAAAGTAGAAATAAGTTTAAATAAAGTACATTAATTTAACTAACTACTAATTAAAAAAAAATACTTAAATAAATAAAACTTATATACCTATTATGCTTAAAAAAGAAATATTGTAATAGAAATGGAATAATAAAAGGCTTTATTATTATTATTATTATTATTTCGGGCTCTTTAACACCTTCTCAGGTTTATCACCTGGTGGGATTTGGGGTAGCACGAGCAATGCTGCCAAGTGCTATCCTTACTGAGTGTATAAAATGTGGTGTTTTGTGTGTTGGTGCCATGTGTAGTATTTATGTGTTAGTAAGGTCAGTAGTGTCGTCGATTTGGAGGAATTTCCTCACCAGTCTGCATGTGTTTAATATGGCTGCTTTTTGCATGGTGACGTATGTGTATTTAGGTAATTTGATGGTTTTTAAACTGCTGAATAAGTTTAATGGAATAATTCCTGTGGTGGAAATTACTATCACAGATTGCATGTCCCAGATTCGCTTGATTTCGTCTTGCAAGTCAGTGTATTTTCTATTTTTTTCGGTTCTAGTTGTTTCGATGTTGTGTGTATTTGGTACAGCGATGTCAATTAACATTGTATGTTTATTTTGTTTATCTACAAGTGTAATATCTGTTCTATTGTTATGTATGGTTCTATCAGTTAGTATGGATCTGTCAAAGTATAGTTTGTGAGTGGAGTATTCAAGAACTGGTGTAGGTGTGTATTTATTATTATTATTATTATTATTAAATCCTCCTGAGGTAGTGAGGAGTAAAAAAAACTAGAGCTGTCGACTAATTGATGCTTTTATATTTTACTTGAAATACCTATAGATAATTCATTACCTAAACCTTGGTTACGTAATATTTCGTGAGTCGTTAGCACTGCACGATAAATTATTTATAAATTTGATCGAAATGCCTGCAATGCGACTGTATGTAATATGACAAACACGAAATTCATAACAAATTTAACAGAAGAATTTTAAATATTGTGTTTTTTGAGGCAAATTCCGAACGCCTTTACCGATAAAACATCAGAGAATTTTCATTGACCGTCAACTTCGTTATAGTGTCAAGGTTAAACAATATCGTTATTGAAATACAAACAAACCATCATGTTATTCACAACATAAAATGCAATGATTTCCTATCTTGACAAACGTCCATTGTCTTGTGGTGCCTACTATAAAAATAACGCATAACTCATTCATTCGTTCATTTATACAATCACGCCATATATCATAATGTGGGGTGACCAACAACAGGTGTGCGGGGTGTGCATTATAAAAATAAAGTACGAGTCATGCATGTATCCCCACACAACAGTCTCGTCTCAGCTAAAAATACGACATTGCTGAACCTCTATTTTGTCTAATGTATTTCCGATTACCAGGTACTTACGGGACACGGGAACGATATCCCGAACGGGACGGGTAATTTTGTATTTTTTATTTCCACAAGGAATCATAATTAGGTAGCTACTCCAATTTATGCAAAAAGACCCAGACATAGAGCCGAATATATAAAACTTGGATATAAGTACCTAGTTTTTGGCAAACAACCTAACAAATCACGTGGGCTGCGCAGAGCACAAATTTGAGTGTTATGCTTCGTTGATATGCGTGCAAATTAAGAAGTCCTCTTCAACAATGAAAATTCATATGGTGCTTAGTCCTGGTGCATGACACTCAAGGACCAACAAAGAGTGCTAATATTTGAAAACAGGATATTACGTAAAATATTAGGTCCACACCATGAATTGCGGCAGGTACCTGGAGACCACGAAGCAATGAGGAAATTCGTGCATTGACAGGACAACCTTTAATCACCAGCAAAATCAAGCTAATCCAGAAGAATAGCTTGGATTGGACATGTTGTCAGATTAGGCGAAGAAAGAGCCACAAAACGTATCCTGCAAAATAACCCTGTGGGCAAGAGACCCCTGGGAAGAACAAGGCAGAGATTGATGGACAATTTTACCCGAGATATGAACGTGCTGAATGCTTATGATGACTGTGAGTCTACTGCAGCTGACATGAATGCTTGGAAAGTTATTGTTCAGGAGGCTAAAGCTCTACCAGATTTTTATGGCCATAGGAAGTAAGTAAGTAAGTATTTGCTGGAAACATTTGAATTTGATTGATTTCAGTACTGAAAATGCCTTTAAAATGCGGCCCTTAGACCACAACTGTGATGGAAAAGAAGTTTTCAAAATACCGAATAACGCCGAAATACCCCAACTAGATACCTACTTTTTTTTCTACAGAAACTGCATACATTATAGTTGTACCTACATCTTTAACTTTTTTAAACAATTTTTATGAAAATTGAATTTGATGACGACATCCTTTCATACAATTTGTATGGCAGTATACACAATGTCTACGGGGACTCTATATATTATGTAGTTTGCTACTTAATCTCCAAACATACATACCATCAAGCTACTAACATATTCGGGGTAGGAAAAAAAGACTGACCTCCATACTATCCTCACTTGATATACATGTTTTATTTATAGATTGGTATGTATTCTTCAACTATACATAGGTACTATGGTACTATCGCCATCGACAGTTGGATCTCATGAGTTACATGCAACTAGTGATAATAAGTCCGGCGACATGTACATAAACCGCTGTAACTTGAATCTCATTGAAGGTGCAGGGCATTGGTTCTCAACGTGTGGTCCGCAAGAGCTAATAGGACCCGCGAATTACTTCCGATCATGACGTATGCTGTGGAAACTCGAGCAGACACTGCACACCATGGGGCTCTAAGGTCAATCACTAGATCGTACCCGAAAAGTTTAAATAAAACATATGGAATAGAAGATATCGTTCGGTGGAGTAGATCCAGAAGAAGACATTTGAGGGACCACGTAACCAGAATGGACCCCCCCAGGGGACTCGCCTTACCGGTAAGTCACGGGTATGGCGAACCCGGGGTACCTGAGCTGACTGAGCATTCATCTTATCCCTCTTCCACGTCACGGATAATGCTCTCCCATACCAGATCTCCCACATCTCCGCAACCTCCTATATCCACACAATCCCAGCCCAAGCCAAGGTGTTAGGTGACCCGTTCCAAGGGCTGAATGACACCAGGGCTATATGGTATCGCTAACGGAGCTTCTAGGAATGCAGGCGACCTCCTGGAATAACAAGCCTTACAGCACCATTCAGGGCTCTGATGCAGTCGATCCCCATTTCCCTAGATACTCGTGGGAACAGAAATGAGTAAGAACAAAAAAAAACAAAAAAACAGAATGGACAGTGATAGACTTGCGTATAATGCGTATAGAGCAGCAAATGAAATCCCTTCGGGTCGCCGTCTACCCGGAAGACCGCCCAAAAGATGGAAGGATAGTTAGACTTCGTCATATCAGGAGGCATAGTTTTTATATTACAGACCAACAGGTCAACTAAAAGAAGAAGAAGATACTTAGATGATAGTTGTTTTTAATATTTTAAAGTTTATTTTTAGATTGACAAAGTTTATTTTTTGAATACCTTGTGATTCCACAATGGTCAAAAAAAAAGATTTGGAACCGCTGTATATAGTCTGAATATAATATATCCTTGGATATATAAATATCTACCAACTTATCATACAACAATAACAAAGCAAAAAATAAATTACCTAAGTACCTACTTTAGAGTTGCTTAAGAAGATTGATACAGTTAATGTGGTCGTTGCTTTGTTAATTTATATTTATTATATGTTGTGAGGCACCGATTTGAATAGTTCTTCCACTCATTTCTATCATCGTCGTTTTCGAGTGTCCCGTAGAGTCGGGTAGGTAATCGAAAATATAACAGACAAAAAAAAATCTCACAAAAAAACCTTTTTAGGTGGTGTATGATGCTAGAACACATTCTATGCTATGAACACATTCTATGCTATGAACACATTCTTCAAGAAAAAGGAGAGTCGTAAGTGGACTTGGAAAAGCCCAGACGGGAAAACAAAAAATGAAATAGACTTTGTTTTAATAGACGACAAATCGATAATACGAGATGTAACGGTACTTAACAATTTTTCTACTGGTAGTGACCATCGACTAGTCAGAGCAACGATTAAAATAAATCTCAAGAAAGAACGTCGGAAACTGATAAATAAAACTCCAAATACCAGAGAAATGGATGTAATAGCAATAAGAAATAAAGGAGAGGAACTAGCCAATACGGTGGACGACCAGTTGAAGCTAATAGATACCAAAGACATGCCTATAGATACAATAGATTGTTTAATCAAAGACGTAATAAATAAGGGGCTGGAATTAATAAGGCCAAATTCAAGGTCAAAATCTAAAAGTAAACTCAGCCAATCTACAGTAAAATTGATGGATGAACGCAGAAAACTTCGAGGTAAAATACCAGCAGAAAGATTGCGGGAAATGAATAGAGAAATACGCAAAGAAGTTCGTAAAGACATCCGGAAATTTAATTTGTACCACATTGAAAAGACAATCCAAAAGAACAGTAGTAGGAAGATCCTAACATCAAAACTATCAACTGGAAAAAAGAAAATCTTAAAATTAACTAACAAGGAGGGTACAAAAGTCACAAATAGAGATGAAATACTGGAAGTTGCACATGAATATTACCAAGAATTATATACCTCTAAAGTTCCAAAACCTGAAGACTCACTAAAAAATGACAACCTTAACAGAGGGCTCACTTGCAATGTAGGGTCTGAGGATATCCCGGATATCATAGTTGACGAGATAGACTTTGCTCTAGAACAAATAAAAAATGGAAAAGCACCTGGAGAAGATAATGTTATCCCCGAAATGTTGAAATCACCAAGAAGACCACTCCGGCAAATTTTAACAAAACTATTTAATAAATGTCTACACACATCAAATATATGTACCAGAGAGTTGAAATAATGCAGTAATAACAATACTTCATAAAAAAGGAGATAATACAAAACTAGATAACTACCGTCCTATAAGCCTTTTGTCACACATATATAAATTATTCACAAGGGTAATATGCAACAGATTGACATCTAAACTTGACGCCTATCAACCAAGAGAACAAGCGGGATTCCGCTCAGGCTATAGTACTAGCGACCACTTACAAAGTCTCAAATTGTTGATTGAGAAATGCAATGAATATAAGAAACCCATAATACTTACCTTTGTGGATTACGAAAAGGCCTTTGATTCCGTGGAAATTTGGGCTGTATTGGATGCCCTGAAAGACAGCAGAATAGACGGAAGATATATCACGCTGCTGAATAACATTTATAAAAACGCAACATCAGTCATCCGCTTACATGAAAACACGGAAAAATTTATATAAACAGAGGTATAAGACAAGGCGATACCATCTCTCCCAAACTCTTCACCCTTGCTTTAGAAAATGTTTTTAAAAAATTAAACTGGGAAAGTAAAGGAATAACTATCGACGGAGAGCGATTAAACAATTTGCGATTCGCCGATGATATTGTGTTAATCTCGGAGGATGTCGATGAAATGGTGGAAATGATCAGCCAACTAGAAGGTATATCTGCTTCAATTGGTTTAAAAATGAATGTCAAGAAAACGAAAATAATGACAAACTTAGACACAAGCAATTATTGCCTTCCAGTGGAAGAGGTTGATCACTATATATACCTTGGACATAAGATGACCCTAGGCAGAGACAATCAAACCATAGAAATTGAGAGAAGAATAAGTCTCGCATGGGCGGCCTTTGGGAAACTCGATAACACCTTTCGTAGCCCCATACCAAATTCTCTGAAGGCAAGGGTGTTTGAGCAGTGCATTCTACCAATATTCACTTATGGCATGGAAACAACCACTTTAACCAAATTGTCTGCCAACAAGCTGCGTATAGCACAAAGGAAGATGGAAAGAATAATGTTGGCAATAAAACTAGAAGACAGGAAGAGGAATGACTGGATACGCAGTCAGACCAAACTGTCCGATGTGGTTGAGAGAATAGCCATGCAGAAGTGGAGATGGGCAGGACACCTATCAAGAATGACCGATAATAGATGGACTAAAAGACTGGTGGAGTGGAGACCGAGAGGAGACAAGAGACCACAAGGGCGACCACCTAATAGATGGATGGACGACATAAAAAGATTTGTTGGACCACAGTGGATGGGAGTCGCACAGGAACGGGAGGAGTGGAGAAGGAGAGGGGAGGCCTATGTCCTGCAGTGGGCAAACACAGGCTGACGATGATGTGATGCTAGATAATGCAAACCCGAACATATGCCTCTGGCTACCACACATGGTGGGATATGCCGTGATGATTTTTTAAAATTAAAATAATGAATATGTCCTTGTAGCAAATACCTACATATACCTACATCCTCTTATAGTTCCTAAACAAAACATAAAGGCTTATGCTATAGATTAACGCAATTGGTCGTGGTAAAATTCGAACTCGCAACCACTGGATCGCTAACCGATTTGTTATTCCACCATTCTAAATTTGTTCATTTTATATTTACATATTTATTTTTATTTTTAATATTGCTTCTCGGGCAACTAACAGGTAGGTACTATGTCAAATATTAATTTAACACTCACCCAATAACAAGTTGTCACATTCTGGAGACTTATGATGTTAATCGATATTGATCGTCTCCAGAATGAAAATATCCAGACTAATATCCAGACTGAAAACACAATTAGAAACTATGTCTCCACCGGGAATCGAAACACGGACCTTTGGATCAGCAGTCAGATACCTAACCACGAAGGCCGACAACAAAATATACCAGAAAAGGCAGGTATATCAATGACCATTATTTCTTTACTCATTTGTTGAGATAAAAATCTCATACGATTATAATCTCATATCTCAAATCATAGTTCTCATATTTTGTATTTGATGATTCTATATTTTTTGTTTTATTTATTTGTCCAATAAGTGGCGATGTCAATCTCAACCATTGCAAAAAAGCAATATGCCAATAATTATAGATGGAGCAGTGAGTGATGTTTGATGAAAGAAAATGTCATCATCAGTGGTAATGCTTGTCAAACAAAAACACTAGATGTGGGTCATGTAATATTAGTATTTATATCTAATCATTGTTAGTTCCCAACTGTTAATAAATAATCTTAGTATAAAGTTATCTGTGTATTGAATGAGTAGGTACCTATAAAAGAAGGAATTCATAGAAAGACATTATTACTGAGATAACTTAAGTCATGATTGCACTATTATATATTCATGATAATTATGTAGATTTATAGATACAAATACTTACTGTATTTTTTATTTATTTATTGGTAAAATAAACAAGCTAAAGATTGTAATTAATTAAGTTTACTGAAATTAATCAGCCAATATGCGTAATTTATTTATTTATTTATTTATTTATTTATTTATTTATTTATTTATTTATTTATTTATTTATTTATTTATTTATTTATTTATTTATTTATTTATTTATTTATTTATTTATTTATTTATTTATTTATTTATTTATTTATTTATTTATTTATTTATTTATTTATTTATTTATTTATTTATTTATTTATTTATTATATATACGCCCTTAATAGGGCATTTACAAAAAAAATACAGGATAAATAGAACAATGTAGGCACAACAAAATAACAATAAGTGTAAATACATCGATTATATAGGTACATAATAAAAAAACGTAAGTAGTTAAAGGAAGAACAATATAAAACAACATAATACAACATAATAAAAGAAAATAGAGGTAAATGATAAAAAAAACTAGACATAAAAGAAGAAAAAAAATAAACAGTATTATATAAAAATCAAAAATTATAATATGCGTTAAGCATCCTTTTGAAACCATCTATAGTGTGTACATTAAATATATCAACAGCACTATATTGGTTTCCAAGGCGGTGCAATCTATCTATTGGTGAGTTAATGATAAAGTTATTTCGAAGATTCTCTATATGAAAAGGTGCATTTTGACGTGAAGCAAACCTTGTAGGTACTCTGAATTTTATCATTTCAACTAGGTCAGGGGTGTCCAATATACCGTTGATTATTTTAAATAAACAAATTAAATCACAAATAGTTCTTCTGTTTGCTAATTTCGATAAATTTAAAATACTCATTAGAAAATCATAATTTAATTTTTCTAAAGGAATGGATAATTTATTATTTACAAATCTTAAAAAATTATGTTGAATTGAAGAATAGGTAATAATTATTTTCAAATTAGTTATTTTATACTTTATTTGTTTCATTGCCGTTATTATTAGGATTTTTTTATATTGTTTTTGAATTAAATTCTTTGGAAATGTTTATGTTACAGCAGTTAAATTTTTAATTTAGTTTAATGTATATGATTTTAATATTGGCTTTTTTTAGTTAACCTGTGAATATTTTACACGATTGTCGTCTCTTCTCTTTCCCTTAGAGCTTTTGTCCCGTTTCTATCGGGGTATGCTTTGACCATGATCCTGGAATTGGCAAGTCTGGTAATTACACATTGAAGCGACAGCCATCTGACCTTCGTAACCCTTAGGAAGGGGAACCAGACAAATTGGATCATGGCTGTATATAGCTAGTGATATAAATCCGCATACATACACTGCAACATACATACACTGCACAGGTCACTTTACAAATGTCGTATCATACTAAAATAATATGTTGATAATTTTATTACATCCCTTATAATTTTCGGTTAGGTTTACTTAGCCTTCAATGATAATAGCGAATGAAATACGGAAATATAAGAAGCGTGAACAACAGACGATGCATGAATGTTGACTAGGTGATGAATGTGTATCTAGAATGAAAAATATGGCGTTCGGTTTTCTCTTTCCAACCCTATGAGGAACATGGCGTGATGTATGGAATGGAATAGAGTATGGAATTCACTTGAAAAATGAAATAAAATACCCCACAAACGTATTTTTTTGCACTTTATCTTACCGCTGTTCTTGCACTGGTTTGTACTAATCATCTTATATTATAATTCGTTCCCATTTCCAAATAAAATAAAATATATTTCACCAATAACTTTTGTTGCGTATTTCATTACATCAAAATTTTGCGAATTAATCAACTATCTGGGATTGTAATCAAGACTGAATTCAAGAAATTGGAAACATATACTATTGTGGAAAAACAGCCATTGAGTTATTTTGATGATAGATAAATGTGTTATTAATTTCATTCAATTATTCATTTCTAGTTTGAATCGATTGTTGATAAAAATCAACTGTAATGAATCATGATCGAATTGGGTAAATGTGATTTGAGTTAATCGCACATACAATCTATAAAATCTATATAGATATATTATAATAATAAAAACAATAAAAATAAGGATCTTTTATACTAAAATAATTCGGGATCATAATAATAATTAAAAACTTTTATTGTGATATATAACGTGGCGGACATATTACTCGCAGGCAAATTCAACCACCATAGTAAATTCAAACAGTTACAGGAATAATTAATAAGAGAATACAAAATAATAAGAATTTAAAAATACAAAATAAATATAAAAACAAGAACTAAAATAAAAAATACACCAGATAAAGACACTATGTTTATTGGATGGGGGATTGGAGAGGAGAAAGGATAAATGGACAAAGGGAAAAAGATGTGAGTTTGTGGTTATGTGAATAAAAAGTGTGAGTTGAGACGCTTTTTGAATGCTATCAAGTTAGGGGCATCTCTGATACTCTTCGGCAATAGATTCCACATCCATGTACTGCAATGTGAACGAGTAAGTATAAGCAGATGTGTGGGGTATTGATATTGTAAGTGTGCTATTGTGTTGGGACCGTAAGTTAAGACCATGTGAGGATAAGTGGGCGAATTTCTCTTTGAGGCATAGTTCCAATCATAAAGTAATATTATGTAGAAAACAAGCATAATTCTTCAGTGAAAACAATAAAATTGCATATAAAAACACCATGAAAACAACATTACAACACTGTGTTATTGTCACTGAAGACACACTGAGAATTTTTCATAAAACAAAACTAAATCAACTGGACCAGTTAATAAGGGTCTAGTCAGCCAAAGAGGTCGTCTTGATGAAACATAATCAATTTTGTTTAAAATACCTAGTATAATGGAGTTCGACACCTTTAAAACCGTCAGTATTGACAATTTAAAAACAACTCTAGTTCACATAAACACATGGAAAAAATATTAAATATGCATAAAAATACTATAACTACTAAATGGTGACTTTTCAAATTTATAGTGACAACAGATACTAGAATTAAGATGTCATATGGACTGTAAAAATATGTAACTTCAGACGCCTTTATAGGTTACTAAGTAAAGTGCTACGTAAAAGATTATCTGAGGATTGATGAACAAATTTTACTTTGGGTAATTAATTGGTAAATAAGAAAATAATATCAAAATTTATTTACATATTGCCTGATTTTTATCTTGTTTGATGTAAATTTCTTCGTTCCCTCATCTTTATATTCTTTATTTTGTTTTGATAAAGTTATTAATTTTCTTCATTCCCTAAACTTAATTTGTTTGATCTAAATTTCTTCGTTTTCTAAACTTTATTATGTTTGTTCTAAATTCCTTCGTTCCCAGATCTTTATTTTGTTTGAATTTATTTCATTGTTCTCTTATCTCTATTTTATTTGATCTACATATTATTTTTGTTTCAAAGTCTTAATTTTGTTTGTTCGTTTCCGCGTTTCAAGAACTTTACTTCGGATTACATGATATTCATGTACCTATAATATAGTTAATCGTAAATTTTAAAGAGTTTTCGGTTCTCTTAGATATTTTGATCTGAAAATCTATCACGGTAGTCACCGATTCACTCTGATTTAACGTTGAGCCGGAACTAACATACATCTACTTCTGTAAAAGAAAATAAACAATACACAATAAATAATATCGCTTTAATTTTACAACTGCGAGATGAGAAGTAACAGGTATACAGAAGATTAAAACAAAAATATATTCCACGACTGCATTCATCCAAGGTAAAAACAACCAAAATATTATTATTCTCAACGTTCAAAACGAATTTACGATCAATAAATAATTTAATCTCAAATTATTTCATTCAAATTTATCTCCTATCACGTCAAACATTTAGCATGTGTAGCACGCACTGATGTCATGGTTCTTTACGAAGAGAACTGAGCGCCAATCAGACGTATTTTTTTTATTCAATTTCATTGAACGAGCACCGCATCATCGTGTTTCTAGAAGGATCGAGAGGACGGAGGAAAAATCAAATATATTTATGTATACTAATAGTACCAATCAACATGTCTATTTCTGTTTATGGTGTACTGTACATAATATATTCGAAATGCTTAGCAAATTCTGCATTAATTTTGTAGCTACCAAGAAGCGTGTTATGCATCAAAGAGAACTTTTTGGTGGATATTGGATACCTATTCTGTCAGCACTGTGCTCGGTATCCCCTCAAAGTCATGAGGAAGAGGCAGACCACCGGTGTCATGGTAGACGGCTATCCTCAGTGGGTGTTCCACAAGAAACAGCCCACTGAGGACTAGGAGTACCGACCCCGGATGAATTAGAATAGAGGGACAGAAGATGATGAATGATGATATTCTATTTCCTTGCTATAATCCAACTCTTGGTCTATGCCGACTGGTGGGGTCAGCTCTCCCCGTCCTTAGATTATAGGTCTTTCTGTCCTGTATTATGTCACCTATAGGAGTTGTACATTGTCCAGCATTCGGAGCCATAGAGGAGTGCCGGTCTGACAATTGTCTGGTGCACTTTTCAATTAAATTTTGCTGGCATTTTTGGATCGTAGAGGACTCCTGACATTGATCTAAACCTCATACATCCCACACTGATTCTGTGGTTTACATCAGCTGCAAATCCTCCATTTTGATGCACGAGTGACCCAAGATATTTGAAGGAATAACAATTGGGTTGTCTCTCCACTCATTTTGCATTATGGGAGTAAAAGCAACATTTGCATTTTAAAACGGTAGGTACCAACAGGTACTCTGTCTTCTTTCTGCTCAGTCTAAAGCCATTGTCTTCCAGGATACTTTTCCACCTATCCAGGCTATTTTGTAGGTATTCATGTTTTTCACATATAAGTACGATGTTATCTGCAAATAGTAGATGATGATAACTATTTATTTATTATTACTTAAATGGCTCTTGTATCCTCAAATGGAGGAATATTGACCAATCAAGTTTGTTATAAAATCGTGCTTTTGTTAACTACATTAAAATGAACAGCAAATTATCAAGTCTGTGGCATACAAAAAAATGATAATAATTAATACTTAAATTAGAATTCAAAAAGTTGGGAAAAGAAGTTTTTTTTAATGGGATGTATAAAATGAAATCACAATTAGATGTTATTGTGTCTGATAGATTTTTACTTAAGAACATATGATAGAACATTAAGTTCATGAAATTTATTAATGCTGATTTTGAAGGCGATATTATAAGGAGGAAATATTTTGAATTTAATCAAGTGTGTTATTGATATTGGGAACTTAGGTGTAGGGCAATTGAAAAATATGTGATCGAGGCTACCTTCTTCTTGATAACAATATAAGTATTTAATTTATTTAAATAAAATAAAAATATCACGAGCTCTATTATAAAATTCAATATAAAATGTATCGGAATTGATTAAATCTACAGGATGGTTAGTATAAATCGTGTAGGTGGGATTATAGTGCGTCATCTCACAGTTGAAATCGACAAAATAAGTGTTTAGTAATGTATGTTTAATGCGTAGATAATTGCTGAAATCAATTTCATTGCTAAATTACGTAAGTACTATGTATATATCAACACGCAGGTGATACTACAAAGGTTTGTTTTGTAAAAACCCAGATCCAATTTGTAAATAGGATTTCCTCTGACAGCAACGGTTATTTCAAGAATAGGTACGTTTGAATTTTTGAGTTGTAGTCAAATTGGTTTTTAATTTGGATGTTTTTGATTTTGCTTGAATAACATGTTGTGATATTTTATGATTTTATGTAGTATCCATTTTGGAGGGTTCTCTCGCCAAGTCAAGGAATCTCCCAACAGAATTAGAGATGCGTTACACCATGCTGATGACAGAGAGGCCTGGAAGAGTTTTGTATAGGAAATAACGACACTGGATCATGAGATAACGACCACTAAGAGAGAAACAGAATAGAGATTATTGTGATATTTCCATCTTTCATGATATTTTACTAAATATAGTCGCAAAAACAAATTTACTGTTAATTTGAGGAGATAAAAAGATATGAGATTATTTGGCGGCTTGTCCGAGTTCGATTCCCACAGTTTTACACACAGACACAGACACAGTTTTTATTTTTTTTATTTTTTATTTTTAATTTATTATGTAAACAGACAGTTAAATTTACTTATTTTACTAACATACATAATATGACATGTGAACCAATAAAGTTTACAAATATTATCGTTATTATATTTACAAAAAGAAGAAGAGTAGGAAAGTAGGAAAAGGGGAACCACGAAGCCACCACCTAACCACGAAGCAGTAATCTAGAAATTGAACATTTAAATCCGTTTAAGGAGTTATTGAAAAGGTCTATTTCATTAAAGAAAGCGTTATAGTTACAACACGTTCTATATATGTAGGAGCTCTGAGCATAATTAGTACTACAATTAGGTGGCCTAAATGTATGAGTCTTTCTAGTAAGCCTATTTGGTGCATGAAAGTTTTTAGAAAGTTTAATTGTGTTTTCAGTCTGGATCTATGAGATCTTAATATGGATGTCTCTAGAAGGTGTATCATAATATATAGTACTAAAGCGCCCAAGAAGCAATACAAAAATCAGTGCAAAGAAAGAAGGATGTGGCAATCAGTTTTATCTACATATTCAATTAAAGACACGACGCGATCAAATGAGGTGGTTTGATCATATTGAAAGAATGAACGATGCACGATTGACCAAAAAAATAAACATGAGTGTAGGATATGGTGTGAATAGCAGGGGCCACCCCAAAAAGGAATGGTATGACCATGTGAATGATATTTTAAAAGAAGGAAACATACGACGCTCGGTTGACTCTGTACCACGTATGGGACATGGCCCTTGAGGTGAGTTTTCACGAAAACGGCGCTATATAAATTATCCAACCATATATATATGGCGTGAAGGTATGTAGGTATGCATGAAATGGAGGCGTGTTTGTATATTACCAAACGCAATAAACCATAGTAATTGTGAATGATCTGAATAAAACATGAACAGTTTTGACGTTTGTTAGAAAATTATTCTTAAAAAATTCGTCTGACGTACGTAAAGTCAATAATAAGAACTTGAATCGTTCTCAGAATTCACATAATTATATTTTGATTGTTGGTCAGATACGGTAGATACAATTAGCAGAAACGATCCAATCCTGTTTCTGAATTCACATTTGTATTAAACCCACTAATTGGGTTTATGTAATGAGTGAAGTCAACTTCGTCATAATAAAACCATTCTCTGTTTTGAGACAGGATGAGTAACAGTAGCCGAAGACTGGCGCCTATCAACGTCGGCCGGGACCGAACGGAATATAGGATATTTGATTCCTTATGATTTAGTTTTGTATCGAACCAGCTTTTATCATCATACTGAACAATAATCCTTGTAAATATATTCGAACTTTGCGGTTAAAAATGGCATTAAGATAATAAATACTGAATCGTTTTATTTTTATGGCGATACGAAAATAAATAGATTCTACTTCGTGCTTTGAATCAAATATTGAAAATTTAGTAAAATGCCAATTTGAGAATAATTTAAATTATCGATCAAAGAAAGAAAGTGTATTTTATATCTTTTTTTTAGTTTTATATTACTTATCGGGCAACAACAGGCACTATATCAAATATTAATTTAACGCGCACCCAAATAATAGTTGCCACATTCTGGAGACTTACTATGTTAATCGTATCACAGATCCAGACTGAAAACACAATTAAAAATTGTGTCTCCCCCGGGAATCGAACCCGGAACCTTTGGATCAGCAGTTAGCACAAAGGCCGACAGTAATTATGAAATGTTTATTGGAGATTGCATAGGTATATGGTGTGAATAAAAAAAATATGTGTATTAGTTCAACGTATTTTTTACCGTTAGCATTAAAAACATAATAATATGTACAATGATTCATGATGTTTGTGTTCATTTTTTTTATTTTTTATTTTATTTCTTTAAGTAAATATATAACTTTAAAATACAATATACTAATACACACATTACAAAAAAATTCTTTAAAAAGTTTACATAGTGTCATATAGTTCATGTACACTTTATGTATAAAGGAATATAATAAAAGCTGAAAAAATTATGCTATTAGTTACGATTCAAAAACAACTGAAAAACAAAGACCAACAATTATTTTCTATTTACAGGGCGATTGGTTTTTCGTGTTTTTTTAACTGGTGAAGTACAGAATCAAAGAAATCCAGAGTATTAAATAAAAAAATGAAATCTTTTAGATTTTTTTTTAATTGTCAAACTTAAAAAAATGATTTTCTCGTTTCACTAATTTAATTGATTAAAAAAAACATAGTGATTTCTCAACAAGTATGGCGTTCACGTTTTCACTAAACGCTTTTTCAAAGTCTAAAAATACACTAAGCGCTATCCTAATTGTGGAATTTAACTTTCATATTCAAAATAATATGTTGATAAAAATCGGTTACGTGTAACCGAAACGGAATGAAATATTCCGACATCATCCACGCGGCTCATATGTAGTTTCATTGGTTTGTTTGTGCATGATCTGGTAAAGCCAGTCTATAGGTATATCACACGAAGGAACGACTTGGTTCTTAGAAACTTAGGTTGGCTATATGTAAATATCTATCTACGAAATTTTTGTGTTGGTAACACAACATACATAGCTAGTCCTCAGTAGACCACCAACTGGTAACAATACAATTAAGATGACAAAAACAGGTTTTATTTAATGAATGAATCCATTACCAAACACCTCCGATATACCTACATTGACATATGCAAATGTGAAAACAAGTTTGTAAAACTATTAGTCATACAGTTTGCTATTTTTTTTGGGAGTTTCCTATACTGAAGAGTATAGTCGTATGAATATAGGTACATACATAGTCTTATTTACATACTTTGATTGTTTCATTATTTTCCTTATACATAAATATCATTACGCCATGTCACATGACACATAAATTTTTAATAAAAAAAATGCTTTTCTTAATTAAAAATGTTTGAGAAACTCTGGATTTTTTTTTGAAAAAAAAATTGAGATTTTATACTTGTCTATATTTATACCAATTTTCAGGGTTCTTGCTTATATGATTTCTGAGATATATGTAAAAATTCAAAAGTTGATAACCCCTGACTGAAACAATAATTCAAAATCCTGAGTATAAAAGTTTTGTAGGCCTGTAACTATCTATATAATCTGAAATTTTGGGCTCTGTAAATTGAAGGAATCAAAAGTTATAAGGGGGACACACAGACACACACATAGCCACACACACAGACAAACTAAATGTTCTACTCTGAATTCTGTGTAAATCCATAAAATAAAACATATTTACTGCGAAGCCTCTAAGTTGGTGTTTTTTGACTTCAAATTTGGAAAAACCGTGAAAAATATAGACCCTGCATACAAATTAATCTTAAGCGTATCTTGGCTTGATACTTTGTCGATAGGTTAAGAGAATAAAACTCTCTTGAAGAAATCGACAGTTGGATAAAAAATAAAAAAAGACAGTTCTTTATATTTTTATGAATGCAATATTAGCACAAATTTTCCTTATAATTTATAATTTCTCGATGCATGTTAAAAATGTTTTTTTTTGTTTATCAATTGATTTCCCTTTAACTCAAACTGACGTCTATTACTTACAATGATATTGACAATATCGTTTTCGCCAAAAGAAAACATTGAAAGCGTCGCATTGAAAAGCGAAAATATTGTTTACGTAGTTTTGACGAAATATACGCAACAAATCAATATTTGTTTGTGCTAATGAGAACAAACGTAGGTACCTACAGTATAAAAACAAAATATTATAGCGAATGAATAACAAAATTCATATGTCGTCATAGGTACCTATCTATCGTTATTAATTCAAGTTGTCTATTCAAAATAACAGCCAAGTAAACGATATTATGTAGAAGATTCTATCCGATGCTTGACCATCATCTAAGAAATGGTTCATAACGTGTCTTAAAGAGGGCATAATATAACGCTAAATCTAGTGACCGATAACACGATATAATATTAAAACCGCTTTATGTACATGAAGTTATAATTTAGAAACTGGGAAGATATTATTTAGAAGCTGAAATAGAAAGAAGAGGTCTAGGATGGGCAGCGTTCAGCAAATTATCAAATGTTCTTAAATCTACAAATATCCCAATCCACTTAAAGAAAATAGTTTTTGACGCTTGTGTACTCCCTGTGCTCACTTACGGCTTTGAAACATCCGCATTTACTAAGAAAATGATGGAAAAGCTAAGAGTGACACAAAGAGCGATGGAAATAAGAATGTTGAATATCTCGCTAAGGGACCACAAAACTAATGAATGGATTAGGAAGAACACAGGAGTAGCGGATGTGGCCAAAAGAATAGCGGAGTTAAAGTGGAGTTGGGCGGGTCATGTGTCTCGGATGTCAGATGGACGATGGACAAAAACTGTGATGGACTGGAGGCCAAGAACGGGAAGCAGAAGCGTGGGAAGGCCCCAGACCAGATGGTCAGATGACATCAAAAAATTGGCAGGTCCTGAATGGCGAAGAATGGCACAGGATAGAGACCAGTGGAAGTCCAAGCGGGAGGCCTTTGTCCAATACTGGACTAAAGAAGAGGCTGAGTAAGTAAGTAAGTATGCACATGAAGTTACATGTGAATAAGGGTAACTATCGCGTGCGTTGAAAAAAAGTTTATACGTGATTTGAATTATCGGAAACCCGAAATTTGTTGATTTTATGCATTTTGAGAACACACAATTGAAATGAAACAACTATCACGAACATTCATTTCGATTTTATGCATTCTTTATACACAGAAAAGATTTATTTTTCTTTGATTTATTTATTTAGCGTTTGGCCGCATATGTATATCACAACTACAAAACAGAGTTAAAATATAACATTTGCTATTCTTAAGGTAAACTAATGTTGCGCAGGTTAAATTTTAATTAATGAATTAATTTAATAAATTTAATTAAAATTCCTTTTTGTGAATCAAAACCATCCAGGGAATAACAGCACACACAAAATATTTTCATCAAAATTGGCTCAGCCGTTTAGGAGGCGTTCAGTGACATACACACGTGCAGAAGAATTATATATATAAAGATAATAATTTTGAAATTTGACTTAAATATTTTGATGTATCTTTTTATTCATTGGTATATAAATTTTCCGATCGCCGTGGCATAGTTGATAAGCTATTTGGCGACTGTGCGGGCGTCCTGGGTTCGATCCCCAGCAGAGACGAAACTGATATAATTTGTTTTCTCTTCTTCTCTGGATTGGAAATACTGGTTAAATGGAATAAATTGCCAATAAACTCGTCACACCCGGGAAAGGTTCAACGAAGTGTTACTTATTTATTTTACAGAAAACAGAACAAAAATATTTAATAGTGTAGTCAAACAAAATTTTTTGCGTGTTATTTCTATTATTAAATTTTTAAACTGAATATTAAATGAGTAGGTACTCACCAATAGCCTTTAGGTGAAATAAATATATCCATAGAATACATTTAATAATATTACTTTTAGAAACCTATAATTCTACCACAAACACATTCGTCACTTAAAAAAACACTAAATAAACTAGAGCACTTTAAATAGTTTAGTTTTAGTGTATTTAAAAAAAATAATAACTGACCATTTAAATTTTAACATACAAACACATCCATACTGTTTAGAAACAAGTTTGATCTATCTGTCAAATATCAATATGTATGTCAGTATTGAACTATGTATGTGCGTAGTTAAATTAAAGAAAATTACATGTATTTTGATTAAATAATATTATAGATTATGATATTTTTGTTGACTTGTAATTAACTTGAAACATAATTATATTCACAAATAATAGGCATGATTGAATATGTAGGTACACATCAACACCATGTTGTCATATTTAAAGAATTATTATAATTTTATCTCACTGTGTAAATAAAAGATTGTTTGTCAGATTTATAATACAATATTTTCAACATAATATTGAAACAAGAAATAAGTGTCATTGTTGATAAAGTAAACATCACTGTGTCGGAGCCGTAGTACTTTAGTGATGCCTCTACAGTATCACATTTACTGCACGAGATTGGTTTTAATCACATGAACAAATCACAATGTGATTTTCAGTTGACAGTGCGAACCGAGCAAAGGAGTTCTTTAAAAAAAATAGTTTATCTTCTATTGTTTATGGTCAAAGTGACACAATATTTTATCAGTTATTTCAATGCATAATTTAATATGACAGCTTTTCTGAGATTCTATCTGTAACTTTCAATGCACACAGTGACATGATATTTTATATGCACAAAGTGACATGATATTTTATATGCACAAAGTGACATAATATTTTATATGCACAAAGTGAAACGATAATACATCTGAAATTTCTGTGCATAATCTTATATGACATCTTTTATTACATTTTATCTGCAATTTGTTATGCACAAAGTGACATGATATTTTAAATGTAATTTTCTATGCCTAAAGAGACACGATATTATCGGAAATTTTTATGCACAATCTAATATGACATATTTTCTGATATTTTGTCCGCAATTAAAATCAAACAGTAATTTTTGACAATTTTACAACATCTCGATAGAGAAGAAGTTGGAATATTAAGAACCAGGAACTCAAGGTACCTACAGGGCTTACGACCTGTCATCGGCTGATTTACGTGATCACTTTATGCTCTTGGGCAACGTTCACATATGTGCAACTTTTAAAAATATTCGATTTAATTACTTCATTCATAATAAGTCATAAATTTATAGTCTATTTTTGAAGATGTCACAAATTCAATTAGAATACTTTACAGAAATGTACATATGACACATGCTAATGAAGTCGACTTAATGTTACAGTTTAGGCTATATAAAGGGACAAAAATTTCACAATTGATACTCCATACATTCCATACACACACATCAGTGCGCACTCTCCATCATATCAATAGCAATATTTATGTAAAACATGCATATACACCATCACGGCATACCCCAGCAATAGGTTAGCGGGTGTGCATTGCCTTAAAAAAGAAATCATGACACCTGCGTCATGATTTCTTTTTTAAGGCAATCAGGAACTATATTCAGAATGTGTGGAGAACCTCATTACTGAACAATGTGATGTTGTTTTGTCTCTTGTATTTTAGATAACTCGACACTTATTTATGTAAAACAATGGTCGAAAATTACAAAAAAATATATAAATTATTTAATATGAATAAGTTGGTACCAACCTAATTGTCAGGGCCACTAAGATGATTATAAGCGCCACCAAAGCCATCGCTATGATCACCCCATAGATCATAAACGTGCCATCTGCTGGGGCTTCTGTAATTAAAAGAAATAAACATTTTAATTAAAAATGTAAAATGATAATTTAAAAACGTTTAATTTAAAAACAATGTAAAATTAAATTTAAAGTACATAGATTGTTGGCAACATCAGTCACATAATTTTGGTACTCTCTTGTATTTAAAGGTCGACAATCCATGAATGTTTTTTCATGAATACATTTCTACTGTAGGCAAATAATCTTCCGAAATAAATATTTTTTAGAACTTGAGGATTTTGAAATAAACAACCAAAATAAACAGAAAACGACCTGCCCCCCTACTAGACAACGTGTCATTTAGCTCAAGAAAAGAAACAAGAAAAGATAACTCAATGTATGGAAGTGACAGTCACGTGACAAATGTAACTTCCATAAATTGAGTTATCTTTTCTAGAGTTATATGACACGTTGTCTAGGGGGGCTGGGCTGGTATAACAAAAGCTTATCCTTTCCTTAACATATCTATTTCCTGAACCTACCTTACCTTTCCGTCTGTCAAATTTCAGTATTTATACGAATTTTTTTTTTAATAAAAAATGAATATGTCTTTCTTAAACAAGTTCATATACATCTTCCTACGTTCCCTAAAATAAGCAAATAAATGCTTATGTTATAGGTGAACGAAATCGGTCGAGGCAGGAAACGAACTCGCGACCACTGGATTACTAGCCCAGCGCGCTAACCGCTCTGCCATCGACCCATCTTAATTACAACATAAATGTATGGAAAGTTACAGGATATAAAATATTTTTTTGAAGAATCTAATACATCATCCCTGCATTATGGTAAGTATCTACAAGCCTTGAAAATCTTTTATAATTCCATTCTCTTATGGTTTTATAGTAAAAATAAAGTGTGATCTATAAAAGTCTCAAACTGTATATTGAGGATACGTGTAGGTCCTAATTTTAAATTTAATTCAAATTAATAATAACCTAAATTGAATATTTCTGCTTAGCTAGTTCAAATTGGTTTAGTTCTCAATGCGGTCATTTACAATCAAAGATAACACTGTAATTTGAAATGCCATTTGATTGGCTACTTCCGACCTTGTGAATTTAAAATCAATGGACAATATATTGTAATATGTACAATATTATTTCATAATAATAATAAAATTATTTATTATTATCAAAGTTTTAACAAAACATATTTGCCTCCGATGACGCAGGATGATATAATCGTGTTATAATTTTAATTAAAATATGTGTTTATCAAAATATTATTGCGAAAGAAATATTTACGTAATGGGGGCGTTCAAGGAAGGAAAAAGTATGTACATAAACACATACCATCATACCGTGTCCCTATTAACGGGGTATGCAAAAAGAATCAAGTTCCATACACATCTATCCTTGGCAACATTAATACATCGTCTCATAAATGGTCGTCTTGTGTTGAAGCTTCTAATGTGTAGGTACTCCTTTCAAAATATTAATCATGAAATAATAAGAATATTAATAACATTTTGTATTATTAAATGGAGGACGCCAGAGAATGATCAAATGCTACGTTATACTAACTTCTGCAACTAATAATCCAGGAAAGAATGTAAGAGAGAAAAGGACCAGGTTATCGAAAAAATTTTTGGCTTCATAGCCTGATGTAGTAGTTAAAAAAACTACTGCATCTCTGTTTGAGGCCGCAGTGAACACGATGGAGATAGCCCTGATAGTCGATAGCCTCCGCAAAGGGCACGGCAGTTGAAGAAGAAGATATGTTTAGTGTACGTTTCTCTCTTCTTCTTTCTCTGGTTTTAGGCCGAAGGCCTGTTTTTACAGTCGGAGACTGCCTCTTATGGTCTGGATGTCCAGCTGTCACTCCAACTTTTTGCTGGTCTACCCCTTGCTCTACGACCCTCCGGGACTTCCTTGGAGACAATTTTGGGTAGTCAATTGACGTTTCTCTCTGATTACCCTAAATTAGGACACAGCGTAGTTATAAATTATAAACAATCAATATATTATCTAAGCATTCGCAATATTTTTAATACAAATATTGATTATTATTAACGGTTTGTATTGGTTGAATTGGATGTTATCTAAAAGTGTCAATTTGTCGTGTCGCAGTTATAAATCTAGAGTCGCTTTCTCTGAGATTCATCTCAATATTTGACCTTCCTAACCAAAATACATCACCAACCATCTGACATAACACAGTAATCAGGTCTTGTATAATGTTTAACTTGTATATATAACTGGCAGCTGCGATGTCATTCAGAGCCGCGCTAAAGCTCATATTAAACCCTACCTTCTCACATTAAATAAAAGTTAAAGACCAAATGATATTTTTACTGACAATAACATCTCAATAGAGACGAAGTTGGGATATTATAGAAGAACCAGGGACTCAGGCACCTACAGGGCTTACGACCGGTCATCGGTTGGTTTAAGATGTAATTGTTAGTATAAATATCATTTGACTCCCGACAGGGAAAAAAATCCAATGTTTGCGTATATGCAATTAAAAAAATATATTCGTTTAAGGCCAACTTTCTAGTTTACTATAATCTATTAACTAAGATTATCCTTTATTTATTAAAAAAAACAGTTATTATAGAATTGTTAAATAATGGTTCTGATTTCATCAAATTACGATAGTTCAAATAAACACAAAAATTAACTTATTTAAAGAAAGGAGGTGAGAAAAGAGAAAAAAAACAAATTCATTGATTATATTTTTGAATTTAAATTCGACACTCTTGTCCCCAAAATGCTACTCGACACTTGTTCCCAAAATGCTGTGCAATGTGCAATTGTTTTTTAAGAAATCGTTACAGAATGATTAATACAAAAGAAATTTAATTTTTTTATTTTCAAGTCTGATTGCCTGTCTTAATTTATAAATAAATATTAGGTAAGAATTGTTTTATTGACCTACCTATTTTGTTTCAGAAAGAGTTAAATGGTAGACTATTTTTTCCTAGGTTTATTCGATCATTATTGGTCTACTTCCAAAATATGGTATAAATTCTTCAACGTTACTTGTACTGGTGAGCTCATTTTTTGAACATGAAAGTATTCATACGGTTTCATAAACATGTGGCAGAATATAATAATATGGAATAACAATGAATTCGTTTTACGAGATACAGAAAATATGAGGGTTGGTAGACCCATATAGATGGTTGGATGATATCTTCCAGCTGGAAAATCTGGATGCGAAGAGGACAAGATAGAAACTATTGAAAAAACTATTGTCGACCTTCGTGGCTCAGTTGGTTAGATATCCAAAGGTCCCGAGTTCGGTTTCCGGTGGAGACAAAGATTTTAGTTGTGTTTTCAGTCTGGATCTGTGAGACGATTAATATCATAAGCCTCCACAATGTGGCAACTTTTTATTGGATGCGTATTAAATTCATATTTGACATGCGTATTAAATTCATATTTGAAATTCATATTAGTACCTGTAAGTTGTGGCGAGAAAAAATATGAATAAAATATGAGATACTCATTCATTCATTCATACAATCGCGCCGTATCCCTACTTGGGGAGGGCAGAGAGGACCGAACGCCAGACACCTCTATCTTGACATACATGTTTTGCCTCATTTACATCCATGCATCGCGTCATACATGTTCTCCTATTATTCTGATCTCGTATAATACCATCTTTCAAAATCTCATTTATATAATCATGCCAACTCTTTCTCGGGCGGCCACGACCTCTCATTCCACTCTTTTCAGCCTTGTATACTTTCTTTGTCAGGCGCTCATCGTTCATTCTCTCCACATGTCCGAACCATCGTAGTGTATCTCTTTCAATCTTGCATTCTCGTCTGATATCCACATTCCTTATCCAATCATAGATCGTTCTACTACGCATTCGTCTTAGGGACCTCATTTCCACAGCGTTAATTTTACTTTCATGCGTCTTCTGCCATGTCCATGTCTCAGATGAGATACACTGATGGAGATCGCGATACCACTTCCACGACGGTGATGCTATAGGACCCATTGATCCTGTTCACCCCCGGACGCGGCCGCAACGTCGGACAACACAAATATATCCATCGGGTTCAACCACTGTCCCCGAGAATCCAACCTCAAACAGATGAGATACAGTGCGCGTTAATTTATTCTTGACGATTCTGCGCTAGTTATGTCTATAGTTATGTTTATCTAGGACATAATATGAAGCTTGGGAAAGAGAATCAAGAGGCCGAAGTAGAGAGAAGACGTGGTCTTGCCTGGGCAGCTTTCAATAAACTCTCTTACATTTTGAAGTCCCCAAAGTACCCCAATTATCTCAAGAAAAAAATATTTGACTCATGCATCCTGCCTGTTCTTACATATGACACAGAAACGTTAGTCCTAACGAAGCGAATTGTGCAAAAGTTGTTAGTTACGCTGAGAGGCATGGAGAGAAAAATGCTGGGCATTTCATTGAGAGATCCGAAGACAAACAAATGGATACGAGAGAAAACTAAAGTTGTGGACGTAGCTGAAAGGATGGCTACCCTGAAGTGCAGCTGGGCAGGTCATATTGCCAGATGTACTGACCAACGATGGATAAAAAACTCCTAGAACGGGAAGAAGGAGTGTGGGAGACCACAGGCTAGATGGTCGGATGACATCAGAAAGACTGTGGGAGTAAATTGGATGCAATGTGCCCGGAATAGAGACATGTGGAGGAGCAAGGGGGAGGCCTATATCCAACGATGGATTGAAAACGGCTGAGGAAGAAAAAGAAGAAGAAGAGATTCTGCGCTAAATATAAGCCAGCATATCTGGAGCCCTATTTGTTTGATGACTCGGGACTAGCGTACGTGGTTAGGGCATTTCTACACCCGCACCTGAAACTTTATGTGAAGAATCGCCGGGTTATTTTCGTTACCGGTTTTCCGTATTACTGAAAGTTTGGTAAAGATACAGTATTATTACAGTTATTATTATTATTATTTGCTCGCATTAAAGGTCAAGTAGAAATAAACCTGGACGGAAAATCGTCTGTTTTATTTCGGTTTATAAAACTCGTTAAAGTTCTCACCGATTATTTACGTTTTAACTCGAGCTGATCCGCTCGAATGACCAAAACGCTCCGAACGTCCACTTTTGAGACGCATTAATTACAAAGCGAAGGTCTTTGTCGACTGAAGTGTGTGTTTATTTTTTTAAGTGTTTATTTTGATTTTTCTCTCCTGTGCGACGCGAGTTGACGAGATTGAAATGTCAAAACTGAAAATAGACGAGACGCATTTTGATACCTTCAAAAATAATTCGTGAAAGCAAACCAATATAATTTTTTTACAAAAAAAAACAATTTAAAATTAAAAATACAAAATAAAACAATTCAATATTATTGCCCCATAGATAGTGTAGATAATTGTGAAATCCTACTATTTATTTATCACAACAAGTTGAGATTTCGAGATTTATACATTTTATTCATACCATCATGGCATATCTCACAATATGGGGTTACCAGCGACAGGTGTGCATTCATTTGGGTCGATGGCAGAGCGGTTGGCACGCTGGGCAAGAAATCCAGTTCGAATAATGCCTCAACAATGTCGCGAGTTCGAATAATGCCTCAACCGATTTCGTTCACAAGCATTTATGCTTAATTTAGGGAATGTAGGAAAATGTATATGTATATGTACTCAACAAGGACATATTTATTTTATTTAAAAAAATATATATATAAAAGGAAGCACGACACGTGCGTGTTAAGCTAAACACCAGTCCAGTCCTATACATTCAGAATGGGTGGTGAACCTCATTTCTGAACTATGCGAGATGTTATTATGCCTGTTGTATTTTTGATTACCCGGCTCTTAAAAACGATGATAGTAGAAAAGTGTGGAAGCACTATTCCGAACCGGTGCCTCGCAGCAAAAAATACACAAACAACAAAAAATCGAGTTGTATAGTGTATAATTCGCAAGTTCCTTAGGTTCCTTACACGAATGCATTTTGGGAATGATTTGTATGACGGGTGGGAAGATGATATTATTTTATCTAGTCAAGCAGAGATGTCCTTTTTGTTTAAAATTACTTTTATGATCTACAAAATAATTTATTATTTTACGTAGTGTGATCATACATATTATGTCATACGTATGATCACACACTGTTTATTGATACAATTGGTGTAATTTTTGACTGCTATTAAAATTTTCCACTCATTTCATTGATAAAGTTACCAGGTGTTTGTATAATTCAAGAAAATATTGACTTTTTTTAGACGTACGTTTTTTTTAAATCCTATTTTTGCCATTATTTTTTACTGGAGTATTTTTCTTTTTTTTGTGTTGTACAAGTAACGATCAAATGACTCATTGTTGACTTTGATTTCTTGTCTGTTAGTCATAGGTCAGATATAATGACCCATCAAATAGGTCGGTGTAGGTACAAAAATAATTCACAACGGAACTATGTATGTATGGCGTGGTCAGTGATTGTATGGTGTTTGCTTTAAATTGTAAATAATTGTCCGGATATGACTGACACATCGACAATAACACACGCTACTCTATGGTTAACGCCACTTCCGGTGGACATAAGCTATACAATGCGCATTTCGCGCATGCGTGCCTGACATAAAATACACATGCGAGGAATTTCGCAAACAGACATCACATCGTTAATTCAATTTTTATTTTTTTATTTTTCGGAACACCTTACATACAATTTAAACTATATACGGACTACACTGGCGAACACCTACACAAACGGTATAAGAAATAGTATCAGAACTCACAATACAACAAATTATAAACTATGAAAAATTAATGTACATTTATAAAATCAAACATGACTTACTTAAACACAACACACTCCTGGAAACTGTTAGTGACATACATAACTACGACACTAGACAAAGAAACAACCTAAGAAACATTAGCAATACAACAGACAGACTAAACAAAGGACTATTATCCATCAGCATTAATTTGTATAATCAGCTACCAGATGACATTAAGCACTGCCAAAAACTCCATTAAACGTTTTTTTTTTATTTCAAACGAAATTGATTATTCCAGGTATTTTTTAATCATTAAATTATTATGGTTCTACATGTATATTTTCCTTATAATAGGACTACCGTTTCGGCTTACTAGGCTCTTATCAACTGGTAAACATAGAGTAGTGTCGTCTTCTTATATACTAGAAATCGGTCTATTTTACAACTATACAAATTACTTTACATTACAATTATGAAATAATATACTAAGCAGTTGTAGTGTAGCTAATATTGGGAAATTACTTGTATGCAGGTGTTTTTAAGAGATATAGAATAAAAAGGTATTAACTGACCGTTAAATAATATCTACATATTAGTACAGAAGGGATGAGGCTTATTAAGAGGTATATTTTTATTTTGGGTACTTTTTTTAGTGTGCCAATAGGGAGATTTTCAAAAAACCCGCAACAAAGAAAGGGGAGGCAAGTTATAATTGATATAAGTATACAAACAGAATCAAGTTTTAAATAAAAAGTACGTAAAAGTTTATACAAAAATTTAATTTAAAATGATATAAACATAAGAATTAAATGGAATGTGTGCATAGAAAGTAAATCCTTAAATATAATTAAAACGAGACCTATTACTATGTACTTATGAATTTCGAGAAGCACAAATTTAATTGTATACGAACGAAGAAAATATACATTCCTGTCCGCAATGTATATTTTCTTCGTCAGGCGTTCCTCATTCATTCTCCCCATGTGGCCAAACTATCTCAATGTGTTTACTTTCATTCTATTATGTCATTATCATGATAGTTTAAAAACTAGGTCAACTTGATCCATCTGTTTTCTATTGCTTTGACTATGAAAATTTGATCAAATGCACATGTTTTGTTAAATCTTTTGTTCAACTACATATTGAATTAAAATCTCAACATTCCTCTTATATATGCATGTTCAGCTTGATTGATTTGTTTCTTTAAACACATTTTTGTGCCCCATAATTATTAAACAATTATTATTTTTATGTGTTCTATCTTACGCGACGGACATGGCGTGATGGCATGTATGTATGTATGCATGTATAATTATGAAACATCTGGCTTTATGTATGTGTGTCGTTTACTGTCCTTGAATGTTGTCTGTGTTCTTAATTTGCTATTAGCTTCACATATTCCGCCTAATTATCCGCCCAATAAGATAATTTACACAATTACATACAAACAAATGCATGGACAGATAATACATATGTCCTCACATACAACATAAACGAAATCAATGAAATTTGTAAAGGAAAAATCGAAAATAAACGGAAAGTGTTAACTTTGGATTTGACTTACATAGTAGAATAATTCTTAGCAGCAATTCTTAGCAGCATCTATCGATTGATACGGCTTCCAAACTGTAGAATTCCGTAATAATTATGATAAATATGAACACATATATATTTCAGAACGAATTTATTTGACGACAAATAAATTCGTTGTGGAATATATATTTGGTTCATATTTATGATAATTAGAAGATTTTTTGTTTAAAATATTAACAGACATGCTTTCGTGAAAATCAAATAATACGCGATTTATACAACATTGTACGGAAAAATATATAATAATAATTATTTAGTTGAAGAACAGACCAACTAGGTCTACTAAACGAAATAGAAGAATTATTTAGTAATACAAGAGCGCAGTTTAGTAATACAAGAATTCTCCAGGGGCGCTATAGCTTATTTGGTGGCTCACAGAAACAAAACAGTCTTACGTAATTTACCGAATTTTGCCAGTCTTACGTAATTTACCGAATGTCAGTCTTACATAATTTACCAGTTTCACGTTATTTACCGAATGTCATTCTTACTTAATTTACCGAATGTCAGTCTTACGTAATTTATCGAATGTCAGTCTTACGTAATTTACCAGTCTTACGTAATTTACCGAATGTCAAGGTTCTGAGCTCGTTTACACTGAAACTGCGATCATAGCAAGCCGGACTCTGTCCAATTCTTTTAAAGAGTTGGTTCTCTGTGATCCAGATGATCTCAAATTAATCTGTCTTCCTGATGTAACATTCTTTTGACACATTTCTTGGATGTGATGTGGAGCTTAGACATTCGGAGCCTTAAACACCTTATTCTGGATATTTCAACTCGTTCCTCGTATATTCAATCTGGAAATTACAACAAGTGTAGTATTGTTGCTGACCATTGTCAAGAGATGCAAATCACATATGTTGGCCACATATTCCGTGGTTATAGATATGCCCTTCTACAACTAATAGTCGAGGGAATGATAGAGGGAAGACTGAGTCTGGGGCGTAAAAGAATATCATGGTTTAAAAATCTCAGGCCCTGGTTCGGGATTAGAGGTTAGGAGTGGCACTAGAAGAAAAATAAGTATTGTTGTAATGGAAATATTTAATAAGCAAAATCTATCATATCATTTTTTAATCCATTGTATTTCATGTGCCGTATTTACAATAGTCACAGCAACTCCAACATAGTATTTAAAAAAAATGCTTTTCATTTCGAGTAGAGAGGTGAATTTCTGTTGATGTGTTGTTTATAAGGTCATGTTTCATTGCTTTTTATTGTTATATGCACAAGTTTCATTACATTTTATTGTTTTATATATGCTTCTTTATATGAGCGGTGATAGCCCAGCGGTAATGTCTTCGCCTCACATGCTTGAGGTCGACGGTTCGAATCCGGGCGGGGCACGCACCTCTGGATTTTTAAAAAATCTATGTGCGGATTTATATCACTAGCTATGTGTAGCCATGATCCAATTTGTCTGGTTCCCCTTTCTAAGGGTTACGAAGGTCAGATGGCAGTCGCTTCAATGTAATAACCAGACTCACCAATTCTAGGATCATGGTCAAAGCGTACCCCGATAAAAACGGGACAAAAGCGCTAAGGGGGGGGGGAAAGATATGCTTCTTTATATGTTTATAGGTTTTGTATAATCATGTCTTATTTTTAAGGTTTTTTTTTACTGTTTTTATCTCGGATGCTTTAGTATGTTTGTGTGAAATACTGATGAACTTTACATGTCGTGTTCACTTGTACGCGATTGTTAATGTCTGTAAGTGTCCTCAATAATATAAAAGAAAAATAAAATAAAAACAATAGAAAAAAAAAGAATTGATCAATCCTTAGGCACGTCTAAATCAAATTTGATCATAATGCAAATACATATATTATTTAGTTACATACTTCCGCGTGGTGTCGACAAAAAAATACGATTTAAATATAGCTACCTATACAACAACCTACTTATTAACAAAATGAATTATGTGGTATATCTTTCTTAACATATTATATGACTATTACACTTCAATATTTCATAATACTTATGGAAATATTGATATAACAGTATCAACAAAAGACTATGAATTAGTAAGGATGTTGTTTACATAAATACGCCAAGGTGGTTCGGTGACAATGAATAGTTGAAAAATCAATGATCACAAAAAACGTGTGAAAAATCAATGATTTAGTAATAAAAAAAAAACTTCTGTATTTGCTTTGGATTTTTAATTTAATGTTTTAATATTGTTTATCTAAAAATAATCCTTCAAATATTTCATTTTAGATTTTTCGTTCATTTTTCAAGTATTGTCTCTTTCGAAAATACCAGTGAAAAATAAGCACAAATTAATAGATTTTTATAAAATATTATAAATGGTTTATGTTTAAAAAAGTTTTTATTTCTTGCAATATTAAAATATACAGTTTATTACATGATAATCATTTCAATTGTTGTTATGACAATTTTGATTCTGTCACTTTTTTTTCAACGAAAGAGTTGAATCTTTATGATAAATTACAGTGTTGAAAATATTTGTGTCATGGTTTTTTCTTAACTACCGTATCCCCTTATGCAATAGTTATTTCTGTCTGTCACTATAAAACACATCACCACAATATATTATATTAAATATTATTGGCGCAAGTTTGCGTACCCAATAACAAATCGCCTGTCTTAATTTCTTTGCCAATGACACGCTATTATTGTAACCACGATTAGTGGCTTCTTGGTGTTTGAGTTAATTAATTTTACATTACACAATGAGATAATATGTAACGTATTCTTAGGTGATGCTTAGACAGTCCAAATCTTCCCGCGAGTGATGGATGACCATCATTGTTAAGGTCGAACCCTGGGATTCCCTACAATATTATTTTGGTGGCGCGTAAAGTCCTATTGTTGCAGAATTGGCTCATGTATATTTTTCTTTGTCTCTGTATTAATATCAATTGACAGCTTTATTTATGGTGTTTAATGTAGCTGCGAGGTATCTTCTTCTTCAACAGCCTATCACCGTTTACTCCTGGACGAAGCCCCCCTCCATTTGCCTCTATGTCGTCTTGTCCTATGCGATCTGAATCCAAGACGTGCCAGCATGTCGTTTGATGACATCCCTCAATCTCAGCTGTGGTCGCCACACACCTCTCTTTGTCGTACGAGGTCTCCAAGTCAGCTATGTCTTTGTCAACGTCCGAGATTCTGACTATGTGTCCTGCCCATTTCCTTTTTAGAGTCGCCACACGGATTACACGGGTAACTTTTTACCGTTCTCTCACTGTTACGTTTTTTATTTTATTTCTTGGTGACAGACCTGGCATGGGTCTTTCCATAGCTCTTTGAGGTTCTCGCAGTTTCTCGAAAGTTACGAGACGATTGATGTCATCCAGAATGTGGCATATAGTGATGCCAGCCTCAGAATAGATGGACCGAATATATTGTCCTAGTCGCTGGAAAGCGATGGGTATAATACCCCCAGAAAAAGACGAATTGAAGTATTTAGAAGAGGTCTACAGTCAACAGTGAAGAGATGGCTGAAGAAAGAATAAGAATATAAATAAGTAAATCTTTTAAATGTTTTCACGTATATAGAATCAAATAAACACTACACCAGCAATTGTACACACCATTTAAAGTAACCATCTGTGAAATAAATTCAAAATAAATATGTATGTAAGTTGGTCGATGGTTAACAACATGTTGACAAGCTAGCAACAAATGATAGGAAACTTCCATTGAAAGACACGCTTATGCAATAATTATAATTTTTACGTAAAATTATTGAAATTTATTGCTAAGACAATTGGACTAAATACCGCCAGAAAAAAACGTTAAGTGACTCGAATCAGTTGTTCCTTGGACGACCCCGAACTCTTGTATCATTCCTGTCAGTTTTGTATACATATATTATTTGTCAGCGGTTCTTTATTTATTCTTCCCAATTGGGCAAGCCATCTCAACGTGTAATATAATTCAGTCATAAGAATCATTAATCTCGAAAACATACCAAACACATGTCGAAAGTAAACAAATATAAAACGTCTTTTCTGGTGTTTCGGAGAAAAATAGTCAAAAAGATATTCGAAGCTGTATAGGATAACTGAGTTTGGAGAGAACGTTAAAGATAATTCAAAATAGGGAGGCTGCGATTGGCGAGACACATGAAGAATGAATGAGGAGAGCACACCAAAGAGGATTATTCACACAAAGCCCTAAGATGTAGCGTTGGAAGACCCAGACTCCGATAGCTGCATGGAATGTAGACACTATTGGCATCTGGGACTGGAGGAGTGCATGCCAGGATAGAGGAAGATGGCGAGGAATGCTAGAGGAGGCCAAGGCACACAATGAGCTGAAAAGCCTATGATGAATGAATGAATTAGAAACTTTATACAAATTGTGATGTTTGCGAATTTCGAACAATGGAAAAAGTTTTACACAAAGTGTAATGTATTTTTTATGACTGTTGACTTTTACCGTTAGCAAAACAATAGTTTCCAACAATAGTTATTATTTTGGAGCATTTCGTGTGTGTTATTATAATCCGTCATGGAAGATTTTTTAGGTCATTTTAGAAATCTGCGTGCAAATGTTACAAGGCAGCTAAGAGCTAAATTAGCAGGAAACTGTGCCAAGGCGACTGCTTAACTGATAAGACGAAAATGCATGAAATAGTACTTTACCTATACAGAAATCCCGCCCCTACATTTATCCAATAGCAATTTATGCCATTTTTCGCGCAGTACTTTATATAACATATACCTATCCACTGTCCACACAAAACAAAACTTTGATACTTTAAAAACTTTCCTGATTCTCGTAAGACCAGATATCTTGTCCACGATATAATATATAATGGAAACCTATACCACGTTGGATAAATTTCAAAGGATGAGATAACTACACTTGAGAGAGTATGGCTACAATGCATTGCAACTATCTTGGAGAAATCTTCTTCATATGTTTGAAAACGAGTGAAATCTCAGAAAAGTGTAATGGAAAAAAAAACGAGATAGAAAAAGAGGAAACGAAGAAAGAAGTTCAGATGAACAAAATTACATGTGGACTGACGTGGCATAGTTGGTATATCCTGTGTTCGATCGTCAATAGAGGAGAAATCTATGAGTGTATAAATTATTTCTCACGTAATTTTGCTACTCTGGACTGGAATCACTGGTTAGGTGGAAGAAATTGCCGAATGACAATAAATTCGTCACTTGTGCAGGATGCACAGAAGTGTATATTTATTTACAAAACAAAAAAAAAGGTAGGTTTTAGAGACAAAAAAGTACCCATGTCACAGGATAGACAAGTGTGATTCTTTGTTCTCTGAAGGGTAAAACCAAGGGCCTGCCTTGAACAAAATCTTCATACAAAATCTGTATGTACTTCTGAAGCCTGCACGAACTTAATTGTTGTACCAAAACCATTTGTAAAAACATGAAGATAAAATATTGTTATTTTTAAGTTGGCAACAGTTGTCATTTTTCTATGGTTGACACTTGAAATTTGATCAGTTTGTATACTGTACTGCTTATTGCTATATCGCTTACAAGCTGCCATTATTTTTCGAAATACTTACTTATCTGTTCTTGTCTTACAAAATGGGCCGAAATTGCTGTATAATAAATTGTGGAAACAAATACGGTATTGACAAATCAATATCATATCACAAGTAAGTAATTACAATATATTTTTTCCCCCATATTTAAACTACCTTGATTTTCTATGTTTTAAATATAACAATTATAGAATGAAATACTCACATAAAAAATTAAAGTACAGATAATATTAATAGCATCATTTTTATTCCTCCAAGATTAATAATATTGGCTCGGTTGTTTTTACCAAAAATACGACGCTACTTTTTAGGTTAAGGTCAATAAAAATTCAAGATATCTAAGATCATTTCTTGTTACCGTAATACATTCAAAGTTTTGTTTTTTTTAATCTGTGTACCTAAAATATATTGCTTTCCGTGTATATTTGTTAATTAGTATTTCATTCCGTCTCCTATTTTTCATATTAGCTCATTTTTTCGCAATTCGCAATGTCATTTTACGCAAAACAAACATGTCTGATCATGTGATGTCTGTCTATGAGTTCCGTTGCAGTAGGGTTGGGCAATATTATTAGTAGGTCATTATTAATTCCTCCAAGAACATTTCTCTAATTTCCAATCTAAACAACATTGTTAATTGAGGAACAACTTTATGCATTTATTAGATTATAATACATAATAAATATATAAACTGGGATATATAGCGCCGTAGATATAAAAATTAATCAAATATGACCAAAAAGCATAGATATAAAAAATTAATGGGATATTTTTTTTTAATTGTGTATTTATTAATATGGTTTTTTTTGCAGATTCCTTAGCGATCCGCAATAATATTTACTTTGGATAGGTGCCGTTAGAAACATCTCCAGAAGAATAACCCCATATTCTTGTATTTGTTCCTCCCATTTCAAGGCTGGCGAAATAGATAGGAGTGGTTATATTTTGAAACTAAAAGAAAACGTAGTTCCATCGGTTTTCTTCTCATCGATTGATGCTCCAGTACAAACTGAGGTAAGTTGCGAAATTCATAAAAACAAATACCTATAAGTAAATATTTTTTTAATAAAATATCTTTTTATATTCTCAAGTATCGAATTATCGTGAAATATGGTGGTACATTTCAACAAAATAAAATGCAATATGTCATATTTATAATTGAGTCGAAAATTTACTATAATGAATAATTTCTTTTTTCTAATTGCTTCTCGGGCAACTAACAGGTACTATGTCAAATATTTATTTAAAACGCACCCAATAACAAGTTGTCACATTCTGGAGACTTATGATATTTATCGAATTTCAGGAAAAATTATAGATGTAGACCACGATTGAACTGATCATATTTTGAAAAATAATATTATTACTTAAAATAAATAAAATCTCAATTTTTTTTACTTTTTCCACATAATAAATTTGTTTGACCATTGAGGCGTTTCGCTCGAAAAAGCATCTACAGAATGGCAATTGATCATATTTTTTTTTCTTTTTTCAGGAATTTCTAGCAAATTTGCCCGGTACGTCTTCAATGCCAAGCGTTTCATCATCCAGTTGCACTCCAGTAGAATCATTGGCCAATAGAACTGGCGGAATTTTTTTTGTAAATAAAATATATTTCAGCCTATATCTTTGTTTATTTTGTACAACCTCCATTGTCACTCAACATTAAATAACGATGTAAGTCCCTTAATTAAAATGCAACGAACGGAACTTTTCGTTATTTTTTGTGTGTTTTTAGTTTGTAGACCTGAATTTTTCGTGTTTATTGATTTTTAAAAGCAGCGTTATTTTTTTACAAAATCGATGTTAAAGTAGTATTATTGTTAGGAAATCGATGTAAACAGCATTTCCCATTGAAATACATTTATCTAAAAAAATAATATTAACCATTAAATACATTGAAAGTGGGTTTTGTCGATTTCACCCACAGAAATTTTATTTCATTAATTAATTTAATTTTTCAATAATACTCTTTGAATTCTGCATATTGCAAATCTAAATTTCGTTTTTTTTTTTCTAAAACTTGAGAATTCGCGTTAATCACGAAAAAAATATGCAATTCGCGAATAAAATCGAGTTTATCACAAACGCTAAAAACGAGTGGGTTGTGGCCAACACTAAACTCTCCACACCACAAATATTGACAATGAAATATTTTATTCATTCTAAATTTTACTACCAGGAATATAAATTTTCTAACGATAGTATATTTTCATGTTAAGATAGACAAACTATTAATGCCGTATAGTGAAGAATGCTTATGTTGTATGAAATATTTTAAAAAAAGCAGATAAATTTTGATTTAAAGAACGCGAGAGCATTTTCAAAATTTTGACACGTGATATCATATGAAGATTTTTTTGTTATTTATGGAAAGCTAATCAGTTCTATGTTCAAGCTCTTTACATTATAACATGAAATCAAATTACTGAACGTTTCCATACATAGAAATTTATCTAATTACATTTTTATTCATACTAAATGTTACTATCAGGAATATAAATTTTCTTCCGATAGTATATTTTTATGTTAAGATAGACAAACTATTAATGCAGTATAGTGAAGAATACTTATGTTGTATGAAATATTTTTAAAAAAGCAGATAAATTTTGTTTTAAAGAACGCAAGAGTATTTTCCAAATTTTGACAGGTGATATCATATGAAGAATTTTTTTGTTATTTATGGAAAGCTAATCAGTTCTATGTTCAAGCTCTTTACATTATAACATGAAATCAAATTACTGAACGTTTCCATACATAGAAATTTATCTAATTACATTTTTATTCATACTAAATGTTACTATCAGGAATATAAATTTTCTTCCGATAGTATATTTTTATGTTAAGATAAACAAACTATTAATGCAGTATAGTGAAGAATGCTTATGTTGTATAAAATATTTTAAAAAAAGGAGATAAATTTTGTTTTAAAGAACGCGAGAGCATTTTCAAAATTTTGACACGTGATATTATATGAAGAATTTTTTTGTTATTTATGGAAAGCTTATCAGTTCTATGTTCAAGCTCTTTACATAATAACATGAAATCAAATTACTGAACGTTTCCATACATAGAAATTTATCTAATTACATTTTTATTCATACTAAATGTTACTATCAGGAATATAAATTTTCTTCCGATAGTATATTTTTATGTTAAGATAGACAAACTATTAATGCAGTATAGGGAAGAATGCTTATGTTGTATGAAATATTTTAAAAAAAGCAGATAAATTTTGTTCTAAATAACGCGAGAGCATTTTCCAAATTTTGACAGGTGATATCATATGAAGATTTTTTTTGTTATTTATGGAAAGCTATTCAGTTCTATGTTCAAGCTCTTTACATTATAACATGAAATCAAATTACTGAACTTTTCCATACATAGAAATTTATCTAATTACATTTTTATTCATACTAAATGTTACTATCAGGAATGTAAATTTTCTTCCGATAGTATATTTTTATGTTAAGATAAACAAACTTTTAATGCAGTATAGTGAAGAATGCTTATGTTGTATGAAATATTTTAAAAAAAGCAGATAAATTTTGTTTTAAAGAACGCGAGAGCATTTTCAAAATTTTGACACGTGATATTATATGAAGAATTTTTTTGTTATTTATGGAAAGCTAATCAGTTCTATGTTCAAGCTCTTTACATTATAACATGAAATCAAATTACTGAACGTTTCCATACATAGAAATTTATCTAATTACATTTTTATTCATACTAAATGTTACTATCAGGAATATAAATTTTCTTCCGATAGTATATTTTTATGTTAAGATAGACAAACTATTAATGCAGTATAGTGAAGACTGCTTATGTTGTATGAAATATTTTAAAACGAGTGGGTTGTGGCCAACACTAAACTCTCCACACCACAAATATTGACAATGAAATATTTTATTCATTCTAAATTTTACTACCAGGAATATAAATTTTCTAACGATAGTATATTTTCATGTTAAGATAGACAAACTATTAATGCCGTATAGTGAAGAATGCTTATGTTGTATGAAATATTTTAAAAAAAGCAGATAAATTTTGATTTAAAGAACGCGAGAGCATTTTCAAAATTTTGACACGTGATATCATATGAAGATTTTTTTGTAATTTATGGAAAGCTAATCAGTTCTATGTTCAAGCTCTTTACATTATAACATGAAATCAAATTACTGAACGTTTCCATACATAGAAATTTATCTAATTACATTTTTATTCATACTAAATGTTACTATCAGGAATATAAATTTTCTTCCGATAGTATATTTTTATGTTAAGATAGACAAACTATTAATGCAGTATAGTGAAGAATACTTATGTTGTATGAAATATTTTTAAAAAAGCAGATAAATTTTGTTTTAAAGAACGCAAGAGTATTTTCCAAATTTTGACAGGTGATATCATATGAAGAATTTTTTTGTTATTTATGGAAAGCTAATCAGTTCTATGTTCAAGCTCTTTACATTATAACATGAAATCAAATTAATGAACGTTTCCATACATAGAAATTTATCTAATTACATTTTTATTCATACTAAATGTTACTATCAGGAATATAAATTTTCTTCCGATAGTATATTTTTATGTTAAGATAGACAAACTATTAATGCAGTATAGGGAAGAATGCTTATGTTGTTTGAAATATTTTAAAAAAAGCAGATAAATTTTGTTCTAAAGAACGCGAGAGCATTTTCCAAATTTTGACAGGTGATATCATATGAAGAATTTTTTTGTTATTTATGGAAAGCTAATCAGTTCAATGTTCAAGCTCTTTACATTATAACATGAAATCAAATTACTGAACTTTTCCATACATAGAAATTTAGCTAATTACATTTTTATTCATACTAAATGTTACTACCAGGAATATAAATTTTCTTCCGATAGTATATTTTTATGTTAAGATTAACAAACTATTAATGCAGTATAGTGAAGAATGCTTATGTTGTATGAAATATTTTAAAAAAAGCAGATAAATTATGATTTAAAGAACGCGAGAGCATTTTCAAAATTTTGACACGTGATATCATATGAAGATTTTTTTGTTATTTATGGAAAGCTAATCAGTTCTATGTTCAAGCTCTTTACATTATAACATGAAATCAAATTACTGAACTTTTCCATACATAGAAATTTATCTAATTACATTTTTATTCATACTAAATGTTACTATCAGGAATGTAAATTTTCTTCCGATAGTATATTTTTATGTTAAGATAAACAAACTATTAATGCAGTATAGTGAAGAATGCTTATGTTGTATGAAATATTTTAAAAAAAGCAGATAAATTTTGTTCTAAAGAACGCGAGAGCATTTTCCAAATTTTGACAGGTGATATCATATGAAGATTTTTTTTGTTATTTATGGAAAGCTTATCAGTTCTATGTTCAAGCTCTTTACATTATAACATGATATCAAATTACTGAACTTTTCCATACATAGAAATTTATCTAATTACATTTTTATTCATACTAAATGTTACTATCAGGAATATAAATTTTCTTCCGATAGTATATTTTTATGTTAAGATAGACAAACTATTAATGCAGTATAGGGAAGAATGCTTATGTTGTATGAAATATTTTAAAAAAAGCAGATAAATTTTGTTCTAAAGAACGCGAGAGCATTTTCCAAATTTTGACAGGTGATATCATATGAAGATTTTTTTTGTTATTTATGGAAAGCTAATCAGTTCTATGTTCAAGCTCTTTACATTATAACATGAAATCAAATTACTGAACTTTTCCATACATAGAAATTTATCTAATTACATTTTTATTCATACTAAATGTTACTATCAGGAATGTAAATTTTCTTCCGATAGTATATTTTTATGTTAAGATTAACAAACTATTAATGCAGTATAGTGAAGAATGCTTATGTTGTATGAAATATTTTAAAAAAAGCAGATAAATTTTGTTCTAAAGAACGCGAGAGCATTTTCCAAATTTTGACAGGTGATATCATATGAAGATTTTTTTTGTTATTTATGGAAAGCTAATCAGTTCTATGTTCAAGCTCTTTACATTATAACATGAAATCAAATTACTGAACTTTTCCATACATAGAAATTTATCTAATTACATTTTTATTCATACTAAATGTTACTATCAGGAATGCAAATTTTCTTCCGATAGTATATTTTTATGTTAAGATAAACAAACTATTAATGCAGTATAGTGAAGAATGCTTATGTTGTATGAAATATTTTAAAAAAAGCAGATAAATTTTGTTCTAAAGAACGCGAGAGCATTTTCCAAATTTTGACAGGTGATATCATATGAAGATTTTTTTTGTTATTTATGGAAAGCTAATCAGTTCTATGTTCAAGCTCTTTACATTATAACATGAAATCAAATTACTGAACTTTTCCATACATAGAAATTTATCTAATTACATTTTTATTCATACTAAATGTTACTATCAGGAATGCAAATTTTCTTCCGATAGTATATTTTTATGTTAAGATAAACAAACTATTAATGCAGTATAGTGAAGAATGCTTATGTTGTATGAAATATTTTAAAAAAAGCAGATAAATTTTGTTCTAAAGAACGCGAGAGCATTTTCCAAATTTTGACAGGTGATATCATATGAAGATTTTTTTTGTTATTTATGGAAAGCTAATCAGTTCTATGTTCAAGCTCTTTACATTATAACATGATATCAAATTACTGAACTTTTCCATACATAGAAATTTATCTAATTACATTTTTATTCATACTAAATGTTACTATCAGGAATATAAATTTTCTTCCGATAGTATATTTTTATGTTAAGATAGACAAACTATTAATGCAGTATAGGGAAGAATGCTTATGTTGTATGAAATATTTTAAAAAAAGCAGATAAATTTTGTTCTAAAGAACGCGAGAGCATTTTCCAAATTTTGACAGGTGATATCATATGAAGATTTTTTTTGTTATTTATGGAAAGCTAATCAGTTCTATGTTCAAGCTCTTTACATTATAACATGAAATCAAATTACTGAACTTTTCCATACATAGAAATTTATCTAATTACATTTTTATTCATACTAAATGTTACTATCAGGAATGTAAATTTTCTTCCGATAGTATATTTTTATGTTAAGATTAACAAACTATTAATGCAGTATAGTGAAGAATGCTTATGTTGTATGAAATATTTTAAAAAAAGCAGATAAATTTTGTTCTAAAGAACGCGAGAGCATTTTCCAAATTTTGACAGGTGATATCATATGAAGATTTTTTTTGTTATTTATGGAAAGCTAATCAGTTCTATGTTCAAGCTCTTTACATTATAACATGAAATCAAATTACTGAACTTTTCCATACATAGAAATTTATCTAATTACATTTTTATTCATACTAAATGTTACTATCAGGAATGCAAATTTTCTTCCGATAGTATATTTTTATGTTAAGATAAACAAACTATTAATGCAGTATAGTGAAGAATGCTTATGTTGTATGAAATATTTTAAAAAAAGCAGATAAATTTTGTTCTAAAGAACGCGAGAGCATTTTCCAAATTTTGACAGGTGATATCATATGAAGATTTTTTTTGTTATTTATGGAAAGCTAATCAGTTCTATGTTCAAGCTCTTTACATTATAACATGAAATCAAATTACTGAACTTTTCCATACATAGAAATTTATCTAATTACATTTTTATTCATACTAAATGTTACTATCAGGAATGCAAATTTTCTTCCGATAGTATATTTTTATGTTAAGATAAACAAACTATTAATGCAGTATAGTGAAGAATGCTTATGTTGTATGAAATATTTTAAAAAAAGCAGATAAATTTTGTTCTAAAGAACGCGAGAGCATTTTCCAAATTTTGACAGGTGATATCATATGAAGATTTTTTTTGTTATTTATGTAAAGCTAATCAGTTCTATGTTCAAGCTCTTTACATTATAACATGAAATCAAATTACTGAACTTTTCCATACATAGAAATTTATCTAATTACATTTTTATTCATACTAAATGTTACTATCAGGAATATAAATTTTCTTCCGATAGTATATTTTTATGTTAAGATAGACAAACTATTAATGCAGTATAGTGAAGACTGCTTATGTTGTATGAAATATTTTAAAAAAAGCAGATAAATTTTGTTTCAAAGAGCGTTAGAGCATTTTGACAATGTTGACACGTGATATCATATGAAGAAATTTTATGATATCTATGAAAAGCTAATCAGTTCTAAGTTCAAGCTATTAATATTCTTATATCAATATGAAATCAATGAACTGAACATTGCCAAATATAAAAAAATTCTCTTGTTACAAATAAGTTTCATACAAATATCCATTAAATAAAATATAATTTTTGAAACCGTTGAATATTTTTCTTTTAACATTGACCAACTTTGAATACAATTTTATGAAGATTCTTGGTGTTGTATAAATAGTTGAAACCAAATTAAAATATCTCTAATTTCCAGGTCGTGAGAGCATTTTTTCAGTTTTAATAGATGAAATCATAAAGAAACATTGGGAAAAAATGAACCGTTGTCTATGGAAAACTAATCAGCTCTAAGTTTATGGACTTAACACATGTGATATCAATATGAAGTCAATCGGACTTATAGTTTGGGCTGCAGAGAGGACACAAAAAAAAAACAACGTAAATGATGAATTCATAGAGAAGAAATCAAAAGTTGTCTATGGAAAACTAATCAGCTCTAGGTCTTTGCACTTTACACATATGATGTTAATATGAAGTCGATCAGACTTATAGTTTGGGCTGTAGAGAGGACACAAAAAAGATAAATGCTACGGCGTACGGCGTACGGCGTACGGCGTACGGCGTACGGCGTACGGCGTACGGCGTACAGCGTATACGCCATACACACAAACACATCACGACGAAACTCATAGTGTGCATTCTCTACATGATACCCATTGAGAAATTGATGTAAAAAAAATACGCTTAAATTTTGCGAAATCATGACTCTCCCCTATTCCATAGTGTGGAGAGTAATAATAATAATAAACTGTTTTTTCTAGTATATAATTTTTCTTCCGATAGTATATTTTTATGATAAGATAGACAAACTTTTAATGCAGTATGGTGTAGAATGCTTATGTTGTATGAAATATTTTAAAAAAAGCAGATAAATTTTGTTTTAAAGAACGCAAGAGCATTTTCCAAATTTTGACAGGTGATATCATATGAAGATTTTTTTTGTTATTTATGGAAAGCTAATCAGTTCTATGTTCAAGCTCTTTACATTATAACATGAAATCAAATTACTTAACTTTTCCATACATAGAAATTTATCTAATTACATTTTTATTCATACTAAATGTTACTATCAGGAATGTAAATTTTCTTCCGATAGTATATTTTTATGTTAAGATAAACAAACTATTAATGCAGTATAGTGAAGAATGCTTATGTTGTATGAAATATTTTAAAAAAAGCAGATAAATTTTGTTCTAAAGAACGCGAGAGCATTTTCCAAATTTTGACAGGTGATATCATATGAAGATTTTTTTTGTAATTTATGGAAAGCTAATCAGTTCTATGTTCAAGCTCTTTACATTATAACATGAAATCAAATTACTGAACTTTTCCATACATAGAAATTTATCTAATTACATTTTTATTCATACTAAATGTTACTATCAGGAATGTAAATTTTCTTCCGATAGTATATTTTTATGTTAAGATAAACAAACTATTAATGCAGTATAGTGAAGAATGCTTATGTAGTATGAAATATTTTAAAAAAAGATAAATTTTGTTCTAAAGAACGCGAGAGCATTTTCCAAATTTTGACAGGTGGTATCATATGAAGATTTTTTTTGTTATTTATGGAAAGCTAATCAGTTCTATGTTCAAGCTCTTTACATTATAACATGAAATCAAATTACAGAACTTTTCCGTACATAGAAATTTATCTAATTACATTTTTATTCATACTAAATGTTACTATCAGGAATGTAAATTTTCTTCCGATAGTATATTTTTATGTTAAGATAAACAAACTATTAATGCAGTATAGTGAAGAATGCTAATGTTGTATGAAATATTTTAAAAAAAGCAGATAAATTTTGTTCTAAAGAACGCGAGAGCATTTTCCAAATTTTGACAGGTGATATCATATGAAGATTTTTTTTGTTGTTTATGGAAAGCTAATCAGTTCTATGTTCAAGCTTTTTACATTATAACATGAAATCAAATTACTGAACTTTTCCATACATAGAAATTTATCTAATTACATTTTTATTCATACTAAATGTTACTATCAAGAATGTAAATTTTCTTCCGATAGTATATTTTGATGTTAAGATAAACAAACTATTAATGCAGTATAGTGAAGAATGCTTATGTTGTATGAAATATTTTAAAAAAAGCAGATAAATTTTGTTCTAAAGAACGCGAGAGCATTTTCCAAATTTTGACAGGTGATATCATATGAAGATTTTTTTTGTTATTTATGGAAAGCTAATCAGTTCTATGTTCAAGCTCTTTACATTATAACATGAAATCAAATTACTGAACTTTTCCATACATAGAAATTTATCTTATTACATTTTTATTCATACTAAATGTTACTATCAGGAATGTAAATTTTCTTCCGATAGTATATTTTTATGTTAAGATTAACAAACTATTAATGCAGTATAGTGAAGAATGCTTATGTTGTATGAAATATTTTAAAAAAAGCAGATAAATTTTGTTCTAAAGAACGCGAGAGCATTTTCCAAATTTTGACAGGTGATATCATATGAAGATTTTTTTTGTTATTTATGGAAAGCTAATCAGTTCTATGTTCAAGCTCTTTACATTATAACATGAAATCAAATTACTGAACTTTTCCATACATAGAAATTTATCTAATTACATTTTTATTCATACTAAATGTTACTATCAGGAATGTAAATTTTCTTCCGATAGTATATTTTTATGTTAAGATAAACAAACTATTAATGCAGTATAGTGAAGAATGCTTATGTTGTATGAAATATTTTAAAAAAAGCAGATAAATTTTGTTCTAAAGAACGCGAGAGCATTTTCCAAATTTTGACAGGTGATATCATATGAAGATTTTTTTTGTTATTTATGGAAAGCTAATTAGTTCTATGTTCAAGCTCTTTACATTATAACATGAAATCAAATTACTGAACTTTTCCATACATAGAAATTTATCTAATTACATTTTTATTAATACTAAATGTTACTATCAGGAATGTAAATTTTCTTCCGATAGTATATTTTTATGTTAAGATAAACAAACTATTAATGCAGTATAGTGAAGAATGCTTATGTTGTATGAAATATTTTAAAAAAAGCAGATAAATTTTGTTCTAAAGAACGCGAGAGCATTTTCCAAATTTTGACAGGTGATATCATATGAAGATTTTTTTTGTTATTTATGGAAAGCTAATCAGTTCTATGTTCAAGCTCTTTACATTATAACATGAAATCAAATTACAGAACTTTTCCATACATAGAAATTTATCTAATTACATTTTTATTCATACTAAATGTTACTATCAGGAATGTAAATTTTCTTCCGATAGTATATTTTTATGTTAAGATAAACAAACTATTAATGCAGTATAGTGAAGAATGCTAATGTTGTATGAAATATTTTAAAAAAAGCAGATAAATTTTGTTCTAAAGAACGCGAGAGCATTTTCCAAATTTTGACAGGTGATATCATATGAAGATTTTTTTTGTTATTTATGGAAAGCTAATCAGTTCTATGTTCAAGCTCTTTACATTATAACATGAAATCAAATTACTGAACTTTTCCATACATAGAAATTTATCTAATTACATTTTTATTCATACTAAATGTTACTATCAGGAATGTAAATTTTCTTCCGATAGTATATTTTTATGTTAAGATAAACAAACTATTAATGCAGTATAGTGAAGAATGCTTATGTAGTATGAAATATTTTAAAAAAAGCAGATAAATTTTGTTCTAAAGAACGCGAGAGCATTTTCCAAATTTTGACAGGTGATATCATATGAAGATTTTTTTTGTTATTTATGGAAAGCTAATCAGTTCTATGTTCAAGCTCTTTACATTATAACATGAAATCAAATTACAGAACTTTTCCATACATAGAAATTTATCTAATTACATTTTTATTCATACTAAATGTTACTATCAGGAATGTAAATTTTCTTCCGATAGTATATTTTTATGTTAAGATAAACAAACTATTAATGCAGTATAGTGAAGAATGCTAATGTTGTATGAAATATTTTAAAAAAAGCAGATAAATTTTGTTCTAAAGAACGCGAGAGCATTTTCCAAATTTTGACAGGTGATATCATATGAAGATTTTTTTTGTTGTTTATGGAAAGCTAATCAGTTCTATGTTCAAGCTTTTTACATTATAACATGAAATCAAATTACTGAACTTTTCCATACATAGAAATTTATCTAATTACATTTTTATTCATACTAAATGTTACTATCAGGAATGTAAATTTTCTTCCGATAGTATATTTTTATGTTAAGATTAACAAACTATTAATGCAGTATAGTGAAGAATGCTTATGTTGTATGAAATATTTTAAAAAAAGCAGATAAATTTTGTTCTAAAGAACGCGAGAGCATTTTCCAAATTTTGACAGGTGATATCATATGAAGATTTTTTTTGTTATTTATGGAAAGCTAATCAGTTCTATGTTCAAGCTCTTTACATTATAACATGAAATCAAATTACTGAACTTTTCCATACATAGAAATTTATCTAATTACATTTTTATTCATACTAAATGTTACTATCAGGAATGTAAATTTTCTTCCGATAGTATATTTTTATGTTAAGATAAACAAACTATTAATGCAGTATAGTGAAGAATGCTTATGTTGTATGAAATATTTTAAAAAAAGCAGATAAATTTTGTTCTAAAGAACGCGAGAGCATTTTCCAAATTTTGACAGGTGATATCATATGAAGATTTTTTTTGTTATTTATGGAAAGCTAATTAGTTCTATGTTCAAGCTCTTTACATAATAACATGAAATCAAATTACTGAACTTTTCCATACATAGAAATTTATCTAATTACATTTTTATTAATACTAAATGTTACTATCAGGAATGTAAATTTTCTTCCGATAGTATATTTTTATGTTAAGATAAACAAACTATTAATGCAGTATAGTGAAGAATGCTTATGTTGTATGAAATATTTTAAAAAAAGCAGATAAATTTTGTTCTAAAGAACGCGAGAGCATTTTCCAAATTTTGACAGGTGATATCATATGAAGATTTTTTTTGTTATTTATGGAAAGCTAATCAGTTCTATGTTCAAGCTCTTTACATTATAACATGAAATCAAATTACAGAACTTTTCCATACATAGAAATTTATCTAATTACATTTTTATTCATACTAAATGTTACTATCAGGAATGTAAATTTTCTTCCGATAGTATATTTTTATGTTAAGATAAACAAACTATTAATGCAGTATAGTGAAGAATGCTAATGTTGTATGAAATATTTTAAAAAAAGCAGATAAATTTTGTTCTAAAGAACGCGAGAGCATTTTCCAAATTTTGACAGGTGATATCATATGAAGATTTTTTTTGTTATTTATGGAAAGCTAATCAGTTCTATGTTCAAGCTCTTTACATTATAACATGAAATCAAATTACTGAACTTTTCCATACATAGAAATTTATCTAATTACATTTTTATTCATACTAAATGTTACTATCAGGAATGTAAATTTTCTTCCGATAGTATATTTTTATGTTAAGATAAACAAACTATTAATGCAGTATAGTGAAGAATGCTTATGTAGTATGAAATATTTTAAAAAAAGCAGATAAATTTTGTTCTAAAGAACGCGAGAGCATTTTCCAAATTTTGACAGGTGATATCATATGAAGATTTTTTTTGTTATTTATGGAAAGCTAATCAGTTCTATGTTCAAGCTCTTTACATTATAACATGAAATCAAATTACAGAACTTTTCCATACATAGAAATTTATCTAATTACATTTTTATTCATACTAAATGTTACTATCAGGAATGTAAATTTTCTTCCGATAGTATATTTTTATGTTAAGATAAACAAACTATTAATGCAGTATAGTGAAGAATGCTAATGTTGTATGAAATATTTTAAAAAAAGCAGATAAATTTTGTTCTAAAGAACGCGAGAGCATTTTCCAAATTTTGACAGGTGATATCATATGAAGATTTTTTTTGTTGTTTATGGAAAGCTAATCAGTTCTATGTTCAAGCTTTTTACATTATAACATGAAATCAAATTACTGAACTTTTCCATACATAGAAATTTATCTAATTACATTTTTATTCATACTAAATGTTACTATCAAGAATGTAAATTTTCTTCCGATAGTATATTTTGATGTTAAGATAAACAAACTATTAATGCAGTATAGTGAAGAATGCTTATGTTGTATGAAATATTTTAAAAAAAGCAGATAAATTTTGTTCTAAAGAACGCGAGAGCATTTTCCAAATTTTGACAGGTGATATCATATGAAGATTTTTTTTGTTATTTATGGAAAGCTAATCAGTTCTATGTTCAAGCTCTTTACATTATAACATGAAATCAAATTACTGAACTTTTCCATACATAGAAATTTATCTAATTACATTTTTATTCATACTAAATGTTACTATCAGGAATGTAAATTTTCTTCCGATAGTATATTTTTATGTTAAGATTAACAAACTATTAATGCAGTATAGTGAAGAATGCTTATGTTGTATGAAATATTTTAAAAAAAGCAGATAAATTTTGTTCTAAAGAACGCGAGAGCATTTTCCAAATTTTGACAGGTGATATCATATGAAGATTTTTTTTGTTATTTATGGAAAGCTAATCAGTTCTATGTTCAAGCTCTTTACATTATAACATGAAATCAAATTACTGAACTTTTCCATACATAGAAATTTATCTAATTACATTTTTATTCATACTAAATGTTACTATCAGGAATGTAAATTTTCTTCCGATAGTATATTTTTATGTTAAGATAAACAAACTATTAATGCAGTATAGTGAAGAATGCTAATGTTGTATGAAATATTTTAAAAAAAGCAGATAAATTTTGTTCTAAAGAACGCGAGAGCATTTTCCAAATTTTGACAGGTGATATCATATGAAGATTTTTTTTGTTGTTTATGGAAAGCTAATCAGTTCTATGTTCAAGCTTTTTACATTATAACATGAAATCAAATTACTGAACTTTTCCATACATAGAAATTTATCTAATTACATTTTTATTCATACTAAATGTTACTATCAAGAATGTAAATTTTCTTCCGATAGTATATTTTGATGTTAAGATAAACAAACTATTAATGCAGTATAGTGAAGAATGCTTATGTTGTATGAAATATTTTAAAAAAAGCAGATAAATTTTGTTCTAAAGAACGCGAGAGCATTTTCCAAATTTTGACAGGTGATATCATATGAAGATTTTTTTTGTTATTTATGGAAAGCTAATCAGTTCTATGTTCAAGCTCTTTACATTATAACATGAAATCAAATTACTGAACTTTTCCATACATAGAAATTTATCTAATTACATTTTTATTCATACTAAATGTTACTATCAGGAATGTAAATTTTCTTCCGATAGTATATTTTTATGTTAAGATTAACAAACTATTAATGCAGTATAGTGAAGAATGCTTATGTTGTATGAAATATTTTAAAAAAAGCAGATAAATTTTGTTCTAAAGAACGCGAGAGCATTTTCCAAATTTTGACAGGTGATATCATATGAAGATTTTTTTTGTTATTTATGGAAAGCTAATCAGTTCTATGTTCAAGCTCTTTACATTATAACATGAAATCAAATTACTGAACTTTTCCATACATAGAAATTTATCTAATTACATTTTTATTCATACTAAATGTTACTATCAGGAATGTAAATTTTCTTCCGATAGTATATTTTTATGTTAAGATAAACAAACTATTAATGCAGTATAGTGAAGAATGCTTATGTAGTATGAAATATTTTAAAAAAAGCAGATAAATTTTGTTCTAAAGAACGCGAGAGCATTTTCCAAATTTTGACAGGTGATATCATATGAAGATTTTTTTTGTTATTTATGGAAAGCTAATCAGTTCTATGTTCAAGCTCTTTACATTATAACATGAAATCAAATTACAGAACTTTTCCATACATAGAAATTTATCTAATTACATTTTTATTCATACTAAATGTTACTATCAGGAATGTAAATTTTCTTCCGATAGTATATTTTTATGTTAAGATAAACAAACTATTAATGCAGTATAGTGAAGAATGCTAATGTTGTATGAAATATTTTAAAAAAAGCAGATAAATTTTGTTCTAAAGAACGCGAGAGCATTTTCCAAATTTTGACAGGTGATATCATATGAAGATTTTTTTTGTTGTTTATGGAAAGCTAATCAGTTCTATGTTCAAGCTTTTTACATTATAACATGAAATCAAATTACTGAACTTTTCCATACATAGAAATTTATCTAATTACATTTTTATTCATACTAAATGTTACTATCAGGAATGTAAATTTTCTTCCGATAGTATATTTTTATGTTAAGATTAACAAACTATTAATGCAGTATAGTGAAGAATGCTTATGTTGTATGAAATATTTTAAAAAAAGCAGATAAATTTTGTTCTAAAGAACGCGAGAGCATTTTCCAAATTTTGACAGGTGATATCATATGAAGATTTTTTTTGTTATTTATGGAAAGCTAATCAGTTCTATGTTCAAGCTCTTTACATTATAACATGAAATCAAATTACTGAACTTTTCCATACATAGAAATTTATCTAATTACATTTTTATTCATACTAAATGTTACTATCAGGAATGTAAATTTTCTTCCGATAGTATATTTTTATGTTAAGATAAACAAACTATTAATGCAGTATAGTGAAGAATGCTTATGTTGTATGAAATATTTTAAAAAAAGCAGATAAATTTTGTTCTAAAGAACGCGAGAGCATTTTCCAAATTTTGACAGGTGATATCATATGAAGATTTTTTTTGTTATTTATGGAAAGCTAATTAGTTCTATGTTCAAGCTCTTTACATAATAACATGAAATCAAATTACTGAACTTTTCCATACATAGAAATTTATCTAATTACATTTTTATTAATACTAAATGTTACTATCAGGAATGTAAATTTTCTTCCGATAGTATATTTTTATGTTAAGATAAACAAACTATTAATGCAGTATAGTGAAGAATGCTTATGTTGTATGAAATATTTTAAAAAAAGCAGATAAATTTTGTTCTAAAGAACGCGAGAGCATTTTCCAAATATTGACAGGTGATATCATATGAAGATTTTTTTTGTTATTTATGGAAAGCTAATCAGTTCTATGTTCAAGCTCTTTACATTATAACATGAAATCAAATTACAGAACTTTTCCATACATAGAAATTTATCTAATTACATTTTTATTCATACTAAATGTTACTATCAGGAATGTAAATTTTCTTCCGATAGTATATTTTTATGTTAAGATAAACAAACTATTAATGCAGTATAGTGAAGAATGCTAATGTTGTATGAAATATTTTAAAAAAAGCAGATAAATTTTGTTCTAAAGAACGCGAGAGCATTTTCCAAATTTTGACAGGTGATATCATATGAAGATTTTTTTTGTTATTTATGGAAAGCTAATCAGTTCTATGTTCAAGCTCTTTACATTATAACATGAAATCAAATTACTGAACTTTTCCATACATAGAAATTTATCTAATTACATTTTTATTCATACTAAATGTTACTATCAGGAATGTAAATTTTCTTCCGATAGTATATTTTTATGTTAAGATAAACAAACTATTAATGCAGTATAGTGAAGAATGCTTATGTAGTATGAAATATTTTAAAAAAAGCAGATAAATTTTGTTCTAAAGAACGCGAGAGCATTTTCCAAATTTTGACAGGTGATATCATATGAAGATTTTTTTTGTTATTTATGGAAAGCTTATCAGTTCTATGTTCAAGCTCTTTACATTATAACATGAAATCAAATTACAGAACTTTTCCATACATAGAAATTTATCTAATTACATTTTTATTCATACTAAATGTTACTATCAGGAATGTAAATTTTCTTCCGATAGTATATTTTTATGTTAAGATAAACAAACTATTAATGCAGTATAGTGAAGAATGCTAATGTTGTATGAAATATTTTAAAAAAAGCAGATAAATTTTGTTCTAAAGAACGCGAGAGCATTTTCCAAATTTTGACAGGTGATATCATATGAAGATTTTTTTTGTTGTTTATGGAAAGCTAATCAGTTCTATGTTCAAGCTTTTTACATTATAACATGAAATCAAATTACTGAACTTTTCCATACATAGAAATTTATCTAATTACATTTTTATTCATACTAAATGTTACTATCAAGAATGTAAATTTTCTTCCGATAGTATATTTTGATGTTAAGATAAACAAACTATTAATGCAGTATAGTGAAGAATGCTTATGTTGTATGAAATATTTTAAAAAAAGCAGATAAATTTTGTTCTAAAGAACGCGAGAGCATTTTCCAAATTTTGACAGGTGATATCATATGAAGATTTTTTTTGTTATTTATGGAAAGCTAATCAGTTCTATGTTCAAGCTCTTTACATTATAACATGAAATCAAATTACTGAACTTTTCCATACATAGAAATTTATCTAATTACATTTTTATTCATACTAAATGTTACTATCAGGAATGTAAATTTTCTTCCGATAGTATATTTTTATGTTAAGATTAACAAACTATTAATGCAGTATAGTGAAGAATGCTTATGTTGTATGAAATATTTTAAAAAAAGCAGATAAATTTTGTTCTAAAGAACGCGAGAGCATTTTCCAAATTTTGACAGGTGATATCATATGAAGATTTTTTTTGTTATTTATGGAAAGCTAATCAGTTCTATGTTCAAGCTCTTTACATTATAACATGAAATCAAATTACTGAACTTTTCCATACATAGAAATTTATCTAATTACATTTTTATTCATACTAAATGTTACTATCAGGAATGTAAATTTTCTTCCGATAGTATATTTTTATGTTAAGATAAACAAACTATTAATGCAGTATAGTGAAGAATGCTAATGTTGTATGAAATATTTTAAAAAAAGCAGATAAATTTTGTTCTAAAGAACGCGAGAGCATTTTCCAAATTTTGACAGGTGATATCATATGAAGATTTTTTTTGTTGTTTATGGAAAGCTAATCAGTTCTATGTTCAAGCTTTTTACATTATAACATGAAATCAAATTACTGAACTTTTCCATACATAGAAATTTATCTAATTACATTTTTATTCATACTAAATGTTACTATCAAGAATGTAAATTTTCTTCCGATAGTATATTTTGATGTTAAGATAAACAAACTATTAATGCAGTATAGTGAAGAATGCTTATGTTGTATGAAATATTTTAAAAAAAGCAGATAAATTTTGTTCTAAAGAACGCGAGAGCATTTTCCAAATTTTGACAGGTGATATCATATGAAGATTTTTTTTGTTATTTATGGAAAGCTAATCAGTTCTATGTTCAAGCTCTTTACATTATAACATGAAATCAAATTACTGAACTTTTCCATACATAGAAATTTATCTAATTACATTTTTATTCATACTAAATGTTACTATCAGGAATGTAAATTTTCTTCCGATAGTATATTTTTATGTTAAGATTAACAAACTATTAATGCAGTATAGTGAAGAATGCTTATGTTGTATGAAATATTTTAAAAAAAGCAGATAAATTTTGTTCTAAAGAACGCGAGAGCATTTTCCAAATTTTGACAGGTGATATCATATGAAGATTTTTTTTGTTATTTATGGAAAGCTAATCAGTTCTATGTTCAAGCTCTTTACATTATAACATGAAATCAAATTACTGAACTTTTCCATACATAGAAATTTATCTAATTACATTTTTATTCATACTAAATGTTACTATCAGGAATGTAAATTTTCTTCCGATAGTATATTTTTATGTTAAGATAAACAAACTATTAATGCAGTATAGTGAAGAATGCTTATGTTGTATGAAATATTTTAAAAAAAGCAGATAAATTTTGTTCTAAAGAACGCGAGAGCATTTTCCAAATTTTGACAGGTGATATCATATGAAGATTTTTTTTGTTATTTATGGAAAGCTAATCAGTTCTATGTTCAAGCTCTTTACATTATAACATGAAATCAAATTACTGAACTTTTCCATACATAGAAATTTATCTAATTACATTTTTATTCATACTAAATGTTACTATCAGGAATGTAAATTTTCTTCCGATAGTATATTTTTATGTTAAGATAAACAAACTATTAATGCAGTATAGTGAAGAATGCTTATGTTGTATGAAATATTTTAAAAAAAGCAGATAAATTTTGTTCTAAAGAATGCGAGAGCATTTTCCAAATTTTGACAGGTGATATCATATGAAGATTTTTTTTGTTATTTATGGAAAGCTAATCAGTTCTATGTTCAAGCTCTTTACATTATAACATGAAATCAAATTACTGAACTTTTCCATACATAGAAATTTATCTAATTACATTTTTATTCATACTAAATGTTACTATCAGGAATGTAAATTTTCTTCCGATAGTATATTTTTATGTTAAGATAAACAAACTATTAATGCAGTATAGTGAAGAATGCTTATGTTGTATGAAATATTTTAAAAAAAGCAGATAAATTTTGTTCTAAAGAACGCGAGAGCATTTTCCAAATTTTGACAGGTGATATCATATGAAGATTTTTTTTGTTATTTATGTAAAGCTAATCAGTTCTATGTTCAAGCTCTTTACATTATAACATGAAATCAAATTACTGAACTTTTCCATACATAGAAATTTATCTAATTACATTTTTATTCATACTAAATGTTACTATCAGGAATATAAATTTTCTTCCGATAGTATATTTTTATGTTAAGATAGACAAACTATTAATGCAGTATAGTGAAGACTGCTTATGTTGTATGAAATATTTTAAAAAAAGCAGATAAATTTTGTTTCAAAGAGCGTTAGAGCATTTTGACAATGTTGACACGTGATATCATATGAAGAAATTTTATGATATCTATGAAAAGCTAATCAGTTCTAAGTTCAAGCTATTAATATTCTTATATCAATATGAAATCAATGAACTGAACATTGCCAAATATAAAAAAATTCTCTTGTTACAAATAAGTTTCATACAAATATCCATTAAATAAAATATAATTTTTGAAACCGTTGAATATTTTTCTTTTAACATTGACCAACTTTGAATACAATTTTATGAAGATTCTTGGTGTTGTATAAATAGTTGAAACCAAATTAAAATATCTCTAATTTCCAGGTCGTGAGAGCATTTTTTCAGTTTTAATAGATGAAATCATAAAGAAACATTGGGAAAAAATGAACCGTTGTCTATGGAAAACTAATCAGCTCTAAGTTTATGGACTTAACACATGTGATATCAATATGAAGTCAATCGGACTTATAGTTTGGGCTGCAGAGAGGACACAAAAAAAAAACAACGTAAATGATGAATTCATAGAGAAGAAATCAAAAGTTGTCTATGGAAAACTAATCAGCTCTAGGTCTTTGCACTTTACACATATGATGTTAATATGAAGTCGATCAGACTTATAGTTTGGGCTGTAGAGAGGACACAAAAAAGATAAATGCTACGGCGTACGGCGTACGGCGTACGGCGTACGGCGTACGGCGTACAGCGTATACGCCATACACACAAACACATCACGACGAAACTCATAGTGTGCATTCTCTACATGATACCCATTGAGAAATTGATGTAAAAAAAATACGCTTAAATTTTGCGAAATCATGACTCTCCCCTATTCCATAGTGTGGAGAGTAAAAATACTAGCGAAGCGTTTTTTATTGTATTTTACCAAAAGACAAACGCGCCGCTTGTATATTCGTATAGTTATCAAATATGCACATGTACATTTAATTGACAAAAAAAAAACCCAAATTTCAATTGAAGAATATAATATTTGGTTTACGAAAAACTCTAATAGGCGAGTTTTACAAATTATTCAAAGTAAAATCTCTAATTTCATTGAAGTAAATTTAGTTTCTTACATAATAAATGAAATTTTTATTATCTGCTGTCGTAGATATGTATATGTTAATGAAATTGTGTAATGTATATGTATTTATAATAAAAAACATATTTTGGGAATTCACATTAATATTGTATGTCATTTCCCATCCCTACTGTCTAAACCCGCTGGTCGTTTATTCTAGCAATTGTTACATTTTATTATTGTCATATTGAGAAGGGTGTATTTACGTTTCTTCTGTTTTATCTTATGTAGACCAAATGTCAAACGAATCTGGCGTCAAATATTTCGCATATGGGCGCCTCCATCATATTAACTCCTCCAAGGGTAAAACGCAATGATTATAAAACCAATTTTCATTATAAATTGTTTATTTCATTTGCTTGTAAAACTAGCTTATCTTTTTAAGTATTATTCATATTATCTTAAATAACAAAGTATTAATATAGGTATATTATTTTAATAGACTATTGGCCTTTAAAGTACGATGACTTATCGCAAAATTCATTAGTTCATCGACACTCGAAGAAATATATTATAAACTTTAAACAAACTACCCTGAACTCTTAATGAATACTAACAAATTACTTTGCGAAAGTCATGGTTGCTCATAAGACACTCCTGTTTATAAATATTTACATAGTGAAATGTTCAAAACAACGCTTATAAGTGGATACAATACGTATTGTATCCGTGCAGAGAATTTGACCATCAATTTGGCAGTCTGCTATACAACTAACTACCTTGAACCCAAGAAAAAATATTACTCCTTTTAATAAACAATACTCTTAAAACAAACAGGAAGTATAAACCAAGTGTCAGTTGTGTTGAAAAAAACCTCTTCAGAAAAATTTAGTGATCGCTAAAAAATATATAATTTTCCCAATTGTAAATTCGAAACCGTATCGTTTTGAATAAGACTCTGCTGAACTAGTGTGGAATTTCTGATTTTCTTTCATCAATGCGTGCTTTAATTTCAATTTAAACCGTCTTTGGAATTTTAGTTCTCCAAAATAAACCGTACGAGTTAAATAAAGTGTTTGAAACAAATAATAGAGTTGAACGTCTAGACATGCAAAATTCACGACCCTTTTTCCGCTCCGAACAGAGTCACGTCATCGAAAGCGAAAAGAATATTTATTGATCAGACGATTGCGTTAATTATGACAGTGGCTTCCTTATTACAAACATGTTTCGGCCAAAAATAGTCCAGTTCGTGTCAAAACGCGCTGGCGACCGTTAGCAGAGAGGGCGAACGCACAATGCAGAGCAAAGCAAAAAGAGACCTCATGGGATGAATGTCCGGCGGTCACGTTTTGCCACCAAAAAAGGCCCAACGCCATTTTGACAGTTGGAACGAGTTGGTAACAAGGAAATTGGCCGTTTTTGCAGCTAGATCAGATTACGAGTTTTTACTGCTAACAACTGGTGCAGCAGTTGTTAAACATACTCTTGTGTTAGTTGTGGTGTGTTTTTGATTGTTAAACATGTTAAAAATGGTGTGATATGTGATTTCTGCAAAATTCTTTCCTTTCAACATTAGAGGATGAATAGGCCATGTTACCTTAACATCTAAGAGAAACTCATATACATACATACATACCATCACGCCATGTCCCTCACGGGGTAGGCAGAGAGAACCGAACGCCACATTTTTCTATCTTGACACACATTCATCGCCTCATCAACATTCATACATCGTCTTATATATGTTCGTCTGTTGTTCATGCTTCTTACATTTCCATCTTTCAAAATATCGTTTACATGGTCGTGCCATCCTTTTCTTGGGCGCCCGCGACCTCTTATTCCGTTCCTGTCAGCTTTGTATATTTTCTTCGTCAGGCGTTCTTCGTTCATTTCCCCAAGTGGCCAAACCATCTCAATGTGTTAACTTTCATTCTGTTAATTACATCTTTCTTTATCTTACATTCTTTCCTTGTATCTTCATTCCGAACTCTATCATACATCGTTCTGTTACAAATTCTAAGAGAAACTCGCTGGTGAAATACCCCTTTCTATGATACACATTAATTAGAAAGCGAAGTGAGTTGATCAACGAGAGAACTAGAACATAAGATTCTGAGATAGAAAGCGCAACGAATGGATTAGATTGAAGACTAAGGTTACTAATGTAACGTGCCAGATATGTATCTTCTTAGGAGTGGAATTGGATCGGCCATATAGTGAGGACAACGTATGTTCGATGGACCAAATACACCGAGACCTAGTTGCAAAGACTCGGGCAGGCCACAAGGAAGATGATCCGATAACACGAAAAAGTGACTTTACCTCATATTTTCGTTTAATAACCTCGTTTTGTATTCTGTCAGACATTGTTTTACCTCATTTACATTGCGATTATTGTTCTTTGATGCGTTCTGTCAAGGTTGTGTCTCACTGGTATACATTAAGTTCGAAAAAATATTGCATTGTGTATAGCGAGTTTTGCCAGCCTAGACATAGTATGATATAATATTACATTGTAAAAATCATCCGGACTCAAAATATATGAAATAACAGTGACATCTATGAAGCGAATCATGAACTATGTATATGTCGCACCTATATTCCATTAAAAATACTATTACAATTGAAATCACCAAGAAATATTTATGTTTTTCGACGTACCACCTTTTATTTTTGATAATATTTGCATCCATAGGTCACCTAGCAGCTATATTATGTTAATAGACCATGTATCTACAAAGGAAGGTAGCTATTTAAAGATGAAAAATACAAACATAAATACCATATTATATGAAAAAAATCTTAAAGTCACGCCAAATTTTATTGAACAATACTACAAACTGAGCGTTTAGTCCGTCACGGCAGTTTGTGTAAATTCATCACAGAAACCCACTTTAAGTAATGTCAGTATTGTTTACGTTACAGGTCACCTTTACGGGTATTGAAGGGAAATAAATATGATCATAGATCTTCTTAGGAAGATCAATATAATAAATAGTAATAACGATTTTGAGTGTTGCAATTGATCATCATCCAAGACAATAAAAAGCAAGCACAACATAATGACTCATAATAGTCATGGGAAGTTCGATGTATCTATGTTATTATGAAACTGCACAGACAATGAGCCATTTATCAAATTAGAATAAAATACTCGATACATCATAAATAGATAATTTATTATGATCTAAAAACATTAATTTATCAATCATAATACACTGAATGCATAAAGTAAATGAAAGATACTCCAAAGAATTGATAATGAATTTACGGTCCGATATTGAAGTGTTACCATATAATATTTTTGTAAATAATATGTGATATAATAAATATTTATATTTATGCATGTTATGAGTAACCACAAGTTTTTTCTTAATAATTCTGGAGAATCATGTGATTTTTATTTCAATTTTCAAGCCAACTTGATCCTTTGTAATCTCGTGGTCTATCTTGCATGGTACAAACTGTAGGTCCTACAACCATTTCATTTATTTTTATTCTCCATTTAGGCCTCAACACAATCTACATAGTAGGTAACAAATATGATCTCTTGGGTGAAGTTTTTGTTGTTGTGGCATTACATTTAAATGGAAATTATTTTTATGGTTTAGTTCATTTTTCCTGATTGCTTCTCAATAATTTTAATTTTGTTGCAAAGAGATATCATTATTTTTTCGGTTTTCCTGTTCTTTTGAAAACATTTGTAATCAATTTGATGTAAATGTCTCGTTGGCTTATTTATTCCTTCGTGTCAAGTTCTCTGACGTTAGTAAGCATCTCTGTTAAGGCATTTCGGAATATTCCCAGCCATTACAGATCTTCAATGCTGTCTGTCAGAACATTTACATAGAAAATTTCACCTCAAAAATGGTCAGATAAGTCCTGTTAAAATTAGTAGAAATATTGTCATTTGACCGATGGAGATAGAGATGATTGTAAAGGTAAAATTCAAAATATACTTCTGTAATCAATACGTCATAAAGTGTTTTTGAGAAGTAACAAGATTGGCAAACATTTCCTGAGAAATCTATCGATTCGTAAAAAAATTGGCTCTTTATTGTATCGTATAAGGCACATGCCTTAATCAGTTACACCTACGGAGATGATTCGAAGGATTTTCCACTCAAGGGTATTGCATATACATACACATGACTAATTTATGATTTTTGTATGGCGGTTGTAAATTTAAATGAAAAATATGCTGTTGCGGTTTATAAAAACTGTTTTCTGTACTTTTAAATTAATACCATAGTATATTTGAACTAATTTCGCATCGTAAAAAAATATATTTTATGATGTATGTTGTGGTAATCATCTATACTCTATAGACGTGCAGAGTGAAATAATAAAACATCAGCATAGCAACAAGACACACTATGAAAGGCCTTATGTGAAAAAAAACCTGTTATATTGGTGTTGGCCTTTAGTTACTGACCCCGAATTTGGCCGGTTTCAATCGAAGCGCCCTCTTTTATTATATATTTTTATTTTCGGGTCCATTCTGTTTTGGGTTATTCCACGATAACTCTTTAAAAACCACATGAATTACGTTCTTCTTCTTCTTCTTCCTGAGTCGTGGCAAGTTCCCACAACGTTGACGGTCATTTATCTATATGATGATACCGCGAAAGTCTGACCTGTAAAAGGATGACTGGAGTAGTTTCTTGTTGCTTTTATTAAGTTCCTTCCTTTCTTAGCTTTCTTCTCTTCACCGCTGGATATAGACCTCTGCCATCTCCATTTGGAATAAATAATCATGTTATACAAATAAACGAATTCATGTCAATACTTTTGTTAATTTGTGCAGCTTAAACATTAATTTTGTTTCATTTATCCATTTTTTAATCACCAGGGGGGCAAGTCTGGCCTACCGGCGAAATCAAAAGTATATAATTAATTACCTTATGCAGTTCTATAAAATCAAAAGATATTAAAGACCTCCATATGATAATTATATCCATGATATGGGTAAACATGGATGGTTTTGATTCCGCCAGTAGACCAGACTTGCACGCACAGGTATTAATAATGTTGAACTCAATTTATGAAGAGTAAATTAATTGCCTTAAATTTATCGCTTATAAATTTATTTTTTCTTATTTATATGATTCATCCTAGTAAAAATAAAAGATTTTCGAAATTTTTGTAAATTTTCAGGTGTACAGAAATACGCTTCCATTTTGATAGAATGACCCATTTCTGCTGTCGTTGGACCTATAATGTTATTCAACTACTGGGCGACCCAACAAAATTTCAGGACCGGGTTTAGAAGTTTTAAGAAAATATGTATTTACGGTTTTTTTGTAAACGGATAGTACATAGATACCATATTCCTGACAAAATTATGAAGGTGTATTTTCACGTGAAAGTTTCGAAGCGAATTGTATTGTAATATCGTTTTGATTTCTTTATAATAATAATAATTAATACAGGGCCATCAATTGGTACGAGAGAGCTCTCAATTAATTTACTTAAAGCCTTTGCGCTCCATGTAATTCAGAGGGTAATTTATCGGTTCACAGTTTACACTTAAACTACGATTATAGTTCTACTCTCTGTCTGTGACGACTGTTTGGGTCAACCCTCCGCGGCCTTAAATTAGAGGCATTTATGTTTTGTACTCTGACACCTAGGCCATTGCTCTAAAGTTGGTTTCGTCTTGCTGCACGATTCAGGAATTCTTCGGTATTCTTCTGAATGTAAGTCGAGGAAGATCTATGGACATAGCTTGGCTAACAATGTGATCTGGCAGTCTGCATACAACACGCCCGCATCATCTTTATTATCTTTCATCTATCTAACAATGTACATATATTAGTAACACATAGGCTTCCACGATTGCGTGAACTTTTATTTTTCCCCGTAAGGATACTCCAGCTGCCCATCTTAGCATTTAGCATACGCATCTCAGCAGTTTACAGTTGCCTAGTTGAAGTTATACACTGTACAACATTCGGAACCATAGAGGACTGTCATCTGGGGGGTAAGTCTGTAAAATCGGCGAAATCAGAACCCTCGTTATTTCCCATATCATGGATATAATTAATATATGGAGTTCTATAATATATTTTGATATCATACAACTCCATACGATAATTATATCCATGATATGGGTAATCAGGAGGGTTTTGATTTCGCCGGTTGGAACAGACTTGCCTCACTGGTCTATCCAATTCTCTAAAAGAATAGGAATTCAGACGCTCTGAATTTAAGGCCAATTAATATTCTATGGAAATATAAATTATGCATTGCAGTAAGTATTATTGTCAGTATCTACAAAATCTACATTGAATATTTAATTGGATAAATCAAAGACCTTATATACTAGGATAAATACATAGGATCAATTCGTCCGACTCTGCAATTTTATTTTTTTTTGCTGTAAAAAAAGACAGTGGATCGTCTTTTGTTAAGCGATGAAAGCCCCATAATGGTGTTCACCTTTCGTCTCAGACCATATTCAAGCAGTTTTTTGTGGTCGTAGGACAAGGTTTCTTCGAATTCCGTCTGAGAACTTTCAACCTCACATCGGATAGAGGTGAAACCCTCTAAATGAAATTGATATTAAAGGACGCAGACCTATTCTTCTCCGATCGTTTATTTGTTTGTTTTATTTCTGGGAATTTCGAACTTAAAATACTGTCCTTTATGAGTTTAAAAAAATGTTTGATTACTCTTTTACTCGCTCAGGAGTCGAGCGTAGGATTAGTAATATTATCTAAACAAACAAATATTTGAAAAGCATGATTCCCTAATTTAGGGAACTTATAATTATGTCAGAATGATATATATCACTAGCTATATGTGGCCATGATCCAATTTGTCTGGTTCCCCTTTCTAAGGGTTACGAAGGTCAGATGGCAGTCGCGTAAATGTAATAACCAGACTCGCCAATTCCAGGATCATGGTCAAAGCGTACCCCGGTAGAAACGGGATAAAAGCGCTAAGGGGAAAGAAGAATAATTATGTCAGAATGATAATATATATAAAGATAAATAAAGAATGTGAAATAAGTAGGAACTTATGCTGATCTCATTTCCCTTTATTCGTTTCTCGCCAAACTGAAGTTTCGTTCAAGATAGTACAGTTTCTTTCTCAATCACTTTCACTTGTCTAGTCTCTTGTTTATTTCTTCCGAAAACAATACATTTTGTATGGTTTCAATATGAGACATTTCTTCTATATAAATAGATGACAGTTTGTTTATTTCCATTCATTGACACGAATCTCTCTGTCACGTTATAGAACGTGATCTATCACGTGGAGTCACGTGAACTATATAAGCGCCACGGTTTTCAAACATTTTTCATCAAATATTTTCGTTTTGTCAATTTTGACGACGCTGATATTTAAGAACTCCACTTCATCTTACCTGATTGAAGAAATACATATCTGTGGAAGTCAACCAGTAATTTGATTTCATAAAACCCTAAATTTCATATATATTGTTTTGTATTTCTTCTCGGATAACCAAAAGGTACAATTTCAAATATTAATTTAACACGTACGCAATAACAAGTAACCAAAATCTTGAGACTTATGCAGCGGTACTAATAACATTTTCGTTAAAACTCGTTTTAGCCAACTAAACCTCGCACTACGTAAACCACGTATTAGGCACTAATTCGTGGTTTAGTGGGTTCTTACTAATAATGTAAAAATGTACAAGGACTAAGTAAACCATGGAATACGGAATGAATGTTATGTGAACGCAGCGATTTAACGGGAATTTCGGAATTTTTCTTTACTTTATGCTATTTTTTGTTCATTCTCTATGACTTTATTAGCCGTCATCTATGACATCTATCGAGAATCATCGTATTTCTATGTTTGTCATTGTATACTGCATGGTTTTGATGGTTTACTGTTAATGTATCGTCACGTATTGGTTGAATTCCCAATAATTTAACTTATTACAACATAACTTATTACATTTATTTTAAAACAATTGTCAATGGAAAATAAATATATTCATTTATTTGCCTTCTTCCAAATAAATCTACGAGATGTCTAACTCCTGCCTTTGAAAATCTGTACTTTCTTCTAAAATTAATGTCGTCGTAATCAACAAACGGATTACAACGCACCTATAAACACACCTTATAAATTTTGCGTCATCAAAAAACTTTCCACCTGCTCAATTTCTTGAAACGATCTTTCAAAATCGCCGATTCTATAATCAAACAGATTGTTGTCCATAATTAAAAAAAAGTATTTCTTTAAAAATGACAAAATACAATACGCGTTGTCTATTTGACTTTTGACAGCTCACGAATTCACTATTGCTATTCCACCACTAAACTAGGGGACCGGATGGTTTAGCGTTACCATGGTGATATAAACCGTGGAATAAAATAGAAGTTTTAAAAATTGGTTATTAGTAAGATTTTTGGCCGGTAGGTTTTAATCACTCTATTCCATAGTTCAACCTCGCAACTTTTTCGTTATTAGTACCGCCGATGATGTTTATCGCAACTAAAAACTGTGTCTACCGGGATCCCAACCCGAGAATTTTCGCTCAGTAGTCGGGTATCTAGCCAACTTAATCACAAAGTTTATATCATATAATTACGATAAAAAAATATACGTGTAGTTTATTTATTTATTAGGAGTACAACATACAGCTTACAATAAATTATATAAAATAAAGATGATTTAAGTAAATATTAAAGCCAATTAGAGGTTGTCACCGGAGTTACTGAAGTATTTTAAGATAAGTTAGGAATAGTTACATATTATGGTGAGATATTGTGTGAATGATGTGTAAAATTGTATATATAAATGTGTGCAGTATTAAGTGTTGAGTAAGATTATGAGAATGAAATTTTTAGTCTGATATATTTTTTTAAATGTGGGGACGCTTAGTAAGAATATGTCGAACTCATAGAAAAGCCTATTGTATAATATATGACCGTTTGTTGTCAAGTGAAACAATGCAGTGGTAGATCTTTGCCTCAAAAAAATGTTAATAAATGATATTTAAGATGAAGGATATTGTTAAATAAATAAAAGTAAACCCACATATATAGTTTGGTCCTATGGAAAGAATGAATGAAAAATAATTATTAATATCTGCGAGCATGTATGTATGAATGCGAGTGATGCGATTATTGTATTAAAAGAAATTTGTCTATGGCGCTCGGTTTTCTCTGTATACCTCAATAATAGGTGTGATGGTTTTATGCATTTGACAGCACTTGATAGGAATTGATATTTATTTATTTAATTATATTTACGGCTTGAAAGCCTATTTACAGTACATAACACCATATTATTAACAGTACATAACACCAGTTATAAATACAACAATAACATAAGTACCTACAACACATTTAGTTCAGCAATACATTATATCAGTTAAGAAACATCAATAAAGATAACAATAACATATTGTAAATCAGAAAGAAATCAAATTTAAAATTCGGCGATACATAATATCTGTTATGAAATATAATGTTAAAAATTGAACAGTACACAACACAGTTATAAATACAATAATAACATAAGTATAACACATTAAGTTCAGCAATACATTATATCAGTTAAGAAACATCAATAAAGATAACAATAACATATTGTAAATCAGAAAGAAATCAAATTTAAAATTCGGCGATACATAATATCTGTTATGAAATATAATGTTAAAAATTGAACAGTACACAACACAGTTATAAATACAATAATAACATAAGTATAACACATTAAGTTCAGCAATACATTATATCAGTTAAGAAACATCAATAAAGATAACAATAACATATTGTAAATCAGAAAGAAATCAAATTTAAAATTCGGCGATACATAATATCTGTTATGAAATATAATGTTAAAAATTGAACAGTACACAACACAGTTATAAATACAATAATAACATAAGTATAACACATTAAGTTCAGCAATACATTATATCAGTTAAGAAACATCAATAAAGATAACAATAACATATTGTAAATCAGAAAGAAATCAAATTTAAAATTCGGCGATACATAATATCTGTTATGAAATATAATGTTAAAAATTGAACAGTACACAACACAGTTATAAATACAATAATAACATAAGTATAACACATTAAGTTCAGCAATACATTATATCAGTTAAGAAACATCAATAAAGATAACAATAACATATTGTAAATCAGAAAGAAATCAAATTTAAAATTCGGTGATACATAATATCTGTTATGAAATATAATGTTAAAAATTGAACAGTACACAACACAGTTATAAATACAATAATAACATAAGTATAACACATTAAGTTCAGCAATACATTATATCAGTTAAGAAACATCAATAAAGATAACAATAACATATTGTAAATCAGAAAGAAATCAAATTTAAAATTCGGCGATACATAATATCTGTTATGAAATATAATGTTAAAAATTGAACAGTACACAACACCAGTTATAAATACAATAATAACATAAGTATAACACATTAAGTTCAGCAATACATTATATCAGTTAAGAAACATCAATAAAGATAACAATAACATATTGTAAATCAGAAAGAAATCAAATTTAAAATTCGGCGATACATAATATCTGTTATGAAATATAATGTTAAAAATTGAACAGTACACAACACCAGTTATAAATACAATAATAACATAAGTATAACACATTAAGGTTGATATGAAATTGTTTTTTGATTAGACACACCTAATGCAAAACTTTGAAAACTATCGATTCCAACAAACACCGATAGATGCATCCGATGGCTGATCGATAGGTATTCCCTTGTTATAGATAATTGTCGCCTTTCTCAATAAAAACAATCAATTAGGTATTTTGATTGACTAACACACATAATCTTGCTGTCGGAATGATTGACATCTTTTATCTGGATGTAAAATCATTTTACAAATAGGTACATATTTTTTCCAACTGTCGATTTGTATCGACAAAGTATCATACCAAGATACGCGAGATTTGAATTGCAGGGTCTATATTTTTCAACACCAACTTAAGGCTTCGCAGCATACATATTCCATATATGGATTTACTCAGAATTCGGAGTAGAACATTTAGTGTGTCTGTGTGCGTCCGTCTGTCCCTTATAAATTCTGATTTCTGATCCACTCAATGCACAGAGTCTGAAATTTCAAAAAATATAGAAACTTATAAAAACAAAATATTAATAAAATTTTAAAAATGTTCGTTTTCTTTGATTACTGCCATCCTCATTAGGATTAAATCCCGTGAAGGTACTTTACAAAAACAAATAATAACAACGATAAAGGAATACGTAAAACAACAAAGTTATGTAAAAGGGTTAAAAAAAAGAAATATTCAATAATGGTCAACAATAATAATCATGATTTACACATGCACCCATTATGTTATAATGATATGAATCAGAGAGCTGTCGACATCGATTTTGTGACTAAGCATCCACCTTTCATTTCTCTTTTGAATCGTTTATATTTTTTAATGTTCTTTATATCTATAGGTAGATTGTTAAACATTTGTGGGGCAACAAAACCAAATTGGTGACTATTGGGATGAAGATGAGAATGACTGAGTTTCGTAACATATACATAAACTTGTTGAGGAAATAATGCATTTTTAAGTTTGAATTTGTAGTAAGAAACTAACTGTTTAGCGAATAGTTGACGGATTTAAAGAACATCCTCAAAGGTTAGAAGGAAATCTTATTGGATAGTGGATAATTACTTTTAATTTAAACTAAATAAATTAAATATTCGAGATGTGGTTGGCTATAAAGAAAGTTGATCTTATGGGCAATAGAGTCTCCAATGAAAGTGTTTTAAGAGGACATATAACACTAAACTTAGTGACTGAAAACATGATATATTAAAACCGCCCAATGCACTATGAAGTTACGTGTTAGTAAGGGTAACTATCGCGTGCGTTAAATAAGGTTTTTACGTGATTTAAATTATCGGGAACCCCAAATTTTTTGATTTTATGCATTTTAAGAAAAAGCTTAGTTGAAATTAAAAAACTTTATCGGTCATTCACTTTGATTTTATGCACTCTTTAAACATATAAAATATTTATTTCTCTACGACACATAGTTATGGTGTAATTTTAAAAAAATGCTGTAAAAAAGGATATTTTTAATAATTTTACTATGGGAATTTAGGCTGAATTTTAAAATTGTGTGACGAACATTCACTAGAGAAATGTTGAAAAGACTTATAAGTAAGTACTATTTTTTCTAGATACACAATGTTTAACATATTTGAGGGATTTGATTTGAAATTGAGGTGTTTAGATTTATATGGCCCCTTAAATGTGATGGAAAACGAGAGATAGTTAGTTGCTGACCACTGCCAAGAGACGCATAGCCGCATAATTTGGCCACATATTCCGTGGTGATAAATATGCCCTTCTTCAACTCACAGTGGCGGGAAAGAAAGAGAGAAGGTGGGGTATGGGACATAAAAGAAAATCGTAGTATAAAAATCTCAGATAGTGGTTCAAGATTCCGGATTCGTCGTCACTGATGATCTCCAAACTGCGTTCTGAACGTCACAAAATGAAAACAATTAGAATTCCGCTGTTTATGACAATAAACAGTGGAAGTAAGTTATAAACGTTTTTCCAACTGTCGATTTGTTCAGGAGAACTTTGTTCTCTTAACATATCGACAATGTATCAAGCCAGAATACGCGAGAATTGTATGGAGAGGTCTACTTTTTTCATGGCTTTTCCAACTTTGAAGTCAAAAAACACCAACTTAGAGGCTTCGCAGCATATATGTTCCATACACGGATTTACTCAGAATTCGGAGTAGAACATTTCGTGTGTCTGTGTGTGTGTGTGTCTGTGTGTGTGTCTGTGTGTGTGTGTGTCTGTGTGTGTGTCTGTGTGTGTGTCTGTGTGTCCGTCCCCCCCTTATAACTTTTGATCCGCTCAATTTACAGAGCCTAAAATTTCAGAATATATAAACAGTTACAGGCCTACAAAACTTTTATACTCGGAATTTTGAATTTTTGTTTCAGTCAGGGGTTATCAACTTTTGAATTTTTATTTTATTTTTCCATATATCTCAGAAACCATAAACGGTAGAACGCTGAAAATTGGTACAAACATAGACAAATACAAAATCTCAAATTAGTTTTTTTCAAAAAAATTCCAGGGTTTCTCAAACATTTTTTATTAAGAAAAATATTTTTTTTATGATAAATTTATGAGTTTAACTGCCTATATTTCCAAAACTTTTACAATTATCGAAAAAAGCCGAAACACCCCAACTAGATAATTTAATTTTCTATAAAAAATATTAACATTGTAGTAGAAGATCTCAATTTTTTTTTAACAATTTTTTTAAAAATTGAATTTAGTGACGACATCGCTTCATACATTTTGTATGGCAGTCGCCTATACACAATATGTAAGAAGACTTAATAGTTTGTTACTTCATCTCCAAACATACATACATACCATCATGCAATTTGCATATTCTGGGTAGGAAAAAGGATCTTCTTCCATACTATCCTATCTTGACATACATACCTACATATGTTGTATAGAAAACAAAATATCTGAAAATATTCAATAATTTGTATCTATGGGTTTATAGTTTGGTACATATTCTTCAACTATACATACTATCGCTATCGACAGTTGGATCTCATGTGTTACATGCAACTAGTAGTTTGTTACTTCATCTCCAAACATACATACATACCATCATGCAATTTGCATATTCTGGGTAGGAAAAAGGATCTTCTTCCATACTATCCTATCTTGACATACATACCTACATATGTTGTATAGAAAACAAAATATCTGAAAATATTCAATAATTTGTATCTATGGGTTTATAGTTTGGTACATATTCTTCAACTATACATACTATCGCTATCGACAGTTGGATCTCATGTGTTACATGCAACTAGTTATATTTAAACTTTCGATCAAAAAATTAAATCTAATCAACAATTAGAATGAAAACAACATTAAATTGTTCAAAGTTCTTTTGCCGAGATTGATAAACAAGTTCAAAAATATTTTTTGTATAGTTACATATGTACATAACGTGTAAATTGAATCATATCAAAATATTATAATTAAACGCCTTGAATTATATTTAGCATCATCTAATTAAATTTCATTTATAATAGATAACGAATAAATAAACAATGATATTACATATAAGTTTAGAGTGGAAAATTTATTTATTGAGTAAATTTATACTAATCAGCGTTTGACTACCAATTTACAGCTCAGTGATACGTGAAGATATCTTCTATTAAGTTTAGGTACTCATCATGTTTCAGAATATTGCGTAATATTTATTAATTGAATATAAACTATAATAATTTTTACTAACTTCACCTGTCCGTACCAATTGATTTTGACATTTTAATTGAATTTCCCTGCCAGAGCTCTGAATCATTCATAATTTGTTATTTACTGATGAAAATGCACGATGCAATTGTTTTCGGTTTGATTCATTTGGTATTAAAAAAAAAGAACTATTTTGTAGGTATGTCATAAAAAAGTGAAATTTGCAAATTTTTTAACATCTCAATAGAGACGAAGTTGGAATATTATAGAAGAATCAGGAACTCAAGGCACCTACAGGACTTCCGAACTGTCATCGGGTGGTTTACGTGATCACTTTATACGCTTGCGCAACTTTCACCAATTATGCCTTCTTATTGAGTTCCCTTATTTATTTATTTATACATCTTATATAAACAATTATATTTGTTTATATTAACATAATATAAACAAATATAATTGTACACTGGCGGGCTTATTGCCAGTAGGCAATTTCTTCCAACCAACCAGATTGCAAAGTATTACAACATTGTGTATGTACAATACAACAGCAAATAAATGAGAGTAAAAGAAATCAAAGAAAAAACGCATAACACTTAAATACTATTAAAACAAAAAAAAAAATAATAATTCATAGCAAGAAAAAAGGATATGGTAAGGGCAGGAGAGGAAATCGGGATCAGGTGTTCAAGGATAAATATTCCTTCTTTAGTTTTTTCTTGAAAATACAAAGTGAGTTAGACGACGCAATATCCGGACTAAGGCTATTCCATAATCTTGCTGATTGTACTTCGTTCGAAGAGCTGAGAAATTCTGTATTATGGATAGGAATTTGTAGTGTTGTACGTTCAGCAGATCGGAGTGGAAGTCCATGGTTGGATTAATAAGTGAATTTGCTTTTGAGGTACTGTGGCAGGTTTGGATTCGAGAGAATATTGTACAATAGTGACAAAATGTGTATATTGCGCCGCTGGCGTATCCTGGGCCAACAAAGAAGATTGCGGTAAGATGATATGCGATCAAATTTTTTCAACCCAAAGATGAATCTGATACACATATTCTGAAGACGTTCAAGTTTATTGAGATGCACTTCATTTGCATCCAAATAGAAGTTCTATATATTTGATTAATTTGTAACAATTCACCTGAAAATAAGGAATTATACTATTGCCATCTACGAAGTAACGAAGAAACCTTTTTTGTGATGCCATCTATTGAGAAATTAGTTAATTTGTAAGTAATGAAAGCAACAGTCTTTATTAATGGGGTGACGGTATCTCGCACATATAAAATTGCCTCCTCTGCCTCATGTCATTTCTGTAAAACCCAGACCAAACTTCGGAACATATCCTGTGGGATTGCTGCCACCCAATGGTGTCCTATTATAGATCGGAGCTCCTCGTTCATGTCCGTGGGCCCCTTCAAGGTCCCATTGGTCATGCGGATTTTGTGATCTCGAAGAACAATTTTAAAGCCTTTAAGAAGATTTGTCATAGTTATGGTGCCTTACTATTGTTAGATTCCCAGTAGTTTAATTTTTTAGAGAGATCTAGGTCATAACCCTGATGTTTCTCATTTAAAAAGATCTGAAGTGAATGACAAGTGTAAATCGTCTACTCATATTCATCGATTGTTCTTTTGCATTATGGCGCCGAGATTGCTAATCTAGAGGGCTCCATGAGCTACTTTTCGTGCTATGCATTTTTTCTTGTCGCTCACTTAGCGTTCTGTGAAGGGGCCGCGTTTACAGTCCCCATATGCAGATCGGGTGGTGGTGGGACTGTGAGAGTAGCGAAGTTGTAAAGTGATGGTCGTCAAATTCAGTTGGGAGCCACACAAGATAAAGAGGAAGTTTTTTTTTTCATATTTAATTATTCATTTACAGACAGATTTGACGACAATTTTATCAATATAAAATACGTGTATCTTCTTTCTGTAAACGACACACTATTAAAATACTTAGATATATAAGTTTTACTATCATACAAATCTTGGCAAAGGTTCAAAGGGAAATCGTACCGAGAGACCTTCCTAATTGTCTATTTGAGATTCTCCACGAGGTCTATTTTCCTACGACATCCAACATCAACTAAGCTTGCGATTACAATGTCTATAATGAATGTCATGCGCATGCAAAACACGCTTTAATTACATTTTAAGTGGTCATCCAATATTCACTTTTGTTGACATTTTGTTTAAAATGTTTCCATAAAACTAATTTATCTCAAAATTTTGGTGCACAGCTTTGAACAAAGGATAAATAAAGTTGTAGAACTGTAGTGATGAGCAAACGCAAAAGCAAGACCGGGTGGTCTTCGTTTTGCACCCCTGCTCTTGGTCTTGCAGATGTTGCAACTTTTTCAATAAAATATTTTTATTTATCTATGAAAATTTAGCTAAAACAATGAAATATGACAAACTCGATAAATATAAAGTATTCTGTCGATAGAACCTAGTTAATTGCTTACTTTTTCATTGAAAATAAATAATTTTATAAAATTTTGCAAGGCTGCAAGACTCTTGCATTAGGTCTTGCAAAGCCTGGTCATGGTTTAGTTCTTGCAGCAACAATGCGGTCTTGGTATTGGTCTCGCAAGACCAAGACCAAGACTTCAAGACCTGCAAGACCAAGTCTTGCTCATCACTATTTAGTACTTTTACCATCGCTTATTTTATATTTATTTCGCAACAGTGCAGTTAATTCTTATAACACGTGTAAGCAAATCGTAGTACCTACGTGTCTGCATTACATACAAGTATTTTAAATCAATTTATATTTTGTATTGATACAAATGGATACAAAAAATCATGCTGTGTTCCAGATAGGATATACCGAAGAAAAATGATAGCTCAATAAAACCTATGTAGTCTTAATTGATTTACTATAGGCGTCAATACTTTGATATCCACGTGTGTCAGGGTATTTTTTTCCATTTTTAAGACCCGTTAATCACGGCATAAGTCGCTTTTTAACTCTTTTAAATTTATTCCATTGAAGAATTGGAAATTACCACGTATTAAGGCCGCACATGCACTGTTGCTTGTTGCCCTTAATGTGAAAAAATCAATAAAACTATCTTAAGGGGCCATATAAACCTGAACACCCCAGTTTCAAATCAAATTTCTCAAATCTGTAAAACAGTGTGTTTCTAGAAAAAATACCATCAGTGTTTTCAACATTTCTCTAGTGAATGTTTGTAACACAATTTTAAAATACAGCCTTGATTCCCTTAAAAAAATATTAAAAATTTTACTCAATTATTACGGCATTTATTTAAATTACTCAATAACTATGTGTAGTGCATAAAATCAAAGCGTATGACCGATAAAGTTTTTTCATTTCAACTAAGGTTTGTTGTTAAAATGCAAAAAAAATCACGTATAAACCTTTTTTAACGCACGCGATAGTTACCCTTACTAACACGTAACTTCATAGTACATTAGGCGGTTTTGATATATTATCATGTTTTCAGTCACTAGATTTAGCGTTATATAATAATATGTCCTATTTGCTGCAACTTCACATAGATGGCACAAGGACCCAGATGTGAATGAATATAAAAAGGAATTAATCTGTTTGACGCGTTGATAAAAAAATGATAAAATAAGAAAACTATCTTGAGGCCGCACAGGCACTGAAATTTTTTATCAAGTTGAACCCTACTTCTTGTACTGAAGTTGAAGTCTTGCCATATATTTTGTACGACTTGATCAGCGATAACAGGAACGACGCAAGCGACAATATGAATTTTACATATTTTAGCAAAAAGCAAGACACAAATTTAAATATTTAAAACAGTCTTCATACCACATTGAACAATATTTTTGCTAAATTATTGTTTTGCATCTAACAACTGATAATGAAGGAATCCCGTAAATTTCAGAGGTACTTTCGGAATTATTTTTAAATATTATAATTCTGGAACTGCCAATCTGTAGAGAATACTATAGTTAATTTTATATTGCTGGTGACAGAGCGGATAGCGCGCCGGGTTAGTAAAAATCCATTTATTGCAAGTTCGAATCCTGCCACGACCGATATTGTTCACCTATTTCAAGCATTTGGCATTTATGCTTTGGTTAAGTTTAGGAAATGTTTGAATGCCAATATACTCGCATTTGGGCACTCGTATAGTGGATCAGTTGGTTGGTTATCTGACTGCTGATCCAAAGGGTTCGATTCCCGGTGGAGAAACAGTTTTTAATTGCGTTTTCAGTCTGGATATGTGTGACGAATAATATCGTAAGTCTCCAAAATGTGGAAACTTGTTATTGGCTGCGTGTTAAATTAATATTTGACATAGTACCTGTTGTTGCCCGAGAGGTAATATAAAAATAAAATAAAATAGACATACTTTAAGCCAATAAGTACCTTTGAAGATCTGGATCATGACTTTCTGGATAAGACTACTCAAGTATATACTTAGATTCTGAAGTTACGATTCCATGTATTGCGTTATGCGACATAATATTCTGCAATGCTCACTTTTTGTGTCACTGCACTATTTAACTGTCAGAACAAAGTTTACCGCAGATTGAGTCATTTTATTGCGTAATAAATTATTATGTCTGTCTCTCTCACACAGCACGGAGATAGAAAGGGATCACGATATTGCCTTGGGACAAGCGACTCATGATTTGAATTGCTTTTAGGTCACGACGCAAATAATTATGAAAGATAGAAATAAAAACAAATGTGTACACTACAATATATGAAATCAGCATCGAATCTAACTTTCTTTGCTTTGTTGCCAATGGCAATATGTGCATCTCTCTTTTTCCTTAAAAAGTGCCTACTTATGAAGATAGAAGAACGGTTTGAATCCAGTGGATACTTTCGATTAAATAGTTCTTCATCTTATAGGTACTGTTTGAACGGCAATTAAGACTTGTTTGTGTAGAATTTGCTGCCTCTTATGATGTTATTATGGGGGTCTTCCGGGTGTCTTTCTTCCCTCTGTTATCTTCATGTAGGGCAAGGTGTGATTTTGATGTATTTTTGGGAGTCCATTCTTTCTACGCATTATTTGTGTCCCCATCTGACAACATCTTGAATATCACTCATCCCTCTGATCGTATTGTTCCCTATTTTGTCACATAAATAACTGCTTGATAAGGGTTTACGCTCCTGCGTTTCTTCGGATTGCTTTAGCGCGAAATCTCTATCTAAATCTCCAAGCACGTCTATTTTTCTTTGTATCTTCTCTATGGGAAATAATGTGATTACACATATGTAAATATCAACTTTATGTATAAAACAAAAAATGTATATGTGTTTGCAATTGTTTTAATCTTAATAAATAAATAATAGAAAAACACACAGTTTCAATCCACAACGAAATGAAATTTAATAGAACTTTCGCTAGTCTCACTAGCATCCTCAGAGACAAGTTTGTTTGAGTTTTATAGTTAGCATAAATAATATTGCATCTGAGGATGCTTTTTTTGCAAATAAAATTGTATTCAATTTATAATAAATGAACTTACAGAGTTTTAACGAAAAAAATTTACAATTATTTCATAGTAATCATGTCTTGGCACCAATGTTAGTTGTTTAGTTTGTGTGCAGGCGTCCTGGTTTCTATTTTCAACAAGGGATATATTTATAAAAAAAACATCATTTCTAATTATTTGATCATGTGAATTCAACTTTCTATAAAACGTTGCAAATCGATCTTTGGTCAAATTTTCACACGAAACAATATATATTTATAAAAACGAAATTTGTCATCAAATTTAAAATAGATGAGTAACAACTGAGGATAAACATTTTCTAAACTATACTATGTATGTATACCTCACGATTGAACTGATATAATATTATTTACACTGTCTATTACCTACATATGATATGTACCTACTTCTTTTTTGCTCAAATAAATAGCTACATTATTTGAAAGTGTGACCTAGAAAATTAATAGAAATCAAAACAATAATAGATTGCAGGAAGCGAATTAACTTTGCGAAAAAAATAACACTTGTATTATATTACAACCGAATCTGGAGGTGACCCGTTTCGATTTCCGCAAACTGAAACCAAAGATAGATAGCTTGACATTTGAGGAGACAATGAGGTCTGTCTGACACCAGATGGTCAATTGTTATGACTTGTTGATGTGCTTTTGCAAAACGACCGTCGACATACGAATCGATTAATCGGGACACCGATACAACTCTTAAATTAAGATCAATGACTCGAGTCAATTTTGATTTTTTGTACGATTCTGAATGCAGATTTCACCGACGCGATTGAGGAAAACTCATTGATGTCGTTTCGCAAGCTAATGCGACTGTTGATAGTTCGGTATACTTTTCGGTTTCGTTGTATCGAACAAAAAATTGTGACTAATTGGATTTGTCAATAAATTAACAGACAGGAATACAATAATGAAACTATAAAAATATGTCCATTATAACGATGCTAGACAAAAAACTATACCGGTGAATGACTGATTTCTTAGCAATAAAAATATTAGAATAATCGATGTAGAGATGAAAAACATATATTTATGTATTTAGAAAAATCCTGAAAAATATCTTACTTATTTTTGTTTTTTCGTCCTTGTGTTATTTTCTTACATGCGGATTAAATGATCCCATTTGAAAAATGGCTCAAAATTCATTTCCTCATAATTTAAGGAGTTTTACCGGTTAAGTTGAAAATTATGAGTGTTCATCAAAATCTTTAATGAAATCTGGGATTTTTCTGCTATCGCGACTAAATAATGATATTGTTTTAAATATAAAATAATGATCTTAGTTCATGATCTAAAGATATTTGCTCTTATTTAGTATATTTAGGTTGGAAACAAATCACTTGTCATAACAAATAATTACGAGACAGAGATACATATACATTTTTCTTCGGCGGCGTGGCGGATACATAATATACATTTTTTTTCAAGACATTACATCCTATTGGATGATTTGTGCCAAATACAAATGTAAAAATACAAATACACTAGTATTACAAAGAGAGCCTTTAGTGATTTGAGGAGGATCACTTTAATATATTCTGAAGCCGACCTCAATAACGACCCTATATTAATTGGAAGTTAGGAAGGAATTTGTTTATAAGTGTCGTAGGCGTCTCTAATACTAATAGGATATCCAACGCCCCCTGGATTCGCCGTTTTTCTGTTATATCATGCCGCAATGTGTCGGGGTATAATTTCCAATATGGCCGACGTTTAAGCCGAATGATTTCGCGTTTGTACTGTAATTATTGCATATAAATGAGTTTTCGGTTAGTGTCGTCAAATCTCAGTAACTACGAATATGATCGTTTTACTATCATTTATTTATTCATAATATATCAAACCATAATATAAAAGCATTGAGATATTATTGTGTCAAGTTATTTGATATCAAAGTAAATATATTTAAATATTATACTGTCAAAAACATTTTTATGGTATTTTTAATTTTATTTTTAACTTATAATCATAATTGTTTTTATATTTCCATAATTTATTGAATTGTTTTAGTTTATTTATATTTTAATATAGTTTTATTGTATACGAAGTGCATTTAACTACATGAAATGCGATTAATCATCAAAAATGATAGCTGTCAAACTCAATATAATTTATGCGTCGGTCATTTTTTTTTTCTTCACCTTTCGGCCTGTCTAAGAGAAAAACGAACGAATCCAGAGGGCCTTAGGACACCCGAGGAAAACGTGTTAAAGGGATTCCTCGTCCAGGCCGCACTCGCAGTATGGGCTGTGGACGATTATAATTTTATGGAGATGCGCATTGAGTCTGCAGTAGCTAAATTGTATCCTGCAGATACATAATAAACATATTATTAGGACAATTCATATAGCACTATTTTCGGGCCTTACAATGGTGTGAGAAAAGGCTAAAGAACGAATGATAAAAAAAACAACAAAAAAACTTATCATAGAATGAATTGTGTTGGATTCAGTGCTGTAATTATTTCGATTTTTTGTATGCATCAAGCGTCTAATAAGACTGCATACGAGGCTGTGACGTGTGTAGAATTATAAAGTCTTAACTCACGCTACAACGACATTTTAACGGTCAAACACCCGGTAATTTCTGTATTAAGAATTTTTACCGTATTTTCCAGGTTTCAACGTGAAAAATATAATACTTAGATGTTTTACTTCGAATTAAGTATGTTGTAGGTACGTGCATAGTGCATAGGCATGGACATATCCGTGACAGTTATGCTGTGTAGAACATTTGAAGTGGGTATTTTATAAAAATGAACAATTCCGTACGAAAAATCTTTTACAATCACATATTCTCCTGATACATTCAATGTTTTTTATATTACATCAAAGGTTTTGCAAACTGTTATGCTCCATAAAAACACACGAATTTTTAAAAAAATTTAAATGCAAACCCTGGAAAAATCTTTCACGATGTAGGTGTGACCAGATTTAGGAGTTGACTGGGAGAGACCTTTACTCGGTAGTGCGGGCTGCAAAAATAAGAAGACTGATTTGCCCGCCTTGCCCTGTCCAAGGGTGACTGCATAGACCACCACTCCCTCAGCATTGAGGAGTCAGATAGTAAAGTCACAAAATATTTGAATAACGAATTTTCCATGTCGTACACCTCCATTTTTTCCTCGCTGATATTATTTCACGGTCAAATAACACAACATCGTTGTTCATTTAGAAATCAGATAATATGATCTAATTATTCTTATGGAAATAATGTAAACCTTATGATGAGTGAAGTCATAAAGGGCATAATAGTTGTTGCATAACGTCAACTGCAAAAGGTTGTAGTGTCTTAATAATTAAGTATATTATTATTTAACTTCCAACCCCGCTCTCCCCTACCTACAACTTGTATCTCTTCACATTTTCATAGTATGTGAATACATATTTCAATGGATCATTCATAATTTATTAATAACATGAATGTGTTACGATGATATTATGTCAGACTAAAGTGAAATTGGTATATTTAAAAGATAGCCAATTATTTCATACAATACCTGCATAATAAATGATAGGTGAAATGAGGTGTTTTTAATCACCTTATATGAAAAGGTAATTCGGTACCTACTCTACATAAATCAGTGAAAGTGTTCCACTTCCGATGTATATGTACATGAGTAATCATGTTATCGCAAAAAATTCAATAGGTACGTGATTTGACTTTTCTAAAAATACGCAACATTTAATACTGACAGGCTAGTCACAGAAACGAGGAAAAGTAGTTAGATTTATAAAGTGTAGCATTTAATCTGTTGAAGGACGTCAATATTGACTAGTTGTATGTAACACATGAGATCCAACTGTCGATAGCGATAGTACGTATAGTTGAAGAATAAGTACCAAACTATAAACCCATAAATACAAATTATTTAATATTATAAGATATTTGATTTTCTATACAACTCATGTACCTAGGTAAATATGTCAAGATAGGATAGTATGGAGGTCAGTCCTTTTTTTCTACCCAGAATATGAAAACAGCATGACGGTATATATGTATGTTTGGAGATTTAAGTATCACTACCATACAAATTTTATGAAGCGATGTCGTCACTAAATTCAATTTTTATGAAAATTGTTAAAAAAATTTGAGATTTACTTGTACAATATTAATATTTTTTATATAAAATTAAATTATCTAGTTGGGGTGTTTCGGCTTTTTTCGATATTTTTAAAATATTTGGAAATATAGGCAGTTAAACACAGAAATTTATTATAAAAAAAAAAATTTTCTTAATAAAAAAATGTTTGAGAAACTCTGGAATTTTTTTGAAAAAACTTATTTGAGATTTTGTATTTGTCTATGTTCCTACCAATTTTCAGCGTTCTAGCTTTTATGGTTTCTGAGATACAGTGGTACCTCGACATACGAGTTTAATTTGTTCCGCAACCTTGCTCGTATCTTGAATTACTCGTATCTTGAAGCAAATTTCCCCATACAAAACAACTGAACTACCATTAATCCGTTCCAACACCCAAAATGTTACCCCAGTTATTTTTGTTACGTGGTTTTGAATAGTAAAAACGTATTTATAAATGACAAATATTTATTGTACAAAAACAAAAAAAAAAGAATATAAAAAAAAAAATTAGATATCCTCACTGGTCTTTGCCTTTTTCGCTACATTTTTCTCGCTTTCACCTGTAGGCCGTTTAGAAAAAAACATGTCCAAGGAGGTTTGTTTCTTCCTCCCTCTCAGAATGTTCCGGAAATGAGTTAGGCAAGTGTCATTAAAAAGATCAGACGACCTGTTGCAATTTTTTCTTTTCCACGAACTGTGAAACTCTCTCCCACATTCCTAAGATCTCCTTTATCTCACTTGTAGAAATAACCTCCTCCTCCTCTGACTCCTCGAAACCAATTTCTTGCATAACCTCCGTATGCTGCTGTGACTGTAACTCTTGTATCTACCGGCCGACCTGCTAAACCGAACTCGTATCTCGAATTTCGCTCGTAACTCAAAACAAAAAATCACTCATTCACCGGCTCGTATCTCGAAAAACTCGTATGTTGGGGCACTCGTATGTCGAGGTACCACTGTATGTGGAAAAATAAAGTAAAAATTCAAAAGTTGATAACCCCTGACTGAAACAAAAATTCAAAATTCTGAGTAAAAAAGTTTTGTAGGCCTATAACTGTTTATATATTCTGAAATTTTGGGCTCTGTAAATTGAGCGGATCAGAAGTTATAAGGGGGGGATGGACACACACACAGACACACGAAATGTTCTACTCCGAATTCTGAGTAAATCCGTGTATGGAACATATATGCTCCGAAGCCTCTAAGTTGGTGTTATTTGACATCAAAGTTGGAAAAACCGTGAAAAAAGTAGACCTCTGCATACAATTCTCGCGTATCCTGGCTTGAAACATTGTCGATATGTTAAGAGAACAAAGTTCTCCTGAACAAATCGACAGTTGGATAAATAATAAATATATTTACAAATAATATATTAAATCAAAGCTTGTTTAGGTGGATGTGCAGAATCACAAGGAGAGATAAAATCTGTAATGTAATCTGTAATGAATATGTGAGAGGTAGTCTGGGAGTACGCGATGTCTACGATATGCTGATGGAAAATAGGCTGAGGTGGATCGGACATATTCGAAGAAAACCGCCAGAAAACATGTGTATCACTGAGCTATCGAGTGTCCAGCAAAAGACCAAAAGACGATGAAAAGGCTTGGATATGCAGGCATGTAATGTCTCTGAGGACGATGCTCAGGATAGGACGAAGTGGAGAAGCTCAGCAAGTAGAGCTGACGTGCTGACCCCACCATTATATGGGATAAAATCTAAGGACGAGAGAGAGATATTTAAACCAAAGTTTCTATCCACAAATATACATATATAATTATAGGAGTTTAATTAATTATTGCCTCCGAGCTTGCTGTTGTATCTAGCAATAACACTCAAGCTTCTATGAATTATACTCGCTTTTTTAGATTGAACTTTCGGTTTATATTCATTTATAATTAAATTTGTAAAATAAACTCCCACTGCATTAAGTAAAAATATATTGAATGAATAAGTATCGTATGGACACATTATGACTGCCACAGGATAATATGAAAAACAGGACGATGGACACAGAGGTAGGTCCTAGAAGACCACTGAACACTTGGATGACCAAAATAACCAGAGAACTCAAGGAGGCAAGGCTTCTTCGGAGGACGTGGAAGACAGAAATTCTTGAATAACAAATAGAGCCGAACCAAAGTAAATGAGACAAAGAATAGAGCAAAGAAAAAGATATATTAAACTAGTTGCATGTAACACATGAGATCCAACTGTCGATAGCAATAGTATGTAAAGTTATATATAAGTACCAAACTATAAACCCATAAATACAAATTATTTAATATTATAAGATATTTGATTTTCTATACAACACATGTACCTAGGTATGTATGTCAAGATAGGATAGTATGGAGGTCAGTCCTTTTTTCCTACCCAGAATATGAAAACAGCATGATGGTATGTATGTATATGTTTGGAGATTAAGTATCAAATAATTAAGTTTCTTAGATATTGTGTATAGGCCACTGCCATACAAATTGTATAAAGCGATGTCGTCACTAAATTCAATTTTTATAAAAATTGTTAAAAAAAATTGAGATAGAAAATTAAATTATCTAGTTGGGGTGTTTCGGCTTTTTTCGATATTTTTAGAACTTTGGAAATACAGGCAGTTAAACACATAAATTTATCATAAAAAATATTTTTCTTAATAAAAAATGACTGTAACAAAAATTTAAAATTCTCAGTATAAAAGTTTTGTTAGCGTATAAATATTTATATATTCTGAAATTTTAGGCTTTGTGAATACAGACGATCAAAAGTTATAAGGGGGGGGGGGACAGACACACACAGACACACAAAACTCTCATAAAATGTTTTACTCCGAATTCTGAGTAAATCCATGTATGGGAACATATATGCTGCGAAGCCTCTAAGTTGGTGTTTTTAGCATACAAAAGTCCACTACACCATACAAAATGTTCCTTCATGACCTTCATACACTCGTCTTGGATTTAAGCTGCCTCTCTGAACTCATTAAGAATGTATAATTGGTGAACGTCGCGCAAGCGCATAAAGTGCTCACGTAAACCAGCCGATGATAGTTCGTAAGCCCTGTAGGTGCCACGAGTTCCTGGTTCTCCTATAATATTCCATCTTCGTCTCTATTGAGATTATAAAAATTTGTCGAAAAATTTCAAGAATTGTTTGATAAATATGATTTCATTAGTATTTTCTTGAATTATGTACAGATTGTAGTATTATTTTTTTCTCACTTAACTATGTAAGATGTTTTAAAAAGGTGAAAAATATATTTACCATGTTATAAACATAAGATTTCGTCGCACAGCTGATAACGTGACAGACTTAAAACCATATTGCAATCTTGACGTGTTGATAATGTTATAGACATTTATTCTGTTATCACTTTAACAATATGTATTGTAATATACATATAAAAAATACATAAGACTTAATATATTGTTGATTATTAACTTATATAAATATTCAATCTCAATCTGCGAACCGACATGATTCTTATGAATAGACAAAGTGACAACATAACTATTCTTATATTTAGAATAGACAAGATGGCATATTATGTATGTACAGACATTGAATCCATTGTTCTTCCGGTTAAAGTGACACAAACTAATTCATACATCAATAGAGACGAAGTTGGAATATTTACATATTGTAGGAGAACCGGGAAATCAAGGCACCTACAGGGCTTACGACCTGTCATCGGCTGGTTTACGTGATCACTTTATGCGCTTGCGCAACGTTCACCAATTATGCCTTTTTAATGAGATCCCTATCAATTCAATTTTGAAAGTTCTATATATTGTAATACTGAAATTCTTTTCGCTTGAAAATAAGGAATTTTTACTACAGCCATCTATGGGTGAAATTACGAACAACAATCTTATTATTTTTTATTTATTTTGTTGTAACGCCATCTATTGAGAGAATTGGTTTTTTGTAAATAATGAAAGCTACAATTCTTATATCTGAGGTGACAATGCATTTTTCGCATAGAAGTCACCCCTGAATTGCGCCAGACTTATAAGGTCATTTTTGTCTTATTTACCTACTTGTACCAATGTGTAAGTAATCGAACAAGCGCATTAAGTGATCACGTAAACCAGCCGATGACAGGTCGTAAGCCCTGTAGGTGCCTTGATTTCCCGGTTCTCCTACAATAAATATTCCAACTTCGTCTCTATTGAGATAATTAAAAATCTGTTAAAAAATATCTTTGACTCCCGACAGGGAAAAAAATCCAATGTTTGCGCATATGCATTTAATAAAAATATTCGATTAATTCATACATATTTTATTCTGAGCTTCGTTCGTTTATTTTTTCTTTGTTCATAAAAATATATTTATTAAAAATGTACTATAGCCAAAATTTAATTAAAATGCTGATGATTATATATTAAAACTAAAAAAATGTTATGGTATGATATTTAAATAAGTGTTTTTTTTTATTATTAAGGAATTATACAGTGGTATAAATACATTGTATTAGTACAACAATAAAAATCAGGTAAACGAGTCAACTTTCTATAAATGGTTAACAATAAGTTACTTAAAAACATAACATTAGTTATAACCAAAGAAAGAATCAACAAGAGTGAAATTAAACAGAAAATAAGTTTTATAATAATAGACACGTGGAAAGAATGGGCGAAGAAAGATTGCCATAAAGGATCATACACACAGAGCCTCAAGGTAGACACAACTTTGGTTGACCCGAATTCCGATGGCTGGTTGGCGTGCAGCGTGACGTTGAGGCTATTGGTTCAAGGAACTGGAGGAACTCGTGCCAAGATAGTGGCAGATGGCGAGGAATGCTGGAGGAGGCCAAGGCTCGCATCGGGCTGTGGAGCTACTAATGACGATGATATGTAAACTAATATAAAGCAAAAAATGTTAACTCTTAGTTATACTGATAAAATAAAAGTAAATATGTGATTTATTAGACTTATCAATTTATTTAAATTGGATTTAAATAAAACTGTGATAAATGGTTAGTTAAATAGGTCGATGCTGGATTTGGACCACGGTTCAATAGACTGCTAATCCAGATACTTTTCAAGGCACTTTATTTTATCAAAAGTTTATTTGAATAACAGTGGGCTTAGACTAAAACAATAAACCTTGGTTTTAAGCCTCTTTTATCCTTGAGACTTTAGCACTTATAGTCGACTGACAGGTTAGGTATTTATAATTGATGTCATGATTTAAATTTTGTAGAGGTTTTGTATTTTCAAAAAAGTAAAAAAGTTAAAGAAAGTTCTGCTAATTATAATAAGTGTGTATGTGAATTTTTCTCTCGTTTCAATCAATATATTGTTATACAGCTAAGTCTGTTTTGCGACGATAAAATATGGCAGCGCCAGGTGAAGTGCTACACATTGTTCATACTTCTATATGAAGTTGAAACCTGGACCATAAAAAAGCAATATGATTAATCGTCTAGAAGCCAGTAAATTTCCTGGGACAGTAAAATACCAAATTTAAGGTACTCAGGAGATCAAACGTCGAGCGCGAGCTAGTTGACACAGTTAAACGACGTAAGATATCATATTTGGTAAAGGTATAGCCTGCTCCAACTAATAATTAAGGGCAAAACAGAGGGACCTCGAGGAATAATGTGATGGCTCCGAAATATTCGGAAATGAATCGGCATCAAAGACGTCAGCGAATTGTTCTGGACGGCGGCAGATAGAGATGCCTTCTCAGCAGTAATCGCCAACGTCAGGGGGGGCCTTTATGACACAAAGAATAAGCAGACGAAAGCCTCGCATTTTTTCTTCCGTTCCGACCTGTTCTGTTCGGTGTGATCTTTTTGAAGCCCATATCGTTAAAGTTAAACAATTTAAAATGAAACTTTTGGAAAATGTATTTCTGTGTCTTAATTTGCAACCTTCGTATTAGAGGTTATAAATTGCGAATTCGCAATAAGAAATGACATGTCAGTCGATGTCGATAAAATGGCGAAGATCCTCAAGTGACCAACACAAATCATATTACACATCACTTTCCCTTTTCTTTGTAACAGAACTGAACATATAACGAATACTAAAATAACCACACAACGGCACTTCTGTGTAAGCCGGATTCACACATTGGGTCCAATGTTTGACCCAGCAATATAATTTACCAGAAAATCATACTAGGATACGTACAAATTTTTAATACATACTATTTAAATTGCAACAGAAGTTAGACTGTAGAACTCTATATTTGGTTAAATCAAACTAGATTTCATTTTTTATGGGACGATTTCTCTCCTTCCCTCTCATAATACTTACCCCTTTAGTTACTTTATAATGGTTTTTATTTCGTTTCGATTAATTTTACATAGAATATTGAATTATAACTATGTGCTTAATTGTTTTTCATCGTTGGCTCTGAGAAACAAAGAAGTCTTAAGGTTTTAATAGAAAGCCTCACGACTCTGCGTTTCACAAATGTCACAAGGCAATTTACTTCATTTAGGTTCGTTTACATTTGATCAAGGTTTTCTTTTCCTTTGTTATACAAATGTAATGAGATCGGTCTGTTTAGATTGTGTTGCTCGTTGGCTATTTGTCACAATTGTAGCCAACGTTTGTACTATTCGATGGTGATCCAACGTTTATCCCATTACCTACAGATAAAGAATCTATAGACATGCATTAAACAATATTTTCTGGTACACGGGAACATGATTTTACCACCAATAAGTTCCATAGAGATGAAAATTTTTAAAGCCGCCAATCTCATTTTACCCATCAAGTTTGAACACATCAGAACAAATTAAAGGAATACAACGCTATTTTACTATCCAGTGCTTTAACAGTTTGTTAAAATTGAGATAGAAAAGAAAAGAAAACAATTATGACATTAAAATTCATAGATATTTGTAATTTTGATAATATTTTCACGTTTACATATTTTTACACATGTCATGGTCAAATTCTTTATATTTCAGTATCAAAACTTTCAAAATTCTGAATCTTACAGTTTCCAGCAAATAACTTGAGAGTTTTAGTCATAACAAGCTTCAGAAAAACTATTATTAGGAAACAATCCAGTGTGTAGAAGGAAAAACACCCGACAACGATTGTTGACTTGCATTTATCGAACACTTGAAAGTGCTGAGAATATGTCAAGGTTCTTAATTTTAGTGTGTAAAGAATTATAGGAGCGCGTCATTCCACTCAGTGGAATGATGTGTTGTTAACAAAGATTTAAATTTCGTTTTGCAGATATATAAATATGTCATTAATATCTGATTTATACATGACCAGGGAATATGTTTGGAGTACCACCTCTGCCACCTCTTTCCATATACCATTGCACTGGCCTAAAGTCGTAATAACTGTCACCGATGTATTGCTGTCCTTACTCTATGGTCCCAACCCGATCATTGGACCCAATGTGTGGAGGAGTCTTTAACGAGTCATACGAATGAAGTCTTGCAACGCGAAATCCGATTGGAGCCGAGAAAACCACTCAACTTCGCTATAACCTTTTGAAATTAACGGTAATACAAAATGAGGTTATCGAACAAACTCCAGATGCATACATAATGTAGGAATATTACTTATATGTTGCTATGCAAGATATTGTAATATTGTGTTTCAACATCTCAATACTTCGCATCACAAAGCATATTACATTCAATTTATCGGAGACCATAAACAATATTATCGAAGATTTTATATTGATGGAAGCGGTATTGTAATTTAAAATCTCGCTGCAGAATATTGCATATATACCTATTTAAGTACATATTTATTTGAAAGGAGTGTCAGCATGAGAATGAATTTGATAATATTTATTTATATTTTTAAACATTTCCTAGAATCATGTACAAGTGGCAAGTTTATTGTTAAATTGTTTTTAAAAGTTTCTTAATATGAGAAGTCCCGTTTCTTTTTATTTTATTTTGGATTGCTTCTACGGCAACCAACAGTGACTATGTCAAATATTAATTTAACACGCACTCAAAAATATCTTGCCACAATCTGGAGATGGTATTTATCGTCTCACAGATCCAGACTGAAGAAAAAATTAAACACTGTGTCTCCACCGGGAATCAAACCCGGGACCTTTGAATTAGCAGTTAAATACCTAGCTAACTGAGCCATGTATAATGTGATCATGTCAACTGTTTCTCGGCTCTTTTAAGCCTCGTATTCTTTCTTTGTCATGCGTTCATCGTTTATTTTCTTTTCTTATTCTTCTTTCCCCTTAGCGCTTTTGTCCCGTTTCTATCGGGGTACGCTTTGACCATGATCCTGGAATTGGCGAGTCTGGTTATTACATTGAAGCGACTGCCATCTGATCTTCGTAACCCTTAGAAAGGGGTACCAGACAAATTGGATCATGGCTACACATCGTTTATACATCGTTTATTATCTTTACATGTCCGAAACATCGCAATGCATTTATCTTCTTTCTACTCACAATACCTCTTTCAATCTTACATTCTCTTCTGATATCGGCATTCGTAATCCTATCATAAACTGTTTTGTCACATATTCGTCTTAGGGACCTCATTTCCACAGCATTCAATTTACATTCATGGGTCTTCTGCTATGACCAATGTCCATGTCATACTTTTTTTAAATATTCAAAATTTCAATTCTTATAAAAACATTACAGTAAATAAAACAGTAATTAACACAATTTCTTAATTTTACGCATAGTATGGACACTAGTGATACAAAGCGAAGTTTAACACTAAATATCTTTTCATAGTAAATATAAGTTTATATATTCTAAGTACAAATTTGTCATTAATAATTTAATGTTATAGTCGTAATAATATTGTAAAAATAAGCTGTAGGAATAAAGTTATACAGACTTATACAGGATAATACATTGGACATTTATACAGACTTATAAAGGATAATACATTAGACATTTATACAGACTTATAAAGGATAATACATTGGACATTTATACAGACTTATACAGGATTATACATTGGACATGTATACAGACCTATACAGTATGGTACATTGGTCATTTATACAGACTTATACAAGATAATGCATTGGACATTTGTACAGACTTATACAGGATAATACATTGGACATGTATACAGACTTATACAGTATGATACATTGGACATGTATACAGACTTATACCTACAGTATGATACATTGGACATTTATACAGACTTATACAGAATATATTCGACAGTTAGGTTTGTATGTTTAGTTTTGTAACGTCTTACCTTTTTTTTTAAATATTGAATAGAGTTCTGTAATTTTATAATTATTATGTATATGACTAATATACATAAATATACATAAATGTAAAGACTGTTGTTCATTGTTTACAAAAAAAAAACAATTTCTAAATAGATGGCGTAACAAAAAGGTTTTTCGTTACATTATAGATGGCGTTGGTGTTTTTCAACTCATTTCAAACGATCAGTTTCTCATTTTTAATGTATATATATAAAACTTTCAAAAATGCATTGATTGAGGGAACGCAATAAGGCATAAAATTGGTGAACGTTGCGTAAGCGCTAAACGTAATCAAGTTATCACGTAAACCAGCCGATGACAGGTCGTATGCCCTGTAGGTGCCTCGAGTTCCAGGTTCTTCTATAATACCTACTCCAACTTCTTCTCTATTGAGATGTTAAAGAACATTCTAAAAATATATGACAAAATATTGAAACATTCATTAATGTATATGACTAAATGTTGATTTTTTTTCATTTGTTGATTTTAAATTATATTTTTTTCAAAAAACTGTTAATTTATTACATTTTGTGGATAATTTTATTTCAAATTAAGTAAAAAAAAACTGTACCCCGTTTACACAATAAAATAACAAAAAAAAACTTTCCGTTCGTAAAAAAATAACGCTCGACATGTTGTGATAACATGAGAAGTATTTCTTTTTTTTTCAATATTATTATTCAGTTATTTAATATGATATTATGTCGAGCATAAACTAAATAATTATCCATACCCAAACTGAATTGTATAGAAATACTCAAATGTTTACAATAATTTGTGTTTGTAGCAAATCAATACACGAGCCGTTTAAAACAACAATCAATATGATTTATAAGTAGTCTATATATATATAGGTAGCTTCAGTCACTATTGAATTTATGAATTGTTAAAAAGCATCGGATGATCTTGACACTGGTAGGTTCAAGGTGTGACAATTGTTTGATGAAATGGTCGAGGGCGAGTTATGTATATAATCGTATTCTTAAACGTATAAATTAAATACACAAGAAATAATGTTTTGCTGAAACAATTTTCTTTGGGGTACTAATGCCAGAAACGAATGATCACTACATATCGAAAGGAGTTAAAGTTGCCATTCACAATGCATTTGTAGTCCCAGCCTTAACGTATGGAATGGGATATGGACACGGCATAAGAACAAAATAAATGGAGTTGAAATGAGATCGCTGAGAATGATATGTAACAAGACGATGTTTGACAGGGTAAGGAATAAAGACATTTGCAAGAGTTTTTTACCCTCTTTCTGAATGCCTTTCAAATGGTCGAGGCATCCTTTTCTAGGACGACCCCAATCTCTCATTCCATTCCTATCCGCTTTGAATATTTTCTTCGTCTGGCGTCCATTATTCCATCTCTTCGGCTTAACCATCTTAATGTTGTCACATTCAAGAGCTGTGTCAGAGAAAAGAGCTATCTGGGAGGCATCTCACACTCAGATCTTCTGGATCACATAGTAACAACTCCCTATATGAGTTGGACAGAGCCAACAAAGCGGCTTACTGTGATCGATGCTTTAGTGTGAGTGGTCCTATAAAGTGAAATAGATTGCCTACAGATGTCCGCAGTGCACAAAGCAAGAGCATTTTCTCCAAAGGATTTTAATTTTCTAATAAATTTGTACGCCAACTTTTAGTGCAGGAAGTGGCCACATGTAATTGGCTGACCAGTTTTGTAATAGCTTGCCCTTATTTGAAGTAACAGTGATGTATAATAACTTGTTAGCTATAAGTGGTCCTGTAAATAAAAAAGTACTGAAAACAGCTTTGTTTCGTAGAGCAACATAAGACAAAATATAAGCGCCCTTGGAATGACCCTAATTCATTAAACAGCGCTATATAAATAAATAATAAACAATTCCTGGCACCCTGCGCAAGTTTATCACCAGATGACAGTATTTCCAGCCCAGGAGAGCAATATTAGAGAAATAAATGTTAATAAATTTCATCTGTGCTGGGTATATGTTTTTTTTAAACGCGATGGCATTTTAGTTTGTTAAAAATTGTATTGTGTAAAAAGTACCTATCAAGGATACGGCATGATGTTTTTTGTATGTATATAAAAGTAACAAAGATGCGCATGTAGGATTATATATTATGTTATATAAGCCTTTTTCGTTTCAATGTTTGCACGTAAGTTCAAGGCTTGATGATCGACGAAGTTAAAGACCCCTCGAAGGAAATCGGTTATTCCAGTTCAGGCAATGACCTGGAAGGTTCACTCTGCCTACATGTGTATGCAGCTATAGTCAGGGTTTCGGTGTCAATCACATTGGCTGGTACAACGGTTCATGGCAAGATTTTGGCACCATTACTAGGAATCGTTCGTTGATTGCTCTTGAAATTTTGGCACATATCTGCGGTTTCTCGGCACATAACCACTTTTCCTCAAATTTCACACCGGGAAGGTGATAAATCCTTTTGTATAATTTTGTTTTTATTCAACTGTCAAGGCATTCGAACTTGTATTCGAATGTGTACTATGTACATATGTATATAGGTAATGAACATTCATAAATATATAAAATTGGAGACAAAATTGAATGAAAATAATATACCAACTTCAGGTAATTTATAGCAACGCATTTCTAGACTATCCAAGAGTCAAAAATATTTTGCAAAACATATAATAAATAATTTATATTACGCATATATTCTTTCTCACGTTGCTCCACGAAACAAAGCTGTTTTCAGTCCTTTAGAGAAAGTGCTCTTGCTTTGTGCACTGCGAACATCAGGAGGCAATCTATTCCACATTAAAGGACCACTCACACTAAAGCATCGATCATAGTAATCTGCTTTGTTGGCTCTGCCCAAATCCTTTAGGGAGTTGGGCAGAGACCTGAGTGTGAGATGCCTCCCAGATAGGTAGTCTTTTCTCTGACACATCTCTTGAATGTGTTGTGATGCCAGGTTATTCAAAGCATTAAACACCGCCAAACAAAGTTTAGAGTCAACTCGCTCTGGACACTTCAACCAGTGTAGTTCGTTTAGAAGTGGAGTTATGTGACATCGTTTTTGTGCACCGTAAACGACAGTTTATGTGAAAATAAAACGAATCATAGTGAAAGATAAATCTTTGGTCAATTATTTTCTAAAATACCTGTTTGATTTCGGATTGTCTTTTCATTTTAGATGGGTCGATAGCAGAGCGGTTAGCGCATTGGGTTAGTAATCTAGTGGTCGCGAGTTCGAATCCTGCCTCGATCGATTTCATTCACCTATAGCACAAGCATTTATGCTTATTTTAGGGAACCTACGAAGATGTATATGTACTTGTATAACAAGGATATTCATATTAATTTATGTTTTTAATAAATAAAAATAAAAAAACTTGTTTAGAATCAATTCCACTATTTATTTAAGGACTACAACCTACAACCGGTTTCGTGCTAAGCACATTTTCAAGTAGAGGATCTACTTTTTATTTATCAAAAATATAAATTAATTTAAATGGAATTCCATTAAGAACTGACGGTCAAAAAGTTAAATCTAAGGACATTCATATTCAATTAAAAAAATCGGATTTCGCCAAACGAGATTAGCAAATCGTAAATAATTTTAAAAAATTAACGCAGCGGGATTAGAATCCTAGTCGACTCGATTGTTAGCCAGGGAAACTAGTCACTTTGCCACCGGCATTTCAATTTGATATAAATATATTTAATTAAAAAATATTTTTGCGTAAATAAGAGGAATCTTAATTGAAATAATATCAATATATCAGGAATATTAGTCATACAACGATGGTGTTTTGGAAATGAATAAATATACCATTGTACGTCATTTAATTGAGGATTCACCTACTTTGGAAGAGATTGCTTTGTGGCAAGAACACTGTTTTTTTACATTTGTTTATACACAAACTAAATGTATAAATAAAATTACGCTTTCTTTATAATAATTTAAGTAAAGCCAAGTTACTCTATATGAAATGTTTACGGACGGTTGTTCATTGGCCTTTGCTTCTAATTCAATAAACTCAACACAATACACGAAGAATCGTAATAATATAATATGTAGATGTCAATGTATGAGGAGAATGAACTGTGTTATTTATGAAAGCATCTGTTATTTTATTTTATTTTATTTTTATTACAATATTACAGTTAATCAACTTTTAATTGTGTCGTTGATATCTTTTCAACACACACGTTGTAAACAATAAGATAATAAATTACATTTACCTCAGTTGAAAAATATGTGCCAATGTTGATAAAACTTAATCCGTTCCGACATTTTGTTTACTTTCGTTTTCTATCCATGACATTGATCTAACCTTTTTTTTGCAATTTCGAAATTTTTTTTCGAAATAAACAGAAAAAAATGTATAACTTGAATAGCAGCTCTATATTAGTCACATTGGTACAAATGTGTAAACTCTGGAGATAGGGAAAGAGGGAGAACTGCCAATTTTGCACGAAATCTAACACCACCCTGGATGGGAAATCCATGCGGCGAGACCAGAGGCGCTGGGGGACTGGTTATCGAAACTGGAACCACGGCTGTTGTTGATCTTAGACTGGTGAAAAAGATGTCAGCGCCATACGAAAAGTAAGTAATGACGATCGATAAGCAGATTCAAGAAGGGAATCACAGTGGACAGACTTAAGATAATCAAGAAGCTGCCAAGATTTCTGAATTTTCTTCATTTGCTGAGAGTCTTTCGTTAATATTAGGAACACTATGACTGAATTGTTAGAACGTTATTAAATTGTTCTACGAGATCACAAAAATACATGATCCCTGCAGTTTTGAAGAGGCTCACATACAAAAAGGAGAAGCTTCGCTCTATAAGTGGATACTATTGGATGGAAACTATGATTTGAGGTTTAGTCCGGGTATTGACAAAACTATAATCACCAGCGAAATCAGGTCCAGAAGATTAGCTTGGATTGGACATGTTGTCAGATCAGGGGAAGAAACAGCCACAAAACGTATCCTGCTAAATAACCCTGTGGGCAAGAGACCCCTGGGAAGACCAAGGCAGAGATCGATGGACAATGTTACCTGAGATCTGAACGTGCTAAATGCTTGTGATAATTGGGAGTCCACTGCAGCTGACAGCAAGGCTTGAAAAGCTATGTATTGTTCAGGAGGCTAAAGCTCTACCGGAGTTGTATGGGCATCGGAAGTAAGTAAGTTGTAGAGGTCATGAGGTAGAGGAGCCAATGTTGAATAAAAGAAGATTCATTTCAAAATTTGAATACCTGCATACCTGCGATATATTTGGATTTCCGAAAGTCTTAACCCAGTGGGATTAAAATCGATCTCTAACACCAGAAAAAATTAGAGGTTTATACTTTACACTGGGCATTTTTACCATTGCAATTGTTTAGTAGACAGTTGCAACTGTTTAGCAGACAGTTGCAACTGCGATATTCATAATAATTCCGTGCATATGAGGGCCCAAAGACGTATATTTGCGAGCTGACGCCTGCATTTGTGGACTGGCTCGGAGCCCTCGACCTGGGTGTGTGATCGCCTTTTGTTTATGTTTAACTGTTTGTTTTTTGGTTTGATTTTGATGTATTCACTATGTCACACGATAAATAAATAAATAATGATAATGGGAGAGATAAGTGCTTTTACGAATATTATGTTTGTTAGAAAAATATTAGACATCTGCTGGCATTTTTTCAGAGACATAACCTATAAACTATTTTTATATAGATCAACTTGTTATTTTACAATTACAAGTAGCAATATAATCAACCGCAAAGAATTTGCATACCCAATTGCAGGTTTCGAAATTGTATCCGTTATAAAACAGAAAGCCGCTATAGTCATTACGGTCTATTATCAAAATTAAACAATTCAGGTAGGTAATGATAATGTATATATGAACGAGTACCTATGCGTGAACAATTTACAGTTAATACAAAATGAGGAATTTGCGGACTTAGGAAGTTTGTTTTAATTTCATGGAAATCCGGAAGATGCACTGAAAGAAATAAGAATTAAGATAATGTATGCAAGTGAAACGTGGATATAAATAAAACAAAATAACGGATTTAATGCTGTTAGAATTAGATAAATGAAATAAAGATATTCTTAATAATATACGATGAAATATGGCAACAATACAGAATAAAGCGATGGCACAATAATTAAAAATATTAAAAAATATACTTATTACTTTTCTTCTACGTAATTTTTTTTAATTTTTATGTCAAAATTTTAACATCTCAATAGACAAAGTTTGAATATTATTAGAAAACTGGGATATCAAAGCACCTACAGGGCGTACGACCTGTAATCGACTGGTTAATGGCAATAAGCCCACCAGTGTACAATATATTTATTTGTACAGTACATAAGTGAATAAATAGATAAATAAAGTTAATAAATGATTTCACTAAAATTTCACAGTAAGGAATATGTAGAAATAAATACATGTTGCAGGAGCTATGTATACGTATACATACGTGAAATGATAGAAATATGCAGCGATCGCTTCTCTCTGCCTACCCTCACACTAGTTTCACCCTACATTTCGATGGTTTGTATGCATGTGTAATTCTCAATGTTTTATTAAAATTTATTTATTTATTTATTTATTTATTATATATACGCCTTAATAGGGCATTTACAAAATATACAGGATAAATAGAACAATGTAGGCACAACAAAACAACAATAAGTGTAAATACATCGATTATATAGGTACATAATAAAAAAAAACGTAAGTAGTTAAAGGAAGAACAATATAAAACAACATAATTTCGGCCTTCGTGGCTCAGTTGGTTAGATATCTGACTGCTGAGCCAAAGGTCCCGGGTTCGATTCCCGGTGGAGACACAGTTTTCAGTCTGGATCTGTGAGACGATTAATATCGTAAGTCTCCAGAATGTGGCAACTTGTTATTGGGTGCGTGATAAATTAATATTTGACATAGTACCTGTTAGTTGCCCGAGAAGCAATTGTTATATGTTATATATAATATTTATTTATTTATTTATATAATTTATGTACATGTGTACAAAGGCAGGTTTATTGCCATAAGGCAATTTCTTCCAACCAACCCGAGCAACGTGAAGTCTCTTAGTTAAATTGGTACAGTACTAATTAAGTCAGAAATAAATTGATAAAAAATAACATAAAAGAGTAAGAAATATAAAAAAAAAATACAAAGAGAAAAAAATTAAAAGAGAGTTTAAAAATAAAAGAATAATAAAAATAACACTGATCATAGCAATGAGGAAAAGGAGGTTACGGAAGGATATAGAAGGAATTTAGGAACTATTTGACAAATAAAGTTAAAATACAACATAATAAAAGAAAATAGAGGTAAATGATAAAAAAAAACTAGACATAAAAGAAGAAAAAAATTAACAGTATTACATATTCAATTTAAACAACAAAAATAAACAAAGCAAAGTAAAAATCAAAAATTATAATATGCGTTAAGCATCCTTTTGAAACCATCTATAGTGTGTACATTTAATATATCAACAGCACTATATTGGTTTCCAAGGCGGTGCAATCTATCTATTGGTGAGTTAATGATAAAGTTATTTCGAAGATTCTCTATATGAAAAGGTGCATTTTGACGTGAAGCAAAGCTTGTAGGTACTCTGAATTTTATCATTTCAACTAGGTCAGGGGTGTCCAATATACCGTTAATTATTTTAAATAAACAAATTAAATCACAAATCGTTCTTCTGTTTGATAGTTTCGATAAATTTAAAATACTCATTAGAAAATCATAATTCAATTTTTCTAAAGGAATGGATAATTTATAATTTACAAATCTTAAAAATTTATGTTTAAAAATTTGATATAAACACCTTGCAGTTAGTTAAATTTGATCAATGTACTAACGAGAATGTATATGTCTATAAAGAGAAGTCTGGCGATCGGTTCTATCTGCCTACTCCAAATAGAAAAATAGGAATATTTAACCCTAAACACCTGATCTCGATTTCCTCTTCTTGTTCTTTCCCAATCCTTTTTTGCTATGATTTATTTTTGTTTTTATTATTTATTTTCATCATCATCAGCAATGGCGCTACAGCCCGGTGTGAGCCTTGGCCTCCTCAAGAAACTGCCTCCATTCCGCCCTGTCGGCAGCAAGTCTCCTCCAATTTGTATGTCCGATCGCTCTTATATCGCCCTCGATGTCGTCCAGCCATCTCATCCTAGGTCTCCCTCTGCATCTTCTTCCTTCCTGGTGTTATGTATATTTTCTTTGTTCTTTTTTAGCTTTCATTTTTTGTTAATGTACATATATAATTCTGTCATACTTTGTAATCTGGTTGGTTAGAAGAAATTGTCTAATGGCAATAAGCCCGCCAATGTGCATTATATTTGTTTATATTATGTACAAAAAGCTAAATAAATAATTCAGATGGTATGATGATAATTATGATAATCGTATTTCACCAATTTCTGTCTGTGTTTGACTTTGTGTTCTGAAAAAAAACTGTGCACTGAATAACCCTAATAAAAAATATATGATTTTATGTAGGTACGACAACTGCGGCAGCTGGTTATGACATGTTTGAAACAACCGGATAGTAAGTTGGTATATAAGTAGGTATGAAATATCATAAATACAGCTGAACAGTTAACTCTGATATTAACACGAAACAGGTATCGCTTAATTACAATAGGTAAACTGACTAGCATAAGCTGTCTTCATCGGGCACGGCTGTGTTTATGTTATAATTAAACACGGATATTTCTTCGTTAATGAAATTTAATTGATACGTAAATAACGATTATCAATCCTGACAGTTGAAACAAATTGCTACCGTAAACCAAAAACTCGTCCCTGGAATAAAGAATTCAGAAATAACACTGTTTTTCCTTGTAACAAGAACATAATTATACATCCTCCTCTGATGGGTGGTTGCAGAGCTGTTAGCGCGCTAGTTTAGTGATCCAGTGGTCGCGAGTTCGAATCCAGCAACGACCGAAGTATTTACATTCTTTAAAAAGAAACATTCCCTTAACTAAGCGTATACGTTTGTCCTATAGTTGAACGAAAACTTTCTTTAGGAACATTCGAATATTTGGTTTTTCATGTGCGGAGCCATCTTGAAATTATATTTTTCTACTCTTAATGATGAAGACTCTCAAAACATCTACATTTGTGTAGGTATATAATTATTATAAACCCATCCTTGCACCGTGCACAAGTGGCAAGTTTACTGCCGAATGCCAATTTCTTAAAGTGGACGAGAAAGGCTCGGTCCAGATGGGAATGGAAGGTTTACAAAGAATAATAAGAAGAACCAGTGTATTCAGCCCATAGAAGCATGATTTCCGTGAGAAATATATTTTATCATAAAGTATTTCTCTGCCGGGTATCGAACCCGGGACTCCGCGCCGTCACAGCAGCCAATCGGCTCACCACTTATGCTACGGCGGTAAACATGTCGGTCGGATTTCAAATGAGTTAAAACATAATATATCGAATGCGGACATATTTCACATAATATTTTGAAATCTACAAGTAACCGATATGTGTAGACATAACAAATATGTGAGAAATATTTTTTGAGTAATCAAAATATTATTTTTCACAGTAAACTGTGCTAAGCTTTTGGATACACAGCGGAGTTCAAATACACAAAACTGATCTGAAAATATTTGAGTACATTTACACAGTTATTATTTTTATTTATTTTAAACATTTTGTACACATGTTCACAATGGTGGGCTTTTTTTCCATATAGTTATATCTTCCAACCAACCATATTCATTTTGTGAGGTAAATTGTGTGACACGTACCAATTAATGTTTATAAAATATATTATTTTGAAACATATAAAACAATATAAAAATGGAGGGGAGAGGAGAGAACAAAGATATGATAAGAAGACAAATTAAAGCGTGTAAGGAAATGATTCCTCAGATTTGTTTTGAAAGCGGGAAGTGTTAATGAAACTCGAAATTGCTATGGGATGTGATTCCAAAGACGAGCTGCTTGTACAGAGAAAGATATGGTGAAAAAGGAAGTATAGTATACTGGGATACTGAGCGTTCTTTCATTATTGGAACGATGAGGCAACCCGTGTTCTGAGAGGAAGTGAAATTGATTTGGTAGATAAACTGGAGTGTAGGGGTTGTTTAAGACCTTGTATGTAGATTCCTACGCTGCCTGATTGTCAACCGCCTTAAAAGTGTTCGGTATTACGATATGCGATCATTTTTTTTCAATTTAAAAATATATCGAACGCATGTATTTTGAAACTGTTCCAATTATTCTTTCTTCTTGATTCCCTTCTAAATAATATAAATCAGCGTAATCAAGGAAAGGGAGTAATATTGATTGATATAAAGATATGTCGGATAAAGGTAGGAAATAATTATCATATACTTATTCTATTCCTTGAAATAAGAAAATTCTTGTGCTAGTTGTGAACTAAATAAGTCCAGGTAGGATATGTAGTACGATCCATTGTATTGTTAGTTCAGTACTAACCGTTCTACCACTAACGTACCATTTTTTTATTTAAACCTAACAAACAGTCATATTGAGACAGTCAGAGCAGGAATCAGTTACCACAAGTGCACAAAGGCAGGTTTATTGGATTGAAAGCCAATTTCTTTCAACTAACTTCTGTTTATTTTTATTGATTATTCAATCAATAAAAATAAACAGACTACCATTTATTGGTATCGCTCATCGAACAGCATCTTAAAAAGATTACCTATTATACACATATCTACCCTGATACAACGGCTTTACTCTTGGCCATTTAATCCAATTCCAATTGACGACATGTTCAAAAAGTAATAATTAGACTCATAGTAAAAGGAAAGCTAATACTAGTACGTTCTACACTGGAACTGGATTTGGAATTAAGTTTTGAGAGTAAGACCGCAAGTTCTCTATGCGTTATTATAGCGAATATGTCAACTCATCAACTCGGAAAAATTGCTTTGACAATGTCATTGTGGTTCTAGTGAGTTTCACAAAGAATGTATCTTTTGTTATAAATATTACAAGGGAAGGTTATGTTTCCTGTTTATAGGATATGTTGCAGCATATTCCATAATTTTTGACCCGCTTGATCATATTAATTATCTATATTAAATGGAATAGTACTTAAACTTTATTGAGATATTGCAGACACCTTCGTTATTATTATCTCCATATTGAGTTAAATAAGTGTTTTGCTTGTATGCAATGATAAATACAAACAGTCATATAGAATAGAAAGCCATCAGACTGGTTTGTTAAGCTGTTACTTTCCAAACCGGAGTCCTGCTTTCAAAGATGCCCCTACATTATTATATTACTCGGTACATTCTGGTTTATCTGAACAACTTCAACTGCCTTCGTCTTGTGCCACCGAGGCCGCGTCTGGAAGAGGCCATTGTACAACGCTTATTTATTTTTTTATTGACGGCTATTTATAGACCGCAGATAAAGTTTTATAACGGTACTTTTGATGTCGATAAAAACTTGGAAATGCTTCAATACGAACTCAACCAGCAAACGTGCATTTGTATTGTATAAGTACATACTTACCTACACATTTATACGAACAATTAACACAATATTACCACTCCGTGGTATTTCATCAACTAGATATTATATTCCAATGAAGGCTCGAGTAAAATATTAAAGCAATAAGTCTGCAAGAAAACTAATGAAGCAGCGGCAATATTAGTATATCTGAGAGATATTTTTTGAAAAAAATAAACATTGGTATGCAAGAAAGCAAAGTGTGTAAAGGAAATTAAAGAAAAAAGAGAAAAGTAGGAGCTCCTCCCAGGTGAGTCCACCTGCAAAAAGAGGCCACATATAACCTAACCCAAGATGAATTAGAAGAAGTAAAAGCAATAGAATCAAGAGCCGATGCAATAGAACCAAAGCTCTGCTTAAAACTGCAATTATAAAGATCTTGCGCCATAATCTCGAGTAGGAACTAAGAGATAGGATCCGAAATACGACATTTCGTGAAGCCTACAACACAGAGAGGACGTAGAAGGTGAAATATTTGAATCTTAATTTGTTCAAGAATCAAATGTCCACTGGGTTTAATAAAATAACCAAGGTTTTTTTATGTAATATTGGTCTGAGTTCAGGGTTGAACAAAATCCTCCATCCTCTTCTTCCACTCTTTCTTTTCCTGGGCACGCCGGATCCAATCATTCATTCATTCCCTTAATCCAATTTATTCACCGTGTCTAAAGACGTTCAAATTTTCTCCTTGTTCATACTTTTGTAATTAATATTTACACTATAGCGCAACGTTTGCCGTACTTAGTACTTTTATAATTCAATTGCAATAAGTATATCACGTTCTGAATATGTATGTTCAAGTTCTTCTACTATTGTCATTCAACGAAATTATATCCGATTATAAATTTGTTTAAGTACCAAATGTCCACTGGGGGTCATGTCTGGTCGACCGGCGAAATCAAAACCCACACGATTACCCATATCATGGATACAATTATTAAATGGAGATCTATAATATAGTAAGATGTTATAGAGCTCCATATGATAATTATATCCACGATATGGGTAATCACGAGGGTTTTGTTTTCGCCGATTGACCAGACTTGCCCCCTTGGGTTTTTTACAATATGAGCAAGGTTTATTTTTGGCATGCAATATATAATTTTTATTTTTTTTTCTTCTACTATTGTCATTCAACGAAATTATATCCGATTATAAAGTACCAAATGTCCACTGGGTTTTTTTACAATATGAGCAAGATTTATTTTTGTCATTCAATATACAATTTTTAATACTATTTCTCTTCTTCTACTATTGTCATTCATCGAAATTATATCCAATTATAAATTTGTTTTAGTGTCAAATGTCCACTGGGTTTTCATAATATAATATAGTATGGCCAAGGTTTATTTAGTAATATTGGCATTTATTTCAGTTCAGGGACGTTTGACTACCCATCGGCCGACGCTTCGAGGTTATTGCCTCTCACACACTCATACGTCATATTACTTCACTTCCCCGTTTCCCACAATAATTCACCGGATCGACATTTCGTTCGTTGGTTTTGCTAATATCACATAACAACCAACGCCAAACTGCAAATGGACGAATTGTAAAAAAGTGTATTTTCTTGCACTGCAAGGTCAGTAGCTTTACATTTATTTTTATTTAATATTTATCACAATAAATACATATGCGTCATTAAAAATAGATATCTACTGCCCAACTAGGTATACATGTTCTAGGGCTAGCAGTGTACCTACATATTATTATAATATTTCACAGGAGAAAGAGACATATAGGTTGTATTTAGGTATGTATATTGTATCATCTTACTTAACTAAAAAAAAATACAACAACCAAATGAACATCTCATATGGTTCAGCAATGAAGTTCTCCGCCCATTCTGAATGTGGTGTTGGCACACGTGTCACACCTGTCGCTCGTTACCCCACATTGTGAGATATGCCATGATGGTGTGAATGAACGAATGAATTAGTTACAAACAAGTGTACGAGTTTATTGTCATGAGGCATTATCTTCCGAACAACCCAAGCATTTTGTAATTATATAGGTAAGAACCTACAAAAATAAAAATAAATGTTCCTTTTATTCATATCAACACCGAGACAAATATTGCTTATCTAAACAGGAAACACTGATTATTTGAAAGAAATTGCAATATGGCAATGATCAACATACACACACGGCGCAAGAACGTGTTAAAATAAATAAACAATCTTTGTATAATATTCACTTATATTCTAATGGTGACATTTACATATTTTTTCTTTATATACCTACATACATACAAACCATCACGACATGTCCCTTACGGGGTTGGCAGAGATAATTGAACGTCACATTTTTTTCTCTTGACACACATTAATCGCTTCGTCAACATTCATACACCGTCTTACACATGTTCGTATTTTTTCTTTGATGCAATAATTATATATATCTAGATTATGCAAGTGAAACCTGGGTATGTCAGAAATGTAATAAAACTGGTTTATTTTTCCTTTCAGTTAAAAATAAATATATCGACCTGAAGGTATCTTGTCTTTACTTTGAATGAGTCAATAGAGTTTCAAAGAAGATAATGTGTAGACCAATAATGGTACATACCAAAACAGGAGACCAAGAATCAGAAAAAAATCTTACCTGCAACAAAAAGAAAAAATAACACGTTAAAATAATATTATTGACAAATTTTTAATATCGCAATAAATATGAAATGAGAACATTTATTTATAGGAGAATCAGGAAATCACACACCTACAGGGCTTATAAGACCCATCATAGGTATTCAATGTTCACCAATTATGCCTTATTATTGACCCTTAAATTCTATACATGTTACACAGTAACTTCGCATAGTTTGAAAATAAGCTGAGAACACCATCGCTATCTATCGTAACAACAATTAAACTTATTTCTAACGCCATCTATTGAGAAATTAGCTGGTACAATGCAAGCTACGATCCATATTATACATGTGACAATAATGGCGCAGGAAAAGCCGTAGCCGTACAAAAAGTAAAGTTAGTAAGTATGTGACAATAATTATAAGATGAAATATGTATTCTATGTTAAAACCATTTCAAAACTATCAAAAACAATTTTATGTAGTTAAATTACGAATGTATAAAACGTAATAGAAATTAATTTAGTAAAAAATATAAACAAAAATATAAAAAAACTAGTATAAACCAATCTCACAAATAAGCCAAAATACCTAAATCGACCTTTTGGCGTTTCCGGACCAAAGTCATGGATGTGCCGAAAATATCAATGAATTCAAAAAGAAATTAAAAACTCATCTTTTCCGCAAATCATAACCAGATTGTCCTTCATCCGTTCAATATTCCCTTACTTATTATGCCTATTTACTTTGATTCGACTATTTTTTTATAATTAATTTCATCTGGATTATATAATATATATAACTAGATTAATTTGTGATTTTTACGTGTTTTATAAGTTTTATGTTTCACCATTTCCAATGTGTTAGCTATAGGACTCATTTTAACTTATTTTTTTGCAAACTGAAAGCGCCCTTGAGATGACCTCGGTTGTCACTAAACGACGCTTTATAAATTGTCCTGATTATTATTATTAAACATGAAGTTAATAATAACTTGTATCCATTAAATAAATTATAGATAAAGGATCGTCTGTCAACAATCTTCCTACAGTGTATCCTTCGATATTTTGAAGGGCTCTTGATATCCTTGAGAAGCTCGTCGTAATGAAGACGAGATTACATTTCAAGATATTTAGCATGGAGTATTTTCCCTTGTTGATTACTTATAATCAGTGACGAATCTGAGTGCTCTGTGTGGGAGCCCATGGACGATAAATCAATAACCTTTTAAAGTCCGGTACGGAATCTACAATCTCCGAAGACCGTAGATCTGCTCAAGACCGTAATACATGAAGATAGACCATTTGTCAAGTGATGGAACTAAGCCGCTAACATCCTAAGTCACGAGGACAAGGAAGGATAAGAAGTAGGAGGCAGGTAGGGCTCTACCAAGATTGGCAATCGTATTCTTTTAATGGCGGATTTGTTGCCGTAAGGCGATTCCTTCTAACCAACCAAAGCAACGTGAGGAAAAAAATGGAATCGCAAAAAAATACTCCAACCACCAATGAGAACAAGATTTCAAACTTATGTCAATATAGTGAAGTGAATTCTTTAGTACTTTCGGCCTTCCTCGTGAAACACTTTCGTACCATACCATCATGGGATACCTTACAATGTGGGGTAACCAGTAACAAGTGTCATAAATGGAAGCACGACACATGAGTGCAACCCCGCAAACCAGTCTCATTTCACCAAAAAAGACACTACATTCAGAATGCCGAACTATGTGAGACGTTATTTTGCCTTTTGTATTTTCGATTACGAAAACAACAATACAAAAGAGTGGTAACACTATTCTTAGCCGGTGCCTCATCCCATGAAAGGCACGGCGTGGATACTGGATAGGTGTGTGTAGTCATGTTTGCATATATTGTGCCTAGCCTTTTTTGTAATGATATACCTAAAATATTAGTATTGAAAAAAACAATTTGTATGGAAATTACACATCTCGCCTTGAAATTTTTCGGTAGACGCCCTCTATGTTTTAGAATTATTCCTATTTGAAATGATGTGTGATACAGGCATCCTTCGAAATACGTCACAAAGGGTATTTTTTTGATATTTCAGGTTTAGGTAGGTATAAATTCTATAACATGAACAATGGAAAAGGAAGTATTTTAAGGAACTGATGGATGTCTTTGATGTGGTGCTGGAGGCATGTGCTCTGTATTCAGTTGATGATCAGGAGCTTGAGACTCAAATCCAGCCCCAATTTCGAATTTTCGCTAGGACCTACCTTTAAAATGGAGAATAAGGCGGTAGGTAGGAGTGCTTTAGTCGTAATAGTATTAATTTGAATATACGCAGGCGTCAGGTAGATAAGAATGATTATAAAGATAATCTAGGAGGGCAAGTCTAATCCAACCGGCGAAATAAAAACCCTGGTGATTACCCATATCATGGATTTAATTATCATATGGAGTTCTATGACATATAAAGATATTATAGAACTCCATATAATAATTATATCCATGATTTGGGTAATCGTAAGGGTTTTTATTTCGCCGTTTGGACTAGGCTTCAAGCGCCAAGTCCAGCCAAGCGGCGAAATCAAAACAATCTTGATAACCTATATCATGGATATAATAAAAAAAGAAGATATTATAGAACTCCATATGATAATTATATTCATGATATGGGTAGTCATTTGGGTTATGATTTCACTGCTAGACCAGACTTGCACCCCCTGACGTTTTCAGCACGTAAACAGGAATAATGAATAAATAGAGAACTTGCGTTTTTTTAATCGCGTTAACAGAAATAATTAAGAGAAGCTAACAAAACCGTTGGATCACATATTAAATCCATCACGGCATATCCCAGAATGTGAGGTAACCAGCGACAGGTATGCGGGGATACATCGCTATATAAAAGGAAGCTGGACACTTATGCAGATGATAAAATTTTGTCTTTTCGCTAAAATAAGGGCTCGCTTTTAATTACTTTCATTATTCCGGAGGTTCGCGGGCTTCTTCCATATTTCTTCTATATTCAGTAATTTAAAAGACCAATTGAATGTAAGAATTCTTATGAACAACGCTATCGTCGATTTCACAAATTTTCTTCCGGTCGTGTCAATCTTGATAAGCTATTGATACCTCTTCAACAAAATTCCTCCAAAAGGTTCTGCCTTCTGCTTTTCGTAGATCCAAAGACACAGAGAGATCTGGTCATTTCATCGAGAAAGGACTCGGCCACTGGGACCAACCAGATATATTAAAAATCCAAAGGTGTCCATTAGCTGCTTTTCATGCCATATAAAGGAAGTAGCGATGTTAATATATAAGTATATTGAATGAACGTATTGCAAAATGTTCCTGTAATTTGGTCGGTTGAATACAGTCCCGGTTCAAGTGATATGCATTGTCGGTTAGGGCACCTGCCCGTCTCAACTAGACTGACGCCACGAGGTTAATGCCACGGGGGTTACTGTACCTACTTGAAATAGTAGTCAGAACTAACACATATCTCATACAACAAACACTATCTATAGGATATTTATGCTTTCGACCCGACTGACCGGGAAACGACTCTGAACTCGGGGTACGGGATCAGTACTAACCTAACTCTTTCGCATTTCCAAGGGTATAAGATTATTTAGTTTCATATCGATATCAAGAGCATGACATGTGTGTCACATATAGGTATTCAAATTATTATTTGAAGTACCCATTTAGGTTAGGCTGAGAGATCCGAAATCCACGATTTCCTATCTCAGCATATAGGTACATTCTTTTTGATTTATATTGTGTATGCTAAGGTTGTTTAGAGGTCACAATGAACTTCAAATACTGCATTATCATAGTACATTGACCTGGGCCCGCATTTCATCAAAAAATGTTCTCATAAAAAAGGATATAAAAACGACATCGACATAAAATGAACAAGACGCTATTCATTTAAAAAAAATTGCCGCTAAAAGAAATATGTTCCAAATCAATATACAAAGATAATTTCCAGAAAAAAAAATTAAAAATTTACTTTTAAAATGAAATAAAAAAATTATATCTAAGGGTTTTATGAAAATGCAATCACTGATTTAGGTTCTACAATGGTTTTGTTCATTCACAGATGATCGTTTTGATTTATTAGATCTATGAAGGAAATAAATCTTTGTAATATATAAAGTAGTGAAATATTTTATATTGATCCAAAAGACAGAATTCTATAAAACATTGGAAAAGTGTCAGAGAAAAGAGATCTCTATGAGGTTGTCTAGATCACAGATAAACAACTCCTTAAGAGAGTTAAGCCAACAAGACTACTTACTGCTATCGATACTTTGATGTGAGTGATCCTATGATGTGGAATAGATTTCCTCCAGATGTCCGCAGTGCTCAAAGCATAAGGACATTCTCTAAAGGACAGAAAATAACTTTGTTTCGTAAAGCAACACATGACATCGACGGAATTGAAAAAAAAACGAATTAAAAAAATCCACTTAAAATCTAGAGAAGTTATTTATTTATTAAATACGACAATGTTTGGACCTAGTATAACAATTCCTCACAAAATGTGATATTCCGATCGAATAAACTATCAAACTATTATTGTCCGTGCACAAAAAATAGATGGCCAATGTATTATTTATACGAATGTGGAACAGTCGGTAAATCATGAAAATCTGGATCAAGATCGGCTTAAAACAAAACTGTCATCTACTTAACCAACGTTCGAACACGATTATACGATTTAAAAAACCTTGATTTATGGACCTTGTCAAACATAAAATGAATATCAAGATTTACTTTCAGAGCAGATCGACGGTACAAAATAATCTCATAAGACGATCCAACACTATCAGGGTACCTTATTTCGTGTTAAAATATTTTTCTTTTTTGAATTCAATAAGAAGCTACCCGAGACCAGATTGAGATGGTATGGACACAATATAAGAGTGCCACAGGATAATATGATACAAAGAACAATATACATAATAAAGGTATGACACAGAATGAAGACTCTTGGATGTCCACGATGACCCAAGATTTCAAGACTTCGGGAAGGCACTTGGAATATGAGGACCAGAAGAGACGACCCAAAGGCGAGGAAAAAAATAATAAGAATTGATTATGAGCAAATTATTCGACAATATTTGCAACCAACTACAGTTATTTCATGGAAACGGCCTATATCTATTCAGAAGTAGAATAAAGAGGGCTAAGGAAGAAAAACAATAAGGTTACAACTACCTACAGAAACCTGTTGACGAGCACACGCTCTACATTGAGAGCGGACATGGATTGATGATAACTTTGGAAATATATGACTATTACTTTTCCATGTTAATGCTAGAGATAGGAATGAAATTAACTTATGTTACCTAACATAACCTATCTAAAATGAAATCATTTATTGCAAATGAAACTTATTCGAAAACCCACCTGTAGCTGTTTCATATGCTTACCTACATTATTAGTAATAGATATCAGTAAATCAGAGTTTATGGTTTAAAAGCAGCATACCTATGTATGAAGCACGGTAAAAGTTTATTGAAACTAAATAAAGAACACGTGCAAAACGTAAGAAATGTGTATTGAATTTTGTATATATATTTATAGAGTTAGACGACACAATATTTGGATTCAAACGATTTCAGTATTTCAATATACACTACTCGAAATAACGATCTTATAAATTCATCAAACCGATGTTCAAATAATCAACAATAGGTATAATAATTTGGTGTAGAGAAACTATGACAATTCTTCATCTGGGTCATAATCCAAAGATTGGTTTGCACCGAGAACTCCGTCTCTCCACACATTTCTGTTGTCCGACCCCGATGCCTGATGTTATGGTCTATCCATTTGGATAATTGTTGGAAATCCTGAGCGCTCTTTAGGAGATGCCTTGTTTCTCTAACTTTGTTCAGTACCAAGTTGTTTGGAATATGGTTTGACCCTTGGTTTGACCAATCATTCAGAATACTTATTTTACTTTTCGTATGTTTTATCAGATATAAAATACTCGTTTCCAGCGCTGATAGCCAGATCATTGACAAATGGCAATTGGAATTTTTTCCCGATAATATTTTTATCTGACATCTCTCCGATATGTCAGAATTAAAACGTGGAACACCATGAAAACAAAATTTAACTAAAACAATACAAATACTAGAATTTTACAATAACATAGGTACGTTCATGTAGTTATGATCGCGATGTTTGCTGTTCAGGGGGGTACGCATAGAGAACTGCAATATGCTACAAACTACGCTATATTAGTTGATGCAATAAAACTTAACCTCAATGCTATTAATGTTAAATAACAATGAATTCGCAAAGTTGACGGCCATCTTGCTTTTACCTTGCAATCAAAACGATAATTTTACGAATCACAATAATTCTTCGACGTGGATATAAAATTTGCGGTTATTTTTAGAATAATTGTACATTGATGGCATTGAGTGTGTTCACATCAGACACTCGCTCACAGGTCGGTCGGTCGCTCCTTGGAGCTGTCATTAATATGATGCGAAGCGGAGCACGTTGTGGGTAGGGGTGAGGATTGCGGGGGAGATGGAGGAAAACCGCGAATTGTAACGACGACCCTGCAAGGCTTTAGCGATATACAAAAATAATGTATGTATTATAAATATCATGGAGATGATAATTCGGTCGGACGCGGGGGCTTATGCAAGAAATAATCAGTTAAACAGGGCTGTCAACTGATTTTATTTCGGTTGAATTGGGACTTTTTACTAGGTATAGTGGATGAGACTTTTTGACTATAGCAGATGGGACCTTTTTCAATTGACTCTGGTGTTGCGTGCATGGCATTATACCTACGTATGACGTACTATAAACTTTTGCATCTTCTGTGCAGTCCAAACTATGTACCGATAAGTTCAATCAACTAAATAGTGTAAAGAACATTAACTAAGAACTGATAAGTTTTCTATTTTCAGCTATAAACAACATATTTTCTATCATTTTTCTTCTTCTTCTGCTCTCTGAAAATGTTTTTAATTTTGTTTAAATAATGAACATTATAAAAATGATTTCCATCATAATATATATGGAAGTGTTCCCAATTTAAATATTTTTTGTTCTCGTGTGGTTTTTACATGCTTTTGCTCTCATAAAATGATAGTAACACTTTTGACACTCTTGAATAAAAGATTAATTAAATACAAAGGTCGCACTAGCTGTCTGCCCTTACTGTCCAGAAAGAGTAACATGCCAAAGAGGACAACATAAGTACATAATATATCAGAATCATTTATTTATGATGACAGATGTTAACCCTGATAGTAACAAGTTAACGGGTCCAATAAAAGACACATCCAAAAACGATTCTTAATTTGTCGTTCGCTTTCGAATCAAACTGTTGTCCGAAATATAGCAACGTTTTCTTAAAGACCAAAAACACTTTGAATACAATATTATTTTTTTAATACATTCAGAAAGAGGGAGATTTTAGAAGCTTGAAAAACAGACGAACATTGTATGAGACAAAGCATGAATATTAATGAGGCAATGAATGAGTGTCAAGATAAATGAATGTTGCGTTCGGTTCTCTCTGCTTACTCCGTAACTGGGCGTGATGATTTGTATGCATATATGCATTATAATCAGAATGATTAACAAAAAAAAATCCGCTATATCAATCAACTACTATAACAGCCCTCTTACGGAATAATTTTGGATATAAAACTATTTAAATTTATATGTAAATAAGCTTTGCATAACTTATTTTGACATATTATATTATACTAACAAAAGCTTGTTTAAACAAAAAATAATTTAAATTTTTATTTCTGAGTCTCAATTATCAGCGAGGACCCGGCTTAGAATAGTGCTTCCACACTTTTCTATTATAATCATTTTTGGGTGTCCCGTAAGAGCCGGTAAATCGAAAATAGAACAGCCAAAAAAACATCTAACAAAGTTCAGCAACGAGGTTCACCACCCATTCTGCATGTTGCCTTTATAGATGAGACGAGGCTAGTGTGTGGGCATACACGCATGTGTCCTACTTACTTTTATAAGTTTATGCATACTCGCACACCTGTCGCTGGTTATCCCACATTGTGGGATAGGTATACCGAAATGGTATGAATGTGTCTCAATTATTCATTGCATTTTTTAGTAGTTATGTATTTAGATTTTATTTTTAGACCGATATGATAATTGTTATAAATCCAATGTAATTTTCTGAACGATTCGAAATACATGGAATGGTTGATTTGTAAATCACGATACATATAGTAATTCAATTATCATGTCGAGTCTATTTTGAGCCTACGATAATTACAGAGATGATACTTATAACCATTATATATCTCTTAGGATCAACAATAAGTTTCATGAATCATATAATTGTTGGTTCTTCTGCTCTGACTCAGACAATACACAATATTGAGTGGGCTACGTTGGGTACAACGTTAGTCATAGATAGATTATCTGTGTTTCCCCTACAATCTCTCATTAAAAACTAATATGGGCCCTTTTTGCAGAACTCTTAAAGAACACAAAGAATCTATGTTAGAAGAAAAGACACTGCACTAAATACGCCAAACATTTTTTGCTGTAAAATCAAATATCAAGAAAATAGTAAAAGTAATAGATATGAAGGGCCCATTCAAGGTAAACACTATAAAAAGTTGAATCAGCCGATAGAAGGGTCATCCATCCAAGAGTAGGCCAGATGACCAGGCAGAATGCTGGAAACGTGGCACTCCACCATCAGAAGATAGTTGCGGTAGGCAGACTTAAGCGAAGGATGCACAGGAGAGAAAGACTTGGCGAACGAGAATGGCATTCCCCTTATAATGGGAAGAAAAGGGGAATGCCATTCTCGTACTGCTGTATATCAATAACCAATGCATTCCTTATACCAGGGTTGTAAAAGATCTTGGAATCTTCATCGATGATGACCTTTCGTGGCATGTACAGGTATCGCATGTTAGTAAATCTATTTTCTTTGCCCTACATTCACTTAATAAACTTAAAAATTTCCTTCCATTCCGTTGTAAAATAACTCTTGCTCAATCACTTCTTCTTCCATTGCTTGATTATGCCGATGTATGCTATTTGGATGCAAATGACGTGCATCTCAATAAACTTGAACGTCTTCAGAATATATGTATCAGATTCATCTTTGGGTTGAAAAAATTTGATCGCATATCATCTTACCGTAATTTTCTTTGTTGGCCCAGGATACGCCAGCGGCGCAATATACACATTTTGTCACTATTGTACAATATTCTCTCGAACCCAAACCTGCCACAGTACCTCAAAAGCAAATTCACTTATTTATCCAATCATGGACTTCCACTCCGATCTGCTGAACGTACAACACTATCCATACCTATCCATAATACAGAATTTCTCAGCTCTTCGTTCGAAGTACAATCAGCAAGATTATGGAATAGCCTTAGTCCGAATATTGCGTCGTCTAACTCACTTAGTATTTTCAAGAAAAAACTAAAGAAGGAATATTTATCCTTGAACACCTGATCCCGATTTCCTCTCCTGTCCTTACCATATCCCTTTTCTTGCTATGAATTATATTTTTTTTTTGTTGTTTTAATAGTATTTAAGTATTATACGTATTTACTTTGATTTCTTTTGCTCTTTTTTATTTGCTGTTGTACATATACAATGTTGTCATACTTTGTAATCTGGTTGGTGGGAAGAAATTGCCTAATGGCAATAAGCCCGCCAGTGTACATTTATATTTGTTTATATTATGTACAAGAAGATGTATAAATAAATAAATAAATAAATAAATAAATAAAAAGGCAGCATGAAGAAGAAACAGCCAATAAAAGGATTTTCACACACTGACGTTGAATATCAAAGTGCAACGTATTTTTGGAAAGGTTTTACTTTTTGTAGCCACAAGATCGGCATGCCCAATAATTAAAGATCCTAAAGAATTATCTGGAGTATCGCAAACAGACTAATTTACAACCTCATAGTCATATTAGTACATATATGTAACATCTTCACATTTTACATATTAGTCTGACAAAAGAGCGGTCAGCTCTAAGGTCCAAGTTGTTCCTTACAAATTTATTACCAAAGACTAACACAAAGTCACTTAATAGTAAAGAAATATAACTTGCAATTATATCATTTTGCTTGTATCGTGTTGCAGTTGCAAGCCACATAATACAAATTTACATCGTAGGTTTCGTAAGCGCATCTACAACACGGGACTAATAGAAGCACAGATTTAACTAACAAAATCAAGATAATTGTTTAATATACGTTACCTGGGAAGAAATGCTTTCTTACTGAAATTACTTACGAAAGCTATCGCAATTGTCTTTAAAAACTTTGGTGTTAAGCGTTAACGTCATACGGCTTCAACAGTTGACTTCAAACGTCAACAAGCCTGAATTATGCAACATTGAGAATGTCGAAATTTTTCTGGTATTTACACAAAGAGTTCGAATGCACTCGTAAGTAAAATACATATAGGAATATAATTATATTTTTATATTTTTTTTGCAAATCCTTAAAATCACTTAATGCTAGAGATTAATTTAAAATTAATTAACAAAGAAAGATATTTTAAAAGATCAACAACTGAAATTGATTTTTATAATTTGGGATTTGGTATTAATACAAAGTAGGTACATAGTTCATTGGTTTCAAACTGTTTTAAGAGATAACACTAATCAACATACTAATACGTATTATCAAATATGGATAGATTTTAGTACAAAAAAAACACGCATAGTAGGATTAGCAGAACTAAATAACAATGTAGCAGATTATTATATTAAATACGAAAATTCGGACGATTCGGTGGATAGACAATAAACATCAAAACAAGATAATATACAAAAGCTAACTAGCATAATATGAAAATCCTTAGATGATTTGTTTGAATTTTCATATTCGTCAAATCTAATGATAAGGATTTTGTCAGACGAAATATAAAAGGAATGAGAGTCAATTATAATTTACTACATAGATATTAATCCAAAAAGGCATCTACAATCAAGACGGATATTGCAGAGGCGCCCCAAGCTGTCAAAACCCAATAGATTTTTTTGTTTATTCCTTGCAATGAAAATGCAAATAATCTTGAAGTTATTAATTTTTTGGTAGATCAAAACAAGTTCAACTTAAGTCCAGTCTAGAATGAATTCTCAAATGTCAATCCTTTTCAGAGATATAAAAAAACTGAGATTAAAGACAGCAATCAAAAGAGATAAACAATGAGCAAAGAACACGGGTGTGTATTTGAACATTGTATCAACAACTATATATTTATTTTTATATCCTGAAATCACTTATAATATCATCTAGTTTATAATCTTCCGTATCCAATAAATTAATTTGCATTCTTGCAATGTGGATGACCTTATTTCTAGTATTTCCATGTCTATTGTTTTCCAATTGACCTATAAACTTATAGCTATTTATATTTTGCACTATTGTTGCAAATGCCGTAAGAACCGGTCTCAGAACTAACAATAGTATGTTACCTATAGCAAAAAAAAAACAAAAAGTTAAGTTGTTTTAATAGAATAAAGAAATAGGTTAACAACTCGCAGCAACATAATCATTCAATTAATGGCACAGCAACCCACTGTAATAACAATACAAACATTATCAGTAAGACAAGAAGTTATTTCCTATTGTGAATAGATTTAGGTTATCTGAACGTGAGCATAGTTAATCTCGATACAATACAAGTTGTATTGATTACTAAGAGAGCAAAGCCGGAACGAACTAGATTTTAAGTACGGCCGTAATCCTAAACAGGATTTACTTTAAAACTATTTTGTCATAAACTTAAAACAATACATTTATGAGATACTGATAAATCTCGTAGTGTAATTGTAACCAGAAACGGCAAAAACAGGTAAGAAGGATACGACAGTGTAAGAACCCTGATTAAAAGTCAAGACATTGGCCGGCAATAAAAAAAAATTAGATTATATTGGGGTCTCATCAACTCCTGCATCTGTTATAGTAATCCAGGGAAGGATACAAGGGGAGTGGACCAGGACGACGAAGATTTTCATGGCTCCGTACCTGAGACGGTGGTTCAGAAAAAGCACTGCATCACTGTACAGGGCCGCCGTGAATAAAGTGGAGATAGCCATGATGGTCCCGAACCTTCGTAGAGGATACGACACGTGAAAAATAAGAATAACATTAAGATGTTGCCCAAAGGGTTGCCAAACAGAAGAGATAGGCAGGATATGTCGCCCGATCCACAGACTCCAGATAGATCAAAAAAGTGCTGGAATGACGACCAATAACGGGCAGAAGAAGTGTTGAAAGATGTCAAGCAAGGTGGTCCAACGACATAAGACGAGTGCTTGGAGGCGGCTGGATGCATTCTACCTATAATAGAGCCGTGGAGGTCTCAGCGAAAGACCTATGTCCATCAATGGACGAAAGAGAGTTAGTATTAAGTTGATGATCGTATTACTTTTTCATACATTTATGACGTATTTATATAACTGTAACGAATATTTTGATTGAAATCCAATTCTAACAAATTTCATTTTCATCTGTCAAATGTAATGTTTATACTTGTTTTACTATGTTTATTTATAAATGAATTCTTTTTTACTGAAATTACTTTTTTTAAATCAAGTATGTCATTGCGATTCTCATTTTCAAGTTTTCCCTTCGATAATATTTAACTTGGCTTCACAAGCAATAATTATTTAACTCGACGTTTCACATACGTAAAATAAAGATTCTTAAACGCGTTTGTAAGAACAAGTAAATTAATTTAGATTTGTATTCAAGGAATTAATTTTTTGTAGATATTCGTCGAAATAAATTTATAATGTTTTATTTTATTAAATATGTTAATACCTTTTTACTTGCAGTAACTGATGTATTTACTAGTGTGGTTGACTGGTAGAAAATGCAATAATTCCGCCACATTATGTGTTTTTTGGCGTAATAAAAGGATTTTATTAAAAGAAAAGTTTACAATATAACATAGGTACGTAATTTTTTTAGTCGTGTTTTATTTTGCTAACGATACGCAAAATATACAAAATAACTAACTTAACCTAACCGAATAATATTAAACATTTATATAATGAAAAAATATTTTCGCTATTTCTAAGATCGACATATGTAGTTACTCTATGACATGAAACCGTCAATTTAAGTGTTTTTAACATGGATGCCCTATAGCGAAAAAGTATTTAATTATTGATAAAAAAATCTATCATTTTCAATGAACTCGTCACTTGTTCGGGGTATTATAATATAAGGTGTATAATGATTGTGGTTGCCATGCGTTCTATGAGAATGCCAGTAGCGAATTCTCTAACTAATCGGTTACACACAGATTACCATACACACATGATTTAATTTGATTTTAAAATGAAAACGAAAAAACTTGGAGTTGTTTCTAGTTTATTGATTTAAGCTTAACTTTTGAAAAAACTGTTTTCTATCAGTAGTTTTTTTATGATATGGAATATCAACATTTGAGCTTTAATAAGAACATACACCACACCACCATCTCATTTCCTTATTTGGGGTAAGCAGAGAGAACCGAATGAAAGACTCCTCTCTCTTGACATGCATTTATTTATATGCGTAAACTTCTACTATTCTTACTTCTAATGTCTCCATTTTTAAAAATTCAATTTATGTAATAGTCCAAATTTTTCCTCGTTCCTCGTTCTTTACTCGGTCTTTCTTTGTGACCGAACCACCATAGGGTATTTATTTTCATCTTACCTACGATGTCTCTTTCAATCTGACATTTTCGTCTAATTTATTATTCCATCATGCATCGTTTTATCAAACATACGTCTTATCGACCTCATTTCAACCGCGTTAATTCTACTTACAGGCGTCTTCTGCCATGTGCATGTCTCACTAGCATCCTTTAAAGTTGTTACGACGATTCCTAGCCTCGAGATAATTGGGTAACCCATTACTGATATGGCCATTACAATAGGCACATATTGCAATCAAAAATTCCCCCATACAACTTTACTAAAGATTAATAATTATTAGCATAAGAAAATTAATTATTATTATATGCGTAAATTTAATGAATTAGGTACTTGAAACTTACTATAATGGTTGAAACAAATTAAACGGTCAATTTTTTGTAGTGTGATTGAGAGATTTCTTAGCCACTTGTAAAAGCCCAAAATTTTCTTATAAGTTAGTAGTGAATATTACAATATCTTACCAACTCATAGGTTTATTAACAAATATTACTCCATACTATTTATTTATCTTAACTCACTCTAGATTGACATATTTGTCATTTATTTATTTTCAGATTGCTTAGCTTAATATTTGACGGACCGTTACTGATGAAGCACGTAGCAAAGAGTCGAAAATAAAACATGTTTTATTTAAGTATTATATGAGTGTCTATTATTATCAAAGAAATTATCGGTTAGCAACAGACAGACCGACTATAGTAATAGCGTCACATTGACCGTTTGGCAAATATATATCTACCTAAATATATAGGTATAGTTAAAGTATGAACCTTAGCCACGTGGGAAACAAGATTAACAAATAGTTTTAAAAAGTATATACATCGAACATCACCTTCTCTTTCCAATAGTTTTTCATCTATTTAGATCTGATTTTAGGATGGGGACATTTAGCTCTCTGCCTTCTCCTATGTCTCCTCTTACATTATCTCAACATGACTTCTCATCACATAGAAACACAATATAAGTTGTGGATTTTGGCAAATGCTTTATATTCCTTACTCCACAAAGTATAAATTTTGTATGGAAAATTTTAAGCATCTTCATGAAATGCTTTAAATATTTTATTATGAATACTTGATAATTATTCAATGCCATTTTATTAAAGTGATGTGCCTTTTTTGCAATTTAAAAATAAACATATTATATCAAATTTTAAGTTTCGTAAGCTTGGGGTTACTTTGAAATATTTGACAAATTGAGAAGCACTGACCAAAATTTAATGGGATCCAAGTTTTTAGATACTTTGAAATACTTTGATACGAATTAGAAAATTTGAAAAGAATCGAATGAGTACTTTAGTCTGTAAAATTTCAGGATACATAATGCTATTTAATAATCTGCAATAAAAAAATTGCGGATTCATAACTCACCACTATATACTATTGGGGTAGTGAGGAGTAAAAAATATGAGACCAAATTTGAAATTCTCATCGAAAATAAGAAAGTTTTGTGCTTTGGAGAGTTTTTAAAATTCACAAATGTACTCGTTTAAGAGGTAGCTGTGTCTTCCTGTTATCTTTATTTAGTCTGAATGTTATTATCCTAGGTACCTACATAATAATTTGACCATCGACCCGAGACGACAAGTCTGGGTCGCATTATCACCTATGTTGCCGTCTCTTTCTTGTGTCACTTCCCACCTCTCAGTTTCTGAGACATTCTAAATTTGAATAAACGAACATTCGAAGGCCGGATATATCGTCGCGGCGGTTGCTATGCACCGTGTGGGCTCGGCCTGGACAAATTTGCACCACTAGACAGGATAGATATAGATAGTTATATTTTTATCATTATTTTTGACAAACTGCATGGCGCCACCTTAAATTCGTTCATATCTAGAAGTCTAGATTCCATTTATGTGAATTTACAACACTAGACAGCATAGAATAAGATTAAGGCCGCACATGCACTCAAATGTGATAAGTTGCATTGTCGTTTCCTCATCTACTCAGCCAATACTGACATAAAATAAAGACAGTGGTAAATTTACCAAAAGTATTGTTAAATATGATGTAAAGCCTTTGACTGTTTAAGACTTTAAATTTGTGTCTTGATTATTTAAAAAAAAGTATAATTCATATTGTTGCTTGCGTCGTTCTTGTTTGGCGCTAGTCGCACAAAATGCATAGCGGACAATGACATTTTATATATAGACACGTTATATGAGAACAAAATGCTCTATAAAAATGGTACATTTTTACGGATTCTAACAATATCACCAAGAAAGAGCACACACGACAGGAATACATAAAGTGAGAAAGAGATCATACAATAGAAGGTTTTATTTTAATAATTATATAACACAGTTTTAATCCACAATGAGTTTTTATTTTTAATGCCTAGAAATGAGTGAGTTTTTATTTTTAATGCCTAGAAGTGAGTGAATTTTATTTTTAATGCCTAGCCTTTTAGGCATTAAAAATAAAAACTCATTGTGGATTAAAACTTTGTGATTTAATTATTAAAATAAAACCTTCTATTTTATAATTATGAACTTACACTGTGTTAACGAATAAACCTTAAAATTATTTTCGTAATTATTCAAAATACGTCTAATTCGGTAGGTAACTTTTTAAGAACGTTCTGGCCAAAATAGGTACGTTCCTATTCCATTTAGTCCACGTTGATATTTTATAACGCTGAAATAAGACCGCAAATCTAAAATCTACAGTTTTTGTTAGTTCCTATTTTAGTTACAATAGTTATTGAATATTGTAATTATCTATCACACCAAATGATGACTATGAAAGAAACTAACTTATATTAAGTTATAAAATAAATTATTATTGATTGACGACTGGCCTCATAAGTGGTAAGATATCTAGCTTCGGTGCTGGCGTTCTGAGTTCGATTCTTAGCAAAGGAGTAGATAATCTATTTAAAATTATTTCTTACGCGAGAAAACGTAATAAATTCGACTGTACGCAAATAACTCTAACGTACATACTTGCACAGTATGTACGTTAAAAAGTTTTCAAAAAATAAAATAAATAATCCAGTATGTATACCTACTAATACACAAGTAACATTAAATGATAGAAAATTTCATATGATGTTTGTAATTTAAATGCAATCAGTAGATACGTTCATTACCAACGATAATTTGGTGCGTAAATTTAATATTTATTAGATGTCTTATGGTGAAATATGAAATGTTAACATTTCCCAGAAACTTCTACGCAAAATGAGAATTTGCCAAGAAAATGTCACCTGACACACTTTATTATCCATTTTGTCGCAGGATTCAGATCGTTCAACAAATAATATATTGTATGTAAGTTGTTTGACAAATCAACGGAGATTGTTTCAACAGCGCGTAGTCGACTTAAATATATTTTTTTAAATCAAGAAACAATCCTTCCTTAATTGTAAATATGACCTTATTTATGATTTCACAATTATTTAGTGATAATAAATGGGATTTGAATAGTGCTTCCACTGTTTTCTATTATTGTTGTTTTAAAGTGTCCCGTGAGAGCCGCATAGTCGAAAATATGACATATCGCATAGTTCAGTAATGAGATTCACCACCCAATCAGAATAAAGTGACTTTTTTGGTGTTAAGAGACTGGTATGTGGGTATACACAGATTTGTCGTGCTTTCTTTACTATGGCAATGTACACAGAAAGTGATTGCTCTAAGTTTACATAAATGATATATTTACATAAATTTCCCAACATGCATGCTGAGTTTCAATGATATTTTTACATCAACTTCAAATAACATTTTAATTTAATTTGTTTAAACAAATCAAAACAATTCCTGCCGCTAAGCGGAAATATTTCAATCTTGTGCGTTTTTTACCAAGAAATAAAAACGAAAATTGCCGCGCAGGGAGAAAATTACAGTCTTGTGATGTTTGTAATGAACGAATAATATATTTTTTATAAGGTGGTTCACGAAATTTATCCTTAGATTCTGCACCAAAATTTTAGGTTTACACTTGCTCTGCCTCACGTGCACTGCACTTGTCAATCTCCTCTTGAACTACGCACGACCAATGCTTGTGACTCCTATTACCGAGGGAGGCGGCGAATAGTCCTCAACGCCACCTGTATTTGCATTTGACACCTGGATTTGTAGGAGACAAAGTAAATACGAGTGAAAGCAGTTGGAAGAGGCCTATATCTAGCAGTGGAGAGGAGTCTGAAGATTATGATGATGAAATGTACCTACGCTTATTTTATTAGTAGATCTTGATTGTTGGCCACAACTCGTTTGTTTTATCAAGACAATGACATTATGATCGAAAATAATTGTTGCACGGCGTTTGTTTGCACAATATTATCAACTTTCGTGCACTTGTCGTGATAGGTTTATTTGTTTTTATGACACGCTTCATATTCATAAACGTGTTTCATATTAATAGTCATATGTATAATGTGTTTAATATTAACAGTCATTTTTGTCAACAAAGAAGTTTTGTCGCATTATTTGACTTGTCTGTGCATTATAATAGCGTTTACATTATTTTTTATCTATCGTCAGAACTCTCATTTCGTAGTAAAATCTAACCTAACCTAACCTAATTGGTGAACGTTGCGCAAGCGCATAAAGTGATCACGTAAACCAGCCGATGACAGGTCGTAAGCCCTGTAGGTGCCTTGATTTCCCGGTTCTCCTACAATAAATATTCCAACTTCGTCTCTATTGAGATAATTAAAAATCTGTTAAAAAATATCTTTGACTCCCGACAGGGAAAAAAATCCAATGTTTGCGCATATGCAATAATAAAAATATATTCGAATACTAAATACTCCAGTAAGGTTAGGAGTTAGTATTTAGTTACCTAGGACTGTGCATTCGGGTCTTAGTGACAAAGAAGGTCTTGAAAGCTCTGAAGTTTCTCTTCGTGGCAACTAACTCTACACGTCCATTATGTTTTACATGTGCTTGATCAAAGATTTGACATTTGCATGTAAGCAGAATGGATGGGGATGGGGAAAAAACATTTGAAAGTACAATTTATATGAAGAATTTCTCAAAACGCATTTTATATGATATAGGACAGCGACCTCGGGAACGAGCTTATTTTCGATAAAATGATCAAATAAAAATAATCACTGGTCTCTCATTTGCATTGGTCCTAAGAAAGGTCGAAGCCAGAAGCGTCTGTAGTAGTTATGTCGAGGAGGGTTGGTACAGTGATTTTTCAAAATGGACCCGACCTTCAGAAATGAAGAGCACGACGATAAGAAGATAATGTATAAAAATAACAGATTTAGAACAGGTAGGTAATACCTAAAATTACTTTGGATAAACAAAGAAATAATAACACGATCGAATAAAAACACACCTACGAACTACCAAATAAATATATTAGCATATTACCAGTGGCGATTTTTCCGAGTGCAAAATTTGATATTATTTCTCTGTCGTAATATACCGCTCCATTAGATACTTATTTGAGACGCTGTGTCTGGTGAAGTTTATAATATAATGTGATATATTGGTCTGCTTACTCCGAATTCACATCTTTATATCAACTTTATTTATTACTTTTTATTTGAAGGTGGCTTCCAGGAAATCTGTGTAGCGACACTAAGTCTGTGATAAAATTATACCTACATCATTATATGTAGGTACTCCAAAGAAAATTTACACAAAATCACCTTCATATTATTTATTCATTATACTTCACTTTGTTTAAACCACAAATTCTTTTGTTATTGAGTTTCGAGCTTTTCAAGGTGTTGTTTTTAGTCCTAATAAGTAGAATGAGTGGTATTTGTGGATGAACAGGTTTCAAAATTGATTTAAATATTTTATAGCAATGATTGGAAATATAGGTACGATTAGAAATCGGAGTCAGATTTTGTATAAGAACAATCTACTTTAATAAAGTTTCAATTAACGATTTCTATTATTTTATTTATATATTTATTTTACTTCATGTGTACAATGGTGAGTTTATTGCCATAAGGCAATTTCTCTCAACCAACCAAAAAAGACTATCTGACTGCTGATCCAAGACTGTGATCCAAGACAAAAAGGCTGTGACTTTTTTCAAATAAATTACAAATCAATTTATCTTCATCGAATCCTTCCATACATATTCATTTGTTTCTCGAGACGAAAAATAGGATTATTAAACTGGCTACTAATATTTTAACCAAACTTTTGCTATCAGTAACTAAAATTTGACTATTATAACTGTACGCTTTGGCTTTGTCAACAAAATATTTGGTAAAAGAAACCAAATGTTTAATAGTAACTATGAATAGGTTACTCTTGACGTGAAAATTTGATATTACTCGTATAAACAAATTTTTTATTATATCTCTATGAAGACGAATTCCAACCATCAAAAGTCTGTAGAATCTTTCGTATTTATTTATTATGTTTTATTTTATTTGTTATTAGTCAAAATAGATAAAAAAAATTAAATCATCCTTTATAATCGATTTTTCACTAGCAACCATTTTCACAGATCGACAGACAAGTGAAGTTTAAGAAATGGGTGTAAAAAACAGCAATGAAACTTTATTTCTTTATAAGATCTTTTAGCAATGATTTAAAGTTTTTAAAATGTACAAGCGAGTTGAACAAAGTACAAATTCATAGTCTTTATTGTGAGTTCCTTCACCTTCCTTGTTGAGATGTTCTGGCATCATCATCTGTGGTCAACTAATACGCAAAATGCACCGAGCGTTATTTTTAGTTTAGCACCAATAGGGATGGGCGTAGTCAATAGTGAATCTAGAATCTTGGTCTTTTTGTCTCACGGTTACAAAGGAGATTTAATTTTAGCGAAATTTATCATAATACAGAAACATAATATACCTAAACTGAGTTAGCAAAAACATTTTTTTTATAAAGTACTTATATATTAAAATACACAGAAGATGGTCAGTATTGCATATGACCAATATTTCACAAAACCAATAATTCATATATTAGTTTTTTTTTCATTTTTACTGAAATATTACATATTTGTGACAATTTTTGTATACGTAAAAATCAAATCGCTACTTTCTTGTGAGTAACAGTTGAAATTGTGTTTCACTAAATTTAATAAGTACCTACCTAAATAATATTTATAAAACTTTCACATGCATACATGCTATTACGGCATAAACCACAATACATGCTATTACGGCATAAACCACAATACATGATATTACGGCATAAACCACAATATGGGGTAAAAAGAGGAACTAGATTCAGAATGGGTGGTGAACACCTTATTGCTGAAATATGTTAGATTTTATTTTGCCTGTTGTATTTTCAATTACCCGGCTCTTTCTGGTCACCCGAAAACGATGATAGTAGAAACACTATTCTAAGCCGGTGCTCAACAGCAATAAAACATTTAATGAGACACAATATCTGTTGACGTAATTATAAAAAAAACAAGAGAATATACATAAAGAAACATTTATTTATTTATTTATTTAGAGGAAAACATACAGCATATAATAAATTATATAAAATAATGATGATTTGATTAATAATAAAGCCAATTACAGGTTGTCGCTGAAGTTATTGTAGTATATTAAGATACATTAGGAATGGTTACATATTATGGTGAGATATTGTGCAAATGATGTGTGAAATTGCATATATAAAATGTGTGCAGTATATTAAGTGTTTGATTATGAGGATGAAATTTTAAGTTTGATATATTTTTTAAATGTGGGGGCGCTAAGTAAGAATATGTCGATCTCTTGGAAATGCCTATTGTATGTATTACAGATTCTGTACATCATTGTTGCACGTTGAGCATAGTTGGTGTGTTGAGTGGTTAGGCGGAAAAGAGTAGTGTCTCTAGATCTACGGGTGTAGGTAGGGATGTTGAAAGATATATAATTTAAGAGAGCAGAAGAATCAATTTTATTATTAATAATATTGTGGAGAAGCATCATATCAGATACTGTAGAATGTTGTATGTTGAGCATAGTTGGTGTGTCTAGTGTCTACAGGTAGGTATGTATGTTGAAAGATATATAATTTAAGAGAGCAGGAGAATCAATTTTATTATTAATAATATTGTGGAGAAGCATCATATCAGATAGAGTACGTCTGTTTTCGAGTGATCATCGTTAAGATCTTAAAAAGATTATGCTCAGCTATGTTGCGGGAGGGATCACATAAATATGAATCAACGCAAAAATCATACAGCGGATAAAACAACAATGTAACGTAAATATATCGAACAAATTGCTTTCCAGTCTGACTATTGTAAAAACGAATAAAGTCTTGATCCGATCAAGACTGATCCTGCCCATCACTACTAGTAAAACTCCATATTATCCTCCACACACCTTCATATATTCCCTTTTCTTTTCTCTCTCAAGTTACATACATAATATTATACTCAATAGGTACAGACTGTATGTTATATTCAGTGCATTCACTCCTGTTACAGCATACATATAGTATACATAATATTATTATTCTTTCCGGGATAAACTCAATGCCTGCCTACATGATACATGGATATATTCTAATGATATCAAATACACAACAGGGCAATAACCAATGACTCGGTTACTTTAAAATGTATTACAACACACCAAAAGCTTTTAACTAAACTGGGGTAAAGTTTCCTTCTTTGTCCTGGGTTCGCTCCCTAGTAAACGAGCAATTTATTTAATTCATTTCTCAAGCAAATATTGCCTCACTGGGCTGGAAACACTCTTTATTTGACACAAATTGCCGTATGGCAATATGATCACCACTTGCGCAAGGTGCAAGGCAGTGTTTATTTTTTATTTATTGATTTTAGTTGAATAATTTTAAAGTTTTTTCGTTAACTTAGTGGAAGTTCATAGTTTCATAGTGGAAGTTCATAGTAGTTGATTTCTGCCTCTGAGGATGCCGGCTGTGTTCGGCGAAAGCGCTTAGGCTCATTAAAGTCCTACTCATTTGTGGATGTTTTTATTTATTTTTATAAATATTTTATTTATATGATTTTAGTTGATTTGGTCAAATGAATAAATGAAAAAATGTATAAATGAAGTCTTTGAATCGAGTATTGTATTGTATTTCTTTTCGGGCAACTAACAGGCACTATAATTAATAATATTAATATAACCAGCACTCAACTTATAGTGTTTAGAGTCTCGCAGATCCAGACTGAAAATACAATTATACAAACTGTGTCTCCGCCGGGAAATTGAACCCGAGACCATTGGTTTGGGAGAAAGATATCCAACCAATTGAACCATGACCGATATAAAAGACGTCTAAAATGACCGTATGACCGATAAAAAATAAGATGTTAAAGGAGAGTTGATTAAAAACTGTCACGACCATATACATACATGGAAATCTACTAACAGGAGATTGTTATCTACGAACTGGAGATGGTTATCTACGAAGTCGAGATTGCTATCTACGAACTAGAGATGGTTATCTGCGAACTGGAGATGGTAAAGTTATTCAAAATTAAAACATGCAGATGATAAACCTCTCCCATCAATTCATTTTTATTTTAATATTTATTTTTTTGGTGGGCTCTGAAGTGTATGGTCACCCTATACATGTCATGTTCTTTTGTGTTAGTTGTCTGTGTGTTGGTTGCATAGATATTATTGTCACAGATATCTTCCTTGTGCCCAACTGCAGACAACATTGTAACATAGTATTTGTTAAAAATATTGTATTTTTTTTTTGACTTGTGTTTTGTTATTGTTTTTTTATTCAATATGCTAAAATTATAATATTGTTCAAATTTCACTCGTTGTTGTAAAGTCACTCATCTCGATACAGGTTCAACCCTAGTGAGATGATTGACTGTAATGTTTTTTTATGTACCTTTATAATTGTTGACAAAAAATAAATAAATAAATAAATAAAATAATGGGATAAATAGGAATTGAGGGGGGTGGGGAGAAGTAAATGAGTTAGGCGCCTCATATCACTGCGTCGTTGACGATATACTCCTGCGATATTGCGGATTTGTGTTGTTGAATACATCAGTGTCATAAAACCTTGCGTTATACTATTACAAATTACAGTTTTTGAAATGTTTCTTAATCATCTCTGTTTAGTTCAAATATATGTGTAATATTTTAATTTTTCTGATTAACAACAGACAAAAGCAAGAGAGTCTGTTTAATTAAACTCTTTTATAGTGAAAGGTCAAATCAATTTAAGTTAAGGGCCTTTTGAGAACATCTTATATGATAAAAATGCATACTCTAATAACACATTATATTATATCACACATTTGGAGATTAACGTAGATAAAATAAAATAATAAGTAATCTAAAGAAACAAAAAAAATAATAATAAAACAATTAGTAAACTGACAGCAAAAAAAATCACTTGAACGAATTCCCATTCACTAGAAAGAAAATAAAATAAAACTTGTTTTGGATAAGTACATAAGTCTTCTTCTTCGTCATCGTGTATTTAAGGTCATTTGACTTATTTGTGAAGGTGGACTATCCTGAGAAGAGGAGGTCAAACTATTCTTACATCTCATCGCAGGTCTTTTAGAGAGACCACTTCGAACATATGGACGACAACAGAATTGTAATGACAGAAATATCGAACAACAGAAGGTAAATATGAAATTACATATAAATATCGAACAACACAAGGTAAATATGAAATTACATAGTAATATCGAACAACAGAAGGTAAATATGAAATTATATAGGCATAATGATTTTTGACAGACAATAGATAACCATTTCAATCTTCATTTCTTAAGTCTCCTTTACTATAGTACAATCAGTAAGACTGTAAAAAAAATTAACCAATTTTAGAAATTAAATTAGCTTCATTTTGTTTTTTTTACCGTGTATCCTTTAATGTATCTTGTGATTTTTTATGTGTTGTAGTATTTAAATAAATAATAAAAAAATACTATACTTACACTTTGTAAAATGAAAAAAAAACTTTGTTTCACAAAGCAACATAATATGTGTAAGTCAACACATATTATGTAAGTCTGAACTCTTAGCGCCCTTGGAATGATCCTGAATCATTAAACGGCGCAATAAAAAACATAATAATAATAATAATTATGGACTTATTATTGAAGTGAAGTGGACCATATATTTTTTTAATGTCCAATCCACACCGAACACGATTTGTACTATACACTTAATACTCCACAACCAATCAATATGACACATCTTCTGACATGAAATTCCCTGCATATTTCCGCATAGCAAAATATCTTCGCCTAAGTGGATTCAATCTATATTGCAATAACCTCAATATAATATTTTTATACTGGCAGAAATCATCCTAATGCTTGGGTGGAATGCCACATAACCTTGAAAGAAGAAGAAGAAGAAGACCAAGCCAAGCGCTATTGTAAGCAAAAGCTCATTTTTTTACATTACTACACAAATGATTAATGGGTCTTTATTATCCCACAAAACTTCAAATATAATTTATTATCGTTTGTTTATATGGGACGATCCTGATCGAAACAGGCTTTATAACTAGTTTTTAAAAAGCACTACGTGCCGAGGGCCATGTTTTTGTTTACAATTCTATTTATAGAAAAGGACCATGTTTGATACCCCGTAGTCAAGAGTAAAAAATACGCTAGGGATTTATTATTACAAGTATCAGTCACACCTCCAGTGAGAAAGGAAGAATTCAATAGGGTGATATTTGACAGTCAGTCTAAAGGGCATAATATAAAAATAGACTGTAATGTTATGTTACGAATGACCGGAACAAGTAATAAATTATTCAACGGCATATGAAAACAATACAAAAATATCAATGAAGTATAAAAAACCTTCCAAAATATCAAAGATGTATCAAATCAAGTTCCACCAGGATCCACTAAAATTTAAATTGTTTTTAAAAGCACACAATAATTATAACGTGAAAAATTTCACGCTCATTTTTTCCTTAATTTATTAAACATATAAAAAAAATATTGCACTAAGTTGTCTTTAGACTAAATTAAATTATTAGTTTCACACTATCTTAACATTTCAAATGATCTTGTAGTACAAATAATTAACTTTTCAAATCATCGATTAGCTATTCGTCTTCAACTTTTAATTCAGCTTTTGAAGAATTTAATATGAACACATATGACTAGATCGAATATTTTTTTAATTGCATATACTCAAACATTGGATTTTTTTCCCTTTCAGGAGTCAAATATTGAATAAACCTTTTAACATCTCAATATAAATAAAGTTGGGATATTATAGAAGAACCAGGAACTCATTGAACCAACAGAGTTTACGACCTGACATCGGTTGGTTTACGCGATCACTTTATGCGCTTGCACAACGTTCACCAATAATGTCTTCTTATTGAGTTCCCTTATCAATGAAACTTTTGAAAGTTATATATATTTGAATAATGTGTAACAATTCACCTGAAAATAAGACATTATTACTATTGCCTTCAACGAAGTAACGAAGAAACCTTTTTATAACGCCATCTATTGAGAAATTGTTTTATTTGTAAACAATGAAAGCATCAGTCCTTATAAATGAGGTGACGGTGTCTCGTACAGATGTCACCCCTGAATTGCCCTAGAAATATTATTTCATTTTTGGCTTGTTTACCTACTTGTACCAATGTGTATGTAAATCGAATATTTTATTTACATACACATTGGTAAAAATATTCGATTTACATACACATTGGTACAAGTAGGTAAACAAGCCAAAATTGAAATAATATTTATGACGCAATTCAGGGGTGACATCTGTGCGAGACACCGTCACCTCATTTATATAAGGACTGATGCATTCATTGTTTGCATTCCCTAAACTAAGCATAAAGGCTCGTGTTATAGATGAACCAAATCGGTCGTGGCAGGATTCGAACTCGCGACCACTGGATTACTAACCCAGCGCGCTAAACACTCTACCACCTCCCTTCTACATAATGTATGCGAGATAGATTGTGGATGAATGTGACTGTGGTATGTACTATTTATAGAATATGTTATCAAATCTGTATGTGATTTATGTATTTATTTATTTTCTTTGGGAAGCTACAGCTCATTTACAGTTTAATGATAGGTGCAATATTATTTTTACAGTGTTAGAGCCAAAATAAAACATTCCATCAACACAATATAAAAACAAATAACAGTTTACAAGCCAAAAACATTCATACACACACCTTCATACACACACAAACACACCCTCTCATACACACCCTCACACACACATACACGCACACACATAAATACATATATACAAACATACACACATATACAACAACTAGGGAAGGGAAGAGAAAGGAGAGAAGAGAGACTAGGAGGACAGGATAGAGGGATATTGGTTGCGTATCACCTTCAGAAGATCATGTCTAAATTTATCTAAAGTAATAAAGCAATCAAAATGTTAGTGTTTGTGTGTGTGTGTGTGTGTGTGTGTGTGTGTGTGTGTGTATGTGTGTGTGTGTGTGTTTGTCTCACGCCTTCTGAAAAACCAAGAGCATCTAAAAATCTAATTTATGTGCGAACGTGTACCTGTATACCTGATGCAGTGTCACGCTAAAAATAATGCGATAAAAATGCTGAATTTTAAAAATATTTCAATAATTATTTTTTTCATACAAAATTTTCCAAGTCGTATCTGTCAAAAAAGTGTACATTTTGCACGCAAATATCTGTTAGTTTAAAAGTTAGAAGTACGTATTTATACGAAAAAAATATATTTTCAAGTATAACTTAGCTTTTAAGTGAAAAACATGGTGAATATTTTGTCTAATTATAATGTTTAACTTATTTTTAAAGTAAGCGTTTTGTACAAATGTACATATAACCCCGCCATTTTAATATCTTTTCATACGATATTTAATTTTCCTACCGAATGAATATGTTCTTTAAAATAATATACCTTTGAAATAAATGTGATTATGAAATAATAAAATGAAACACAAGACTTTATAGCAAGTTTTAAGACATATATTGTAAAAGTCTGTTAATTATTAGTAAAGATATAGGCATAATAAAATTGCATAATTTGTATATAATATTTGATATTTCGGACAATTTTCGTTTTTGTGGCTTCGAACAAACCAATGTAGGTACCTACCTACATATCCAAAAAATGTATCGAGCCCATTTGATATTAATATTGGAATGGTTACTATGGTAACGGAAAGATTCTGATATTCAAATAAAATTTGTTATGAATCGAATTTATTTAGAACATTGTTGTAGGTAGGTACCTACCTATTACTATTTACTTACAAATCACACAACAATATACTGATTTCCTATCAGAAAATTGTATGCGATGTGCTCCTAAACCGTTTGTCCGATTACAATGAAACTTTGGTGAATTGTCGAGCGTGTGCCCGGGATGGTTTCTGGATTTAAACTTTTTTCTTATTCTTCTTCTTCTTCGTGTATTTGGTCATTTCACCTATTAAGGGGGAGTATCCTGGGAAAAGAAGGTCCGACTGTCCCTCCATCTCTTCGCAGGTCTTCCAGGACGGTTTGTGGATTTTAACTTTTTTCTTCTTCTTCTTCATCGTGTATTTGGTTATTTTACCTATGAAGGTGGACTATCTTGGGAGATGAAGGTCCAATTTTCCTTCCATCTCTTCGCAGGTTTCTGGATTAAAACTTTCTTCTTCATCGTGTATTTGGTTATTTTACCTATGAAGGTGGACTATCTTGGGAGATGAAGGTCCAATTTTCCTTCCATCTCTTCGCAGGTTTCTGGATTAAAACTTTCTTCTTCTTCTTCTTCGTCGTGTATTTGGTCATTTTACCTATGAAGTTGGAGTATCCTGGGAGAAGAAGGTCCAACTGTCCTTCCATCTCTTCGCAGGTTTCTGGATTTAAACTTTTTTCTTCTTCTTATTCATCGTGTATTTGGTCATTTTACCTATGAAGGTGGACTAACCTGGGAGAAGAAGGTCCAATTGTCCTTCCATCTCTTCGCAGGTTTCTGGATTTGAACTTTTTTCTTCTTCTTCTTCTTCTTCGTGTATTTTTGGTCATTTTACCTATGAAGTTGGAGAATCCTGGGAGAAGAAGGTCCAACTGTCCTTCCAACTCTTCACAAGTCTTCCAAGACGGTTTTTGGATATAGACTTTTTTCTTCTTCTTCTTCATCCAATTTTCCTTCCATATCTTCGCAGGTATCTGGATTTAAACTTTTTTCTTCTTCTTCTTCGTGTATTTAGTCATTTTACCATTGAAGGTGGAGTTTCCTGGGAAAAGAAGGTCCTTTCATCTCTTCGCGGTTCTTCCAGGATGGTTTCTGGATTTAAACTTTTCTTAACCGACTGAAGGGAGGGGATGTAATGAAGGGAAGGGATGCACTAAAGGGCCTGAAGGGACGGGAGGTATAAAAGGTCCTGAAGGGACGGGAGGTACAGAAGGGCCTGATTGGTAGGGACGTAATGATGGATTGAAGGGACGGGAGGTACTGAAGGGCCTGAAGGGACGGGAGGTTCTGAAGGGTCTGAAGCGACGGTTCATGGAGTCTAATTCTTTTTCTTCTTAATTTTATGTAGACCTTACAGTTTTTACACAAACTATTTCCTTTAGTCTTTTTCTTCGTTTTCTTATTTTATGTAGAACTTTGGTGAATTTTATACAAACTATTTCCTATAGATTAATCTTCTTCTTCTTTTGTGAAGACTTTTTAGTCAGTTTTTATACAATCTATTTCAAATAGTCTAATTCTTCTATTTTATGTATTTTTTCTTATTTTATGTAGACCATTGGGATAGTTTTTTATACAAACTATTTCTTATAGTCTTATACTTTTTCTTCTCTTTTTTATTTAGACTTTTGGGTTAGTTTTAAGTCTAATAGTCTATTGTGCAGAAATATTATTAACAATATGCATACTTGATGAAAATACATATGTAAAAACGAATGAGATGTGGGATGTGACGATGTAACCTGCACTAGAATCTTTTCAATACTTTTGTTTGATCAAATTTAAACCATTTATATCATCCTTTTTTGAATAATTTTCAACACCTTCATATTTGATTTCGTTGACGATATTTAAAGAATGGGCGTTGTGGCCATTACTGAACTCTTCACAACGTTTATATTCAAATTAAATACTATTTACTATAGTTTAAGTCTTCTTCTTCTTCGTTAATGTAGACTTTTGTGTCAATTTTAAGTCTATCAGTCTAATTGTGCAAAAATATAATGCACACTTGATGAAAAAATATAAAAACGAATGGGATGTGACCAACACTAGATCTTTTCAGTACGCATTATTTAATCAAATTTTAACCACATTCCAACATCCAAAATTACTAAAAAAAAAATTATAGGTACATATTACAATTTGTTTTCGATGATAATATTTAAAAATGGGGGTTGTGGCCAAACCAATCTCTTTGCAAAGTTGATAAACAGTCATATTTAAAACCATTTCGCATAGTCCATGCGTGCAGAAATTGTATATAGCACTTTATAGCAATATATAAAAAAGAATGGGTTGTGGCCATCACTTGAACATTTTACAATGCTTAAACTCAATCAAATTTCAAACCACTTTTCATAGTCCGATATTGCAAAATAATTGGGTGACAATATTATAAAAACGATTGCTTATTCCTTCACAATTTTACATTCTTGGCCAACGGCGGGACATAAAAGCTAGTAATATTATAATAAAATGTTTATTATAATATTATAAATTGTATTATAGTTGGAGCAACTCCGTCTATGTTTGTGTAACATCGGTCGACAAAGAACAAAAACTGAGATTTGAAATTGCGTGATGGGCAGTGAAAGTCTAATTAAGAAAATAATTAAGGCAAGTATATATGATTGTGAATAATTTTGTGAAGGTACATCATATCTATAATTGTTCTTCTCTTAGCAAAGAGGCGAGCCACAATCAGAATATTAATTTGTTAACAGCTACCATCCTGAAAGAAATATTTGAAGAGTTTTTTAATGAAATGCAGTCTTGGTGTATCTTTCTTTTAATTTAATTTACCATTACTTTTAATGGGAAACTTTTGAAACTATCTTCGTCCCTCTATTTTCCCTTTATTTTACGTAGTAGGTACTAATTTTTTATAATATATTCGTATTTTAACCCGCGTGTTAAGTGTTCAATGTCCTCAACTAATTTTCCTCGTATGAATTTAAAGTTTTACAACTAATAAAGCCATCACCATCAAATCAATTTATTAATATAAATAATAATATTGTTCGCTGTACAAAATGAACATATCACTCGGTGGGTACATAATTTATCAAAACATTATTTAAATCAAAAAATGGGACATGACACCGTGGAATAAATTATCACCGTCAATTTACCGCGACGCATTGTACTATGTAAATGGATCAATTTGATATATTATGTATCATTTTGTATTGCAATATTATTATTAATGTTGATTTGGGATCTTCAAATCGCAAGAGTGAAATGCAATAAACAGTTTTTTTATAAACTTTAGTAAAGAGTATTATTTAAATTAAAAATTCTTTAACATATTTAATTTTAGGAAACTAAACTACAACAGAAATATTTGTATTATTCCAGATTAAAATTATGTTTTTTAGTTATCTTTCAATGCCATTTTGACTAATTTATTTATTTATTTTGAAAGTCGATGCAGTTAGAAAAATGTGTAACATATATAAAAATACATGTCAAAATATGTACGAGTGTTATTATGCAAACAGTATAACTTTTGAGATGATATACAATATTAAATGCTAGACCAATTTTGATGAAATTGTAAGCAATCCAACGCTTGGGCAGGACGTCTGTCAATTCCACTAGTTTTAATATATAAGTATGCAGACATATTTGTTATTTTACAAATTAATATTGATTTTGCATGCTGAAATAATTAATTTTAATATAATTTAAATTTATGTCTGTGAAAGAAGTGAATTTTTGTGTTAATTAGGTTCTTACTAAAATATATCAATGCATCAGAATATGTTTATCTCGCATAAGTTCGTCATTGTTTTTTATAAATAAAAATCAACCAAATGTATTCAAAACACAATAAAATAATACGTCATAAATTTCGTAAATACCTACATCCACTTCTTTCTGCATCTTATATGTAATTTAATCCAATAAGCTGTAGGTAGTCAAAATCTGTTTGATATTGGCAGAATGAAAGTATAAAATCTGCGAACTGTCGTGAAATAATTTTTCTCTTTCATTTCGACGTGAAAGGAACTTTGAATAGTGTGTCCTTATTTTTGTTTATTTACTTGTTTATTATTTTTGCTGAATTTATTGAATTGTGGATTTCCCTATGGAAAACTAATCAGGGGGGCAAGTCTGGTTTAACCGGCGAAATCAAAACCCTCACGATTACCAATATCATGGATATAATTATTATATGGAGTCTATAATATCTTTAGATGTAAAGCTGATTGGTAACCGGAGGGGTTACCAATCAACAGTAGTTAATAACCATGGGGGTTACTAATAAATATATGTGGTAACCAGAGGGGTTACCATTAAAGAGAGTTTACTATATCCCAAGAGGATATGATTTGAAATAAGAACACAAGGACAGTGGTTTAGAGAGAAGAAGAAAGAATGGTCAAAAGTAACAATGAGTATATTGATCACAATTAATAGTTTGCTTAAAGGTAAATTTACAATTGATGAAATAACTTACAAAGGAACTTTCTCACGATGAGTAGGTATAACGAGCGAGTTAGCGGGTGTGTTCGAAGTGTCCGAATCTTCGCATGGTGAAGTACCATCGTGCTCGCGAGGTCGAGAGTTGACCGGTGGTCGAGAGATGAAGTGTCGGCGAGACGGCGTGGTCGTAACGGCGGCGTGATGTGACGAATCGAAGTGACGGAAATACGGAAATGAAGTGACGACGTGTAGAGGTGTGGACTCCCTTAAATAGTGCTGCGCTGGGGGTAGCAAGTTCAATGTCCTCGAACATTCTAGACTTATTTATTTGAAGTGTCATACCCAGTTGAGGAGTATTGTCACTTGTTTGACGTTGCGGGCGATGAACTCGGCCTAGCGATAAACAAATGTACTTGCCGTCGCTAGGCGCGCGCTCGAAAGAAATTTCGAGATGTGGTCTTCCACAGATGTCATAGAACTCCATACGATTATTATATCCATGATATGGGTAATCACTAGGGTTTTGATTTCACCGGTCGAACCAGACTTGCCCCCCAGCTCTAGTTAAATGTAGGTATAATTATATAATTTTAATATAATGTATATTGGTGAGGTACTGGGAAATCTCAAATCTTTTTCTCAACGGGACTTGCCAAATTTTTAATTTTCAAGAGAATATGTCCTTGTGACAAGTACATATAGGTACATCCTCACATTCCCTAAATAAAGCATATATTTGTGCTATAGGTGAACGAAATCGGTCGTGGTAGGATTCGAACTCGCGACCACTGGATTACTAACCCGGCGCGCTAACCGATCTGCCACCGCTCATTTTATTACACAAGAGTAATAAAGGCGACATTTTACACCTCGTATAGTTCATTTTACACCGCGTAAAGACCAAATCAACAACCAGAGACTGATATCGAAAAATTTAGGCGAAGAAATGGTGGCGATAAATTGATGTAGTAAGTACATTCGATAACCTTACAAAGGAATTGATTCCTAATAATTGATTTGATCTCCGTAATGATTCGTATCACAATATTCATTGATAACAATTGATTAATGGCAAAAAATCATACTACGAATTATTGTTAGATGTAAAACTGCGAACCTGTACAATATCTAATACTCTTAATTTATGAATAGTGCCAATAGTTTGAAAATTTCGCGATCTTATATCAACATGGTTTAAGTAGAGAAAAGTGTACTAGCAGTGACATTATTTTCTTGGCAAATTTTTAATGGACCTTTATCTTCATATTCAGTGTACTTATTTATCACAAAATTAATAAAATTTTTCTAAGCTTGGGGTCACTTTATAATATAACAAATTTCAAGTAGATTTGTTGAGATGTCGGAGAGAAATAGTAATACTCACTAAACGAAATCTACGTTCACTAAAAAGTTGAAGTAGAAATCCAATATAATTTATTATTTTATCACTTATTTAGTAATAAGATGTGACGATAAAAATAAACCATGTCATTATACTTGTATAAATATTATAGGTAGTGAAACGGAAAATTATATGGGAAATAATGATGACGTATGACTATAATAAATACATATATTATACTGGAAAATTTATAAGGAAAATTATCCACAAAACATATGTTAGTATTGTACCGAATTGAAATGAGTGAATTGTGGCCAACGATAAACACTGTAACGTAAAAATAAAATCGTAGTTACTTTTTTTTCTAAAATCAAAATGTTGTGAACGGCATTCTGAAAGTGTTAATGTAAGAAACTGAAAGAACAGACCAACTGGTATGAGACGATACATGTATGTTGATTTGGTAATGGAAGCGTATCGAGATAGAAAAATGTTCTGTTTGGTTCTCTGTGCCTACCCCGTGAGGGATAATCTATGTACTTATTTTATTACAAATTGGAAATTATAATATAGTATTATGACAGTTGCACTTTATTTTTGTAGAATGAGTATCGTCCCTCTGCCGACTAACTGTCGTATCTGACATTATTTTGCAAAATCGAGTAAGGACCACCAACGTGTATTTATTGTTGTACGCTTTAGAGAGAACATGCGTACAACATCACCCATCTGCAATCACCCATCTATGATTATTATGAATACATTCTCTCCACTTGCGCAAGGTGCAAGGAAGTGTTTATTATTATTATTATCTATGAATACTTCCTTGCTCCCCGTGAAAAAGATACAACATTATTTTTTGCCAAATTGCAATAACATCCGATTCTCCAGAGTTTCAAGGCCAGATAAGCAATAAAACCATGAGAAATAATTCTAAATAAACTTCCCCGCTGCTGAGAATCGAGCCCAAGACGTCAGCAATGTCAAAAGATTTACCACATTGCCTACAGCAGTCGGCATAGTAGCAGTTTCCTATCAAAAACCAATGGATTGGGCACCACTCCGTATGAAACAAGAATCGATCTGTGGTGAGAACAGTTTGGGGAGAACGATATGTTAAAATCAAGCGAGACTCTAACAACCGGACACCAACTCCCGTACGGGAGTTGGAAGGCTCTGAACAGACTCAAAACGGGCGCGAGTAGGATGGAAGGTGAACATGCAGAGATGAGAACTGCTGGGAGGCGAGCAGGATATGACAGAAGATTGTGGAGAAGAGGAAAACACGGCGGACCTGCTGGTGAGCCCAGGGGAACCTTTTAATGAGGAAGATCTCCTGGCTGCAAACCACAGAACTGTTATGGCTGTGAGCTATTGAAGAGGGGTGCATATACATAGATGGTCTGGACACTAAACGAACTATAGCAACGTTAATATTTAATCTATACAATACGTGTCTTGTAAATAGGTTCCCAGCTATTTTGTCGGCCATTTACCCGTTTAATTTTCGGAACGTCTGCAATTTGCATCAATTTGGTTGCTTTTGTGTTTAGAACAAATCGTGTGTTTTTCATATAAGAGCAATTTTACCTGTTGACACATCTAATCACTCTCGTGACGTTGCATCGGATGATGAGCACTTTTCTTGAAAATTCGTGTTGCCAACTGAGAAAAACAACGTCGTGTTGGTTTCGAAACAAACATTGAATATCGAAGCAGACAAATCTTTCATTCGTAATATAAAACAAAAATTTTATTATTCTATTACCACCGAATTGTGAAACATTTATTATATTTTGTTGTCGCCTATTTGTGTGTTAGTAATTTCAATTGGATATTTTTAAATGTTTTTTTTAAGAATATATACATACAATAAATATATCATTTCAAGACTATCTTGAAGATGCCCTAACAAGGCGAAATGGCTATCGACGTAAAAATAATATATTGTATGTAGAATCAAAAATATATTGTTTTAATTTTAATTGAATTTAACATCTGTCTCATTAAGTTTAATGTTGTTTCGTTTACAGAGTGGGAAATTCATTATTAAAAATATAATTAAACGAGTGGGTTGTGGCCAATGCTAAACTCCTCACTAACAAGTCATTCTATAAAGTATTCAAATGTTGTATGGAAAATATTCAGGATTTTCATCAAATGAGTTTGTTAAATTATTTTTTTATTTAAATTTTTATTATGAAAACTTGCTTATTCTTTAATACAACTTTACAAAAGTGATGTGCCTTTTTACCAGTTTGAAAATAAAATTTTCAAATTTCAAGTTTCCTGAGCTTGGGGTCACTTGGAAATATTTGATAGTTAAATCTCTTCATATCCTTCCTTCCTTTAAAATCTAATGGGGTCTAAGCGAGTATTAGATATACAAATTTGCAAAATTTGAAAAGAATCGAATGAGTACTTTAGTCTATAATCGATAAAGTAAAATAAACACGCCGTATATAGCACACAGCATAATATAGCATACACACACAGACACATTGTGATAAAACTTTCAGAATACAATCTCAGCATGATACTAGTTGATAATCTGCAATAAAAAAATAGCCTTAAAAATGGCTAAATCATAACTCCCCACTATATCCCCTTGGGTTAGTGAGGAGTAAAATACACATTAATAATTCAGATGGGTGGTAGCAGAGCGGTTAACGCGCTGGTTTATAATCGAGTAGTCGAGAGTTTGAATCCTGCCACGACCAATTTCATGCAAAACATATTCTAATATTCTGCTTAATTTATAGGGAATGTATGAGGATATACATAAACTTGGTACAAGGACATATTCATTATTTTTTGGTTTAAGCGCTCAAGCTCATATTGTTAAACTCATATATGAATTAATTATAACTATGTTTATATTTGTAATAATTTTCAAGGTCTGCTGAATGTACCACATTAAATCCATTCAATCTACTTAATTATAAAGTTATAAGTGTCAAGTACCTACAATCAGCAAGACTTAGAAAACCTTAACTGATGACATTAAAAAAGGCTATCTGAGAAAATAATCTTCTTCTTCTTCTTCGTCAGCCATCTCTCCACTGCTGGATGTAGGCCTCCTCCAATGAACTCCATCTCTCTCGGTTCTGTGCTTTCCCCAGCCAACCTCTTCCCGCAACCGGAATGATATCGTCCACCCATCTTTTTTGTGGTCGCCCTACCGGTCTTTTATTACGGTCTCCATTTTAGTATTCTGGGTGTCCACCTCTCAATAAGAAAATAATAATATTTAATAATTTTTAAATAATATTTCATAATTTTTAAACGATGTTTCTTATTTTTTTTCTTACCTATAGACTTTTTCCGCCTTTCCCGATTGCTATGATCATTCTGTTCATTATAGTTAGTGTAGTACCTAGGTAGGTATATTGCATAAAACCCACAATTGTGCATTTGTTAACATACATTTTAATAGACAAATAAATAAATTTATTTATTTTCTAAATCAGATTCAGTTGCTTCAATGTCAATACATTTCGGTAAAATTAGGTTCGTATACATAAATCTTAAATTGTGAGTATTTTTGATTAAAACTTCATTTTAAAGCTTTCGATATTGATTAAATTAATGTATTTGTTTGTGTTTTTAAAAATCAAAGATATTTCCCAACTTAAAAACAAATATATTCAATATTTTATTAAAACTAGCGATCTTAATTGTTTTGATGTATGCGTGTGTATGTATATATGTGTATATATGCATATATGCATGTATATATGTATAATATAGTCTTGTCTCAATAGCCTCACCTTTAGACAGGTGAAGCCGTTGAGGTGAGGTTATGATGAATAAAAAAGAGAGAGGAGGAAGTTAACTTTAATTTTCATTGTTTTTCTTGTACCATGTATTATGTTTTGTTAACTTTTTGTTTATGTTTATTTTTTTAACTTGTATTATTACTGTTTGTGTGAATAAATAAATAAATAAATAATGTTTTATATCGCAAGGTAAAGAAAAACTATAAGTTGAAGCGTAGAAACGGGATCATATGGTGGTATTAATAGATTAAATGCTAATTATAAACTTAACTGGGATCAGTGATTCAAATTTGTATTGGGGTAAACCGTTATACCACGTTGTGTGTAATTCCGGGTTCAATCTCAATAAGTACACGGTGTAATAACCTATCAATAATAACAATATTACTTTGGTGATAATAAAGTGGTCTATATTTGTGAGTCCACTCTTTAACCAATCCCGTTTCACATCATAGATATTAAACCAGAAATAAACCGCGGCGTAACACATCAAGTATAATATTAGTATTTGTGCAATAAAATTGCTTCACAGGAGATCTTTGCTTTTGAAATATGTATGTATCAGATGACTATGCGGCGAATAGGTGCATCCGTCGCAACTACATCTTGTTGTCGTACAGTTTGAACTATGTATGTATCAAATGACTATGCGGCGAATAGGTGCATCCGTCGCAACTACATCTTGTTGTCGTACAGTTTGAACTATGTATGTATCAAATGACTATGCGGCGAATAGGTGCATCCGTCGCAACTACATCTTGTTGTCGTACAGTTTGAACTATGTATGTATCAAATGACTATGCGGCGAATAGGTGCATCCGTCGCAACTACATCTTGTTGTCGTACAGTTTGAACTATGTATGTATCAAATGACTATGCGGCGAATAGGTGCATCCGTCGCAACTACATCTTGTTGTCATACAGTTTGAACTATGTATGCATCAAATGACTATGCGGCGAATAGGTACATCCGTCGCAAATATATCTTATTGTCGTGCAGTTTGTACTAGGACACAGTCTGTAACCTACCAGAATATTGACGATACAATTTAAAGAGGTACTTTTCTAGGGAGGAACGTTCGAGAACCACTATGAACATTTATCCGGAATGTAATTATTTAACCTCATCCCCGAGGGTATAAATGGCCATGTAGCGCTCAACACATCATCGTAATGACCAACATCTACCGTGAAAGCATATACATTTGGATTTTTAATCATATTTATTTGTTTATTTAATTAATGTGAAAGTTTATATTGTGATAAACATAATTAATTGTGAATCGTAAATATACTTATATGTAAGTAACCATGCTTTTCTATTGTATATTTCTCTGTTCGATCCTATACTGCTTGTCTTAAGTAAAGTTTAAATTTACTATATCAAAAAGCTTAAATTACTAGCTTAAATATAGCGACAGGTCCATACAGGCTAATGATACAAGATAATTCAGACCAATGCCCTTACAGGTTAAAACTATATTCATTGATTATACTATACATATACTAATACATGGCACTAGAAACAGACATCAGCTAAGACCGCCACAACCAAGAACGACACATGCGCAGCGTCAATATAGTTTTTTGGCACCAAGACTCTATAATAAAATAATGATGGATATTGAACAAAACATATCGCATGATGGGAAAAATTTCAGAGACCTCGTTAACTCATTATTCGTTGGCTGAAGCAGATTGGAAGAGAAGGATCTGCCTCGGTACTCTTAGATTTTTTGAGATAGAGGGTTTAGAGTTTTTTCATCCTGGTTGTCAATGTTCTAAGTGAATGGAGTATGTAAAGAAAAAAGAAAAGAAAACAAATAATATGATCGCAGAGTAACCATAGCAATTCAAAACTAGAACTGCCTCAGAACAGACTGTGTCTAGTGAGGCAGTAAAATTTCCAATGTGTGGAAAAAAAATAGTAATAATTGTAAAATTGTAATAAGGTAGAAATTAAAAAAAAAAATAAAATTGTATTTTTGTTAATGTTGGAAATATACTATTCATTCATTCATAATTTATTATATTCAACTTTTTGATCGTCAGTTCTTGATGGAATTCCATTTAAATTAATTAATATTTTTAATAAATAAAAATAAAAAAACGAGTTTGAAACTACTACGTACAATCGCACATTTTCAAGTAGTGATAGGTCTTAATAATTAATGAAATTGATATTAAACGAGTTTTTTATTATTATTTATTTAAAATATTTATTGACATTCACTTATTGATATTTATAACAAAGTATATATTTCAAAATTATTGCTGATTCACTAGAAATCATCTGTTCTGAAACTGGTATTCATATTTTTATGTTGCGTTTTGCTGGGCGTCATAAAAATACATCTGATCAACAAATTATAAAAAAACACAACTTCCTATCTAAACTTTTATAGTTCACAGAAATATTCTTAACAAATTTCCAAGTCTACAAAGATTGAAAGAGTCCACTTCCACTCCGGTCTGTTGAAGGTATATCACTATCCATCCCTATAGCCCTATACACAACAGAATCTCTCAGATCGTTGTTCGAAGAACATTCAGAAAGACTATGGAATTTTCATGAAAAAAACTAAAGAAGGAATATTTATACATAAATACCCGATCCTTGTCCTTATCCAATCACTTTTCTTGCTACGGAAGTTTTTTTGTTATTAATTATTTTTTTTCCATCTAAGTGTATTTTTTCTTATTTTTTTTGATATTCGCTATCATTCTTTTGTTGTTATACATAATCCTATAATTTTGAAATACTTTGTAATCTGATTAAAATGCCAAGTAGCAATAAGCCCGCTAGTGTGCAATATATTTGTTAGTGTTATTGTGGTATATTGATAGATATTTAAAAATAAGACAATGTAAAATTTACACTTCTTTTATGACAATAACATTTTTAATATATATAAATAATACAAAATATTGATTATATTGCACGCATACATAATTAGATATATTTATGTACAAAGACAACGGCGTGCAAGCTACGAGCCTTTCCACTAAATAACGCGCAGTTGGCTACTCAACCCGCCAGTACTTCGGTTTCACCAAGACAGCCGAACTGAATTGTGCACCTTTAATGTAATGTGTACAAAATGTTTAAAATATATAAATAATCTTCGAAGGCACCCGACATGGCATAAAGAGAAGAAATATGAGTTAACAGAAACAGAACAATGATCAATGATCATTGACCATGGAGTGCCTGTAGACAAAATATGATTGCATGTAATTTGGCAGTGATACAAGACTCTATCATAATCCTAACAGTGAAATGTTGGTCGTACATTAATAAATGCATCTTCAGTTTTATGTAAATAGTATCTACATATTTTACCAGAACATATAAAATGTTATTTGTAGAAAGAATGTAATTTATTTTATTTTAGAATGTATTTTCAACTTTATATTACAATCAATATTTTTTTATTTGTGTGTTATTACAGAAGTAGATGATACTTCTGAAGTAAGCGATCACATTGTAGAAAGGTTTTCAGACCTCAGCGGTGCAAAACAGTAGTAGCGTCTATCCCCTGAGTTTCTTTTCTGCATTCTTAGGTTAGGTTTAAGTTTGTGTATAATAATAATAGCGACTCGCGTGAGCGAGTTGCTTTATAAATTGAATTATAAATTATTATAAATTAAATATATAATATTCTTTTAATTTTTCGCATTTAATATAAAATTTCACAGCTCATTTGACTTAATACTACGAGATCTAAACCAATCAGAGAGCCAACCGGAAACAGAATGCAAACGGGTAGATTCAGATTGTAGACTGTAGTCAAAACAGTTCCATATTCCACGAACCGAACCATTTTCGAGCATTTCAAACCTTAAAAAAATGCCTTCTTTTGACCTTTCAGGGGCGTTTTATTTTCTTCTTGATAACCTGCTTTGAGTGTCCATACTGTCCATGTCTCAAGACAAGAAGAGAGACTACACGCAGCATTTGATCACTATTTGTCTCAGCTTGAGATTAATGTTGCCATCGCAGAGAAATATTTTCATTTTAATAAATAACTGCCTCAATTTTGTACCTACTTGCAGTATATAAATTTTCTATAATCATAATGCCCAAATATATTATATCATACCATATCATCACGCCATTTTCCTATTTGGGGTTGGCTGGGAGAATCGAACACCAGACTCCTCTCTCTTGACAAACATTTCTCGCTTCATTCACGTCCATGTACTGTCTCATACACGATCTTCTATTATTATTACTTCTATCGTCTCCATCTTTCAAAATTCTATTTATGTGATTAATTCTATTTATGCCAATTTTTCTATTTATGCCAATTTTTCCATTTATGCCAATTTTTCTATTTACATATGCCAATTTTTCCTTGGTCGACCTCTACTTTTCGCTTCGTTTCGTTCCAATTTTTAAGTTTTGTATACTTTTTGTCAGACGGTCATCACTCATTCTTTCCATGTGGCCAAACCACCATACGGCATTTATTTTTATCTTAGGTACTAACGATATATCTTTCAATCATACATTCTCGTCTAATATATTCTTTTTTTATTCTATCATACATCGTTTTACCAAACATTCGTCTTAGCTGATTCTGATTCTGGCGGGTGATTTGAATGGCTGGGTCCGGAAAAAAAGATTTCGAATCATCTCTCGAGCGTTACGGCGATAGCAGAAAGAATGTTAATAGCAAAAGACGTAATATGTATATGTGGAAATGGACCTCTTTGTGTCAAACACAGTTTTTGATCACAAAAGAATCCAAATGTATACATGGGAAAGAGAAAAAGAAAGATCCATGTAGATTTTGTATGTGTGGACTCTGCTCTGGGAAAAGCGACTGTTGCATCTACATATATAGATGCTTTAATATGTAAATATGAGTATTATACTAAGGGGAAGGGAGAGTTCCTCGTCAGCGCCTTGGCGATACTTGATCCAAGTTAGATTGGCGGGGCCCCTCGCCAGGTGTATCCTTGTGTTATCCGAAGTGCAACCATTTCGGGGATAAGCAGGACATGTAGATTTTTTAACGTTCCCTATGGGGTGGGTGGAGTGAGCAGTCTGTGTAAAACCCTCTGCTGCCTAAACCTTAAATTTAAATCTTAAATCTAACAATATGCGAAGCAGGTGGTGGTGGAAGAAGCACTCAACATTCAAATCAACAATCTCTATCAACACAACCAAAAGTATTTTTATTGACAAACATTTTTTCAACATCTCAATAGAGAAGAAGTTGGGATATTGTAGAAGAACCAGGAACTCGAGGCACCGGGAACAGGGATTACGACCTGTCATCGGCTGGTTTACGTGATCACTTTATGCGCTTGCGCAACGTTCACCAATTATGCCTTGTTATTGAGTTCCCCTATCGATGTATTTTTTTTGAAAGTTCTATATATTTGAATAGTGTGTAACATTTTACCTGAAAATAATGCATTATTACTATTGCCATCTATGGAGTAACTGAGAAACCTTTTTGTAACGCCATCTACTGAGAAATTGAGAAATTAATTTTTATTTGTAAACAATGAAAGCAACTAGTAAAATATCATTTGACTCCCGAAAGGGAAAAAAAATCCAATCTTTGCGTATATGCAATTAAAAAAGAATATTCGATTTACATCCAAAAGTATTTTTGAAGAACATAAAATACACCAAAAAAATAAATAAGTGTCAAGTTAAACATACCTATAATTATTTGACAATAACATTGTTGTTTTGAAGGTTTATTTTTCAAACTTTACTAAGTAAATGAATAATATTTTAATTATACTTGGCTTTTATGCCTTGTACAATATAATTTATAACTTGTTCTTAATAATATAAACCACGCTATTATTTTTTTCTGTTCATTATAATCTTATCGTATTTCGAAACACAGGACATCCTCAATTATCTTTCGTCGGTTAATATATCTAATTAACTGTTTTTTTCTATTTGTAAAATTATTTTATGACACATTAACGTCTTGTCAAAATAAAATGTCATACCTACTTGTCACAAAAAGGAGTTATATGTAAATGGTGGCAAAAATAATGATCATTTGTAATTTTCCACGATGTATTTAAAAAAACGTGTATAAAACTCGCGTAAATAGGTACCTCAATTACTAAATGTAGCCAAAATATTCATTTTTAAACTCAATTGTCCAATTTAAAAAAAATACATTTGAAACTTTGACAGGGACTTGTTAAGAATAGTTATTAGGTAGACGAAATAAATTTGAGTTGATATATATTTTTTTGTTTTTACTCAAGTGATGTTATAGTTACCATTAGGAAGTATTTTAAATTATTTTTATAAGAAACTCTCGAAGAGTAAATGTATTTAATTAACCGTAATACTTAGGTTTACTTATGACCTACACAAGAATAAAATATTCATTAAACTGACGCATTTCGCAAGTAATTGTAGATTATTCAATCTTCTCTGGTTTGTTTTCTTGGAGATTGGTTGGCAGCAAAGCGATGAATCTCTTCCTACTATCCGCTCGATCTTCATCGACTCTCTTCAACTCTTCATGTCGTCGCACTTAACTTATAACTTTTATGAATGTTCCGGCTTAAATAGATGCATTCCTATTTTACTTAGTCCAAGTAAGTCACGAATTAGTTCAATTTCCTATTTTATAACTACATTTTAGTCGAATCAACTGTCAAATCGTTCCTTATTTTAGTTCACACCTAATTGGTGCTAGGTGTTTTCACAGTAATCCTGGATATTTTTAATTTAAGTTGAAAACATCTGTTATGTACGGAAAAAAAAAGAATTGATAATTTACATTTACGTGTTGCGTAGTGTTAAAAATAAATCCGAAGAATATTAGTGTAGATCAATTGAAAAGTTAGGTTAGGTGACATAACATAAATAAACATGGCCGAACAATGCTCAGTACGCATGCGTAGTCTGCGCCATAGACAATTTGAGTTATTATTATCTACGGTGCACTGATTATGGAGATTTTAGTTTTAGGAACAACGTCTATTACAGAATACGAAATTAAGTTCAAATGAACTAAATTCTAAAATTTGAACGTTCCTATTTTAATATCATTTAATGATTCGGCGGATATTTTGTGGTAGTTAATATAAACCATTTTTGAAATATAAATTAGCTATAAACCACTTGTTTTTTGAGTCACTTCGCGACATGTTTCGGAAGCGCTGTCCTTCCATCGACCGGCGTGTCGAGACTAACATGTTGAATTTGTGTGTGTCTGTCTGTGAAGCATGTCGCGAAGTGACTCAAAAAACAAGTGGTTTATAGCTAATTTATATTTCAAAAATGGTTCCTATTTTAGTTCAAAAAGCAACTGGATTGGACGTATTGCACATGTAAGTTTTCAGAGAAATGATATATATTGTAACATAATTATATTTCTAGGATTGACTGTATTGAGTTCTTGGAATGATCATAGAAGAACTTTCATAGCTGCTTATTTCATATCACTTTCAGAAAATTTAGAAAATATATTCTGAGAGGGGCCGCAAAATAGATTCAAGATTAAAAAAACCTTTTCATCTCTATGTATCACTCCATACGATAAATAAATACATATACAGGCTTTTTTTTTCGTGAACAATTTATTCGCTTGCGCAACGTTCGAGAGGAAGTCATTTATTTAGCCCTTTTTTGAAAGAATTATTTCGTTTTGAAATAATGATGCGTCAATAAGAAATACCAATTTTTTCATTGATTTTGTATGTTATCCATAGTTGTATCACTGCTACATAAAACAAAACATGTTATTTATTTATACATATATGTAAAATAATTTTAGTATAGGCAATCAGAACCGAACACTAGACTGCTCTCTCTTGACATACATACCTAATAATAATAATAATAAAAATTTATAAAGCGCCGTTTAGTGATACAAGATCACTCCAAGGGCGCTGTAGCTTATTTTTGGCTCTACGAAACAAGGCAGTCTTAAGAAGTTTACCGAAGGTGTCAATGCTCTGAGCTTCACGTATGTCAAGAGGCAATTTATTCCATTTTAAAGGCCCGTTCACACTAAAACCGCGATCATAGTAAGCCGCCTTATTGACTCTGTCCAATTCTTTTAAAGAGTTGGTACTCTGTGATTCAGACGATCTCAGCGTAAGCTGCTTCCCCGATGGAACATTCCTCTGGCACAATTCCTGAATGTAGTGTGGAGCCAAGTCGTTCAGAGCTTTAAACACCATCAGGCATACCTTATAGTCCACTCGTTCTGGACATCTCAACCAGTGCAGTTCGTTAAGATGACATACATTTTTCCCTTTACATTTGTTAACGTCCATGCATCGAATCAAAATATGTACACCCTCTTCTAGTTGGATTTGCATTTCCATCCTTCAAGATCCTATTGATTTGATCGAATCAACTTTTTCTTAGCCGATCTCTACCATTTGATACAAAATAAATTAATCACATATAAAAACCAAAATTATTTACGATATATGACACAAACAAGTAAACTACTGCTGCCCAACTAGGAAACCCTGTTCTAGGGCTAGCAGTTTACAACTATAGTAGGTAGTTTCCGGTCTACATTAGGTAGGCACACAATCAAGATACTTTACATAAATTTAAATATTAAACCATGAACCTAAATAAATAAATAATAAATAAACCATGAACCTGAGGACAGTTCAGCCCAAGAAGGTAAACGGTGGAAATGGGGTATTGGACATTCTCAAACCTAAAATACCAAACAAAACGTGATCTGGAGTTCCTCATCCCATCCACATGCGCAGAAAGGGATGGGACTCCGCCGTACCGAAACAGATGGCTATCCAGTCGCACATGACCAAAGCGCAGTCTATTAGAACTATAGACAATGTGATGCCTAGATAACTTCTTTCGGTGGAAACAAGGCCGCTAGGGGATGGAACTCTGCACTTTTTATATAGTGGCTAAGCGAACACCAGTCTTTCACCCTGTCACGCACTACAACACTCAGCAAATCGCACTCAGGGACGACGTAATGGTCCGGAAGATTACCCTGGATGGCGGACTGTTTGGCCAATGCATCCGCTCTCTCATTACCATAAATGCCGCTATGTGCCGGGATCCATGCATCTAGCACGTCTATATTCTGTTCTTGTAATTTGTATAGCAACAGTCGGATGTCAATTATTAGTTGTAATAAATTAAGCACTACTTCAAAAAACATCAAAACAGCTCATACAAAACAGACCAATCAGGTCATACAAAACAGACCAATCAGGTCATACAAAACAGACCAATATATTTGAAAAGTTAAAAAAGTATTTTTTAATACCAAAGATAAATCTAGATGATCTAAAACTATGAGTTGAGCAGTAGATAGATTCTCAACCGCTGACATTCCCGTTTTCAGAACTGAACAAATATTTTTTCTTGTGTAAATATTATTATCTTGACATACTACTTAGGACAACAAACAGCATAATTAAGCTTCCATTTACACTACATATAAGTTGATATGCCCCCAGCGACGATAACATATTATTATATACCTACTATCATCTTACCACGTGGTCTAAATAAATCTTTATCATTTGTCATATTTTAATAACATATACTATTAAAAATATAAATAATATGTTGTGATAATATTACTGCCCTTGATCCATTAGTAGTGTCAATAATGTTGATATTTCAAACGTGTCAAATGAGAGCCCATAAAATATTGATTGACTAATCTTATTGAAATGTTGAATCATCATTCATTCATACATTTATACCATCACGGCATATCCCGCAATGTGGCGACACCAGCGACGTGTGTGCTGGTGTGCATTACCTACCACTTATGGATCAAAATTGTGGCAATTAAATAAATAAATATGTCAGCATGTCGTGGAGATGGATATTGCGTCACACTAGACTAGGGTTGTCAGATGAAATTTGTCAGATGGTTTTTAAAGAGGAGGACAGTGCCAAAAAAATTTACCATACCTATCGACTAAAAAACCTATGGAATCATTTTCGTCGTTTGAAAAAGACTTTTTCTCTATTTTTTTTGTAACTCCAATGCTGTCCTTAACTTATCAAGTTTTATTTTAAGGTTCTAAATAAAATGTTTATATTAAATACTTTAGCCACTACTTAAACTATAAACAATACTAAGTAGATTGTTTATGTTATCACTATATTTTTAACATCATATTTGGCTGAAATAACAATTTTGTAAAAAGTTGTTGGTTTTAAAACATGTTTTTAAACTACAATACACGTTTCTTTAATCTATATTTGGTAAGAATCAGCGCAAAAGGAGGACATACCGTAGGCGAGGGAGGACAGGAGGACAATTTATAGAACATGTCCTCTTTTAGGATACCTTCTGGCAGCCCTACACTAGACGAATGTCGCGATTCGATTTCATCTCTAGATGTTATTAAAATCATCTTCTCGGTCGAGTTAAATCATTTGGAGACTTTGAAATATTGTATTTCGTTTTGCGACGCCATACTGGCTCATCAAAAATAGCATCGCATCAACGTTCTAGTTACATCAGTAATATTGGGGCTGTGTTTCTCTAACAAAGATTAAAGTAAAAGTATGTATAGTTGAAATACTTTGATTTCATAAAATTATTCAATAGTTTTGGTTGTTTCATTGAAATCTAATGCTGTCAAACAACGCATTTTTGAACAATTTCGCGAAATGAAAGCATTTTAACTATTCTATTACCGTTAACATTTGTTGAAACAACTCAGCCTGAGAAGCGACTCGAAGTAGGTAGGTCCCTATATTATTATCCTGGAGCCGTGAAATAATGAAAATTATTGTAATGAATCCACACAATGTAAAAGTTGAAATTCTTGAAAATTGCTATTTTAACACTTAAGTTATAGCATAAAGCGTGATTTTTTTTTATATTTACTACGGAAGACTATTTGAAATCACGACTTCAATTATCTCTGGCTCTTGGTCTATAAATAAAACTATTTAATTTATCTCTTATCACGAGAAACATTTATTTCATCCTTTTTTAAACATCATGGGCCTTACTTACTATTCAAAATACGAGTTTAATCCGATGCTAAGTCAGTTTCGGCCATACAAAAAACTGGGTAAGTATCAGCTTAAACACAAATTGCAAATAGTAAGTAAGGCCCCATATGTTTGTCTGCAAAGTTCTTAATATCTTCGTATTATATTGCTTTTATTGTTTCAGCTTTTATTGTTCGCACTTCAGCACACGTTCAGCTTATAAGGACTAACAACAGCCCCCTGTAGAACTTTCATAAGAACATAAGAGTCCAGGGGGGCAGGTTGGCAAATCAAAATATCCTGTAAAAAATCATTTTTTTCTGGTGTTGGATCTCTTATAACATTTTTAGGCAGAGAAGAGAGCGAAAGTCTATTACATACAATGAACTGAATAAATGTCTTTTACTATTGTACTACCTTCTAGCAGGAATAGTTAAAAATGCACTTATTTAGTCTGACAGACAATAAACTGTGAACAACTAAAAGTATAATGGCATTAGCCTAGTGGAGTGTTGTATCCAGCAATCACTAGTTTATATATTATTTTGGATTTTCTTGTTAATATTCACATTGTTATAGATTTAATAAATAAATAAACAAATGTTTCCTAAGGCCGATAGACATACCCTGAAAGTGAATATAAGAGTGCAACGTATTTTTGAAAAAAGTCATTAAAGCTTTGAAATTTTCCAGCATTTCCTTTCTACTTCTAGAGCAAGAGTCATCCACAGTGCACCGATGCGTCCAACCTAGATTTATTTGATGGCTAACATGAATTAGTCAAATGGATTTGTTCCATTTCCCCACATTTAAAGAAAGGTACCTGCCTATATATAAAACAGTTTGACGTCATCACCATCCAATGCGTGCACGTGCTAACACGTGGAAGAAAGAAGGAAAAGGGATTCAATTTCATAATGGACTGTAATAAATTGACTTATGACGCACGGACTACATATTGAACATTAGAAATCTAACTGATTTAGCATCATACTAATATATTATTCATCGGAAATACATATAACATTACCAGCTGTTGATGGATTTGATTTCTTGTATTAAAAATCATTTTTAAGATTTTTCTTTCTCCACATCTACGTAACCTGACTTCAAAAAAAGATGAGGTTCTCGATTATTCGTATACCTTTTTGGTGTTTTTTCAGCGATAATTCTTTACCACTTTGTTGGATTTCGATGATTCTTTTTTATTACATAGGAGGGTACCTACCTCAGAGGTAGTCTCATAAAACAACGGTCAGGGTCTGATGGTATAATCCATGAGAAAATCATCAAACTCTTCCATTTGGCATTGCGTATATTTTTAAGTCGGTTTTCACCAAGCTACCTTTTTTGACGTAGGTACCGTTAGTTAAAGAATAGCAGAGTAATAAAGTATTGACTACAGACCGACCACATAAATAAAATGTCTAAATCAATTGCCGGCCTTCGTGGCTCAGTTGGTTGAGTATCTGACTCCTGAGCGAAAGGTCCTGGGTTCGATTCCCGGTGGAGACACAGTTTTTTAATTGTGATTTTAGTCTGGATCTGTGAGACGATAAATATCGTTAGTCTCCAGAATGTGGCAACTGGTTATTGGGTGCATGTTAAATTAATATTTGACATAGCAGCTGTTTCCCGAGAAGCAATATAAAATAAATATATAATAAATAAATGAATACATAAATGAATAAAAAAAAAAAAAATAAATAAATAAATAAATAAACAAATAAATAAATAAATAAATAAATAAATAAATAAATAAATAAATAAATAGATAGATAAATATGTTAATTAATTAATAAATAAATAAATAAATAAATATTATTTAAATAAATAAATAAAATAATAATAAATTAATTTATTAAGTTATTAAAAGATAAAAAAAAATGTATAAGTTAATAAATATAAATAAATAAAAAATATATATATATATTTTTTCATATGTTTAGTTATGGAAATCTATCATTAAAACTGCAAAAAAGGGATTTCTACTTATATGTACCTATTTCACAATAATTTTGAAATAAATTATCATTCATTAAATTCATAAAATCCCTGCATATTTTTTCCACGTAGCAAAATTTCTTTTACTGGCTCTAATCATCCTAATGATTGGGTAGAATGCAACATACGGTTAAAGAAAAAGAATAAAATTCAGATTTTTAGCTAATAAATATGCGGTAGCTTGAAGCGACTACTTTATGAACTAACAAGTCATCGAATATCTAAAGAAAAATTTAAAAAAAATCACATAATGCATATTTGAAAACAACACCCAGAATAAAATCATTTTGAAAAAGCAAAAATATAAAACAATAACAGAGCGGATAGATAGTGGTGTCGCTATGTTAATACAAAAAGTCTAAGACTTTCTACAAATAAATATTGTTTTTCGTTTTATGTCAAAATATGTCATGTTTATCTCTCGATTATTTTTGCAAATGATAAATTCAAAATTTGACGTTATGTGGGCGTTGGTTGCAAATGGCGTATAATATTATAATTTTTTCGCCAACTGACTATACACAGTTCACATACAGGTGGGCGTCTGAAAAAGAAATGTATGTGTTTGTTTTTGTTCCCCGTCGCCAAAGCGCCCTTGAGGTGATGTTTATTTAATGATTGACTTACGACTTACTTATTTATTGATCTGAGGAACCGGCCAAGAATAGTCTAATCTTTTCTATTATCGAGTAATTAAAAATACAATAAGCAAAATAAAATCTCACATAGTTCAGCAATGAGATTCACCACCAATTCTGAATATAATGCGTTTATAGGTGAGACGAGACTGGTGTAGAGACGTTTATAGGAGACTGGTGAGACGAGACACGCAAGTGTCATGCTTTATTTAATAAGATCATACACAACCGCACACCTGTCGCTGGTTATCCCACATTGAATAGATAATTAACGTCGATAAACAATATTATAAAACCATACAATTTTTTTTAATTAGCCTTCATTACCTATCAACTATGAAAATGAAAATATGAAAATCGATTTTGACGTGTTAGTGCTCTCTGAATGTTGGCTAAGGGATGGTTTTTTCAGCATAATATTGATAACTTTAATACTTTTTACACTACAATTAACTATAAACAAAATGACGGAGTAACGATTGTGTGTGTGTATGTGTGTGTGTGTGTGTGTGTGTGTGTGTGTGTGTGTGTGTGTGTGTGTGTGTGTGTGTGTATGTGTGTATGTGTGTGAGGGTGTGTATGTGTGTGTGTGTGTGTATGTGTGTGTGTGTGTGTGAGATTGTGCATGTTGGTGTGTGTGTGTGTGTGTGTGTGTGTGTGTGTGTGTGTGTGTGTGTGTGTGTGTGTGTGTGTGTGTGTGCAAAACTGGCCTTATAACTTGTTTTATTTTGTGTCTTTATTTACCTATTGTTTGATATATTTTGTTTGGATACATATACATATAAGTCATGACATGTTACTATTTAAAATAAGCATTTCCATGGAAACTGTATGATAAAATATAATGAAAATATTGTATATAAATGTATTTATGTGATTGTGAAATACTCCACCTCGGTACAGGCAAAGCCTAGTGAGGTGGATATATAATAATATGTAAATATTGTATATAAATGTATTGATGTGATTGTGAAATATTCCACCTCGGTACAGGCAAAGCCTAGTGAGGTGGATATATAATAATATGTAAATATTGTATATAAATGTATTGATGTGATTGTGAAATATTCCACCTCGGTACAGGCAAAGCCTAGTGAGGTGGATATATAATAATATGTAAATATTGTATATAAATGTATTGATGTGATTGTGAAATATTCCACCTCGGTACAGGCAAAGCCTAGTGAGGTGGATATATAATCCAACTGTCGATTTGTTCAGGAGAACTTTGTTCTCTTAACATATCGACAATGTATCAAGCCAGAATACGCGAGAATTGTATGGAGAGGTCTACTTTTTTCATGGATTTTCCAACTTTGAAGTCAAAAAACACCAACTTAGAGGCTTCGCAGCATATATGTTCCATACACGGATTTACTCAGAATTCGGAGTAGAACATTTCGTGTGTCTGTGTGTGTGTGTGTCTGTGTGTGTGTCTGTGTGTGTGTCTGTGTGTGTGTGTGTCTGTGTGTGTGTCTGTGTGTCCGTCCCCCCCTTATAACTTTTGATCCGCTCAATTTACAGAGCCTAAAATTTCAGAATATATAAACAGTTACAGACCTACAAAACTTTTATACTCGGAATTTTGAATTTTTGTTTCAGTCAGGGGTTATCAACTTTTGAATTTTTATTTAATTTTTCCATATATCTCAGAAACCATAAACGGTAGAACGCTGAAAATTGGTACAAACATAGACAAATACAAAATCTCAAATGATTTTTTTCAAAAAAATTCCAGGGTTTCTCAAACATTTTTTATTAAGAAAAATATTTTTTTTATGATAAATTTATGAGTTTAACTGCCTATATTTCCAAAACTTTTACAATTATCGAAAAAAGCCGAAACACCCCAACTAGATAATTTAATTTTCTATAAAAAATATTAACATTATAGTAGAAGATCTCGAATTTTTTTTTAACAATTTTTTTAAAAATTGAATTTAGTGACGACATCGCTTCATACATTTTGTATGGCAGTCGCCTATACACAATATGTAAGAAGACTTAATAGTTTGTTACTTCATCTCCAAACATACATACATACCATCATGCAATTTGCATATTCTGGGTAGGAAAAAGGATCTTCTTCCATACTATCCTATCTTGACATACATACCTACATATGTTGTATAGAAAACAAAATATCTGAAAATATTCAATAATTTGTATCTATGGGTTTATAGTTTGGTACATATTCTTCAACTATACATACTATCGCTATCGACAGTTGGATCTCATGTGTTACATGCAACTAGTAATATGTAAATATTGTATATAAATGTATTGATGTGATTGTGAAATATTCCACCTCGGTACAGGCAAAGCCTAGTGAGGTGGATATATAATAATATGTAAATATTGTATTTAAATGTATTGATGTGATTGTGAAATATTCCACCTCGGTACAGGCAAAGCCTAGTGAGGTGGATATATAATAATATGTAAATATTGTATATAAATGTATTGATGTGATTGTGAAATATTCCACCTCGGTACAGGCAAAGCCTAGTGAGGTGGATATATAATAATATGTAAATATTGTATATAAATGTATTGATGTGATTGTGAAATATTCCACCTCGGTACAGGCAAAGCCTAGTGAGGTGGATATATAATAATATGTAAATATTGTATATAAATGTATTGATGTGATTGTGAAATATTCCACCTCGGTACAGGCAAAGCCTAGTGAGGTGGATATATAATAATATGAAAATATTGTATATATATGTATTGATGTGATTGTGAAATATTCCACCTCGGTACAGGCAAAGCCTAGTGAGGTGGATATATAATAATATGTAAATATTGTATATAAATGTATTGATGTGATTGTGAAATATTCCACCTCGGTACAGGCAAAGCCTAGTGAGGTGGATATATAATAATATGTAAATATTGTATATAAATGTATTGATGTGATTGTGAAATATTCCACCTCGGTACAGGCAAAGCCTAGTGAGGTGGATATATAATAATATGAAAATATTGTATATATATGTATTGATGTGATTGTGAAATATTCCACCTCGGTACAGGCAAAGCCTAGTGAGGTGGATATATAATAATATGAAAATATTGTATATATATGTATTGATGTGATTGTGAAATATTCCACCTCGGTACAGGCAAAGCCTAGTGAGGTGGATATATAATAATATGTAAATATTGTATATAAATGTGTTGATGTGATTGTGAAATATTCCACCTCGGTACAGGCAAAGCCTAGTGAGGTGGATATATAATAATATGTAAATATTGTATATAAATGTATTGATGTGATTGTGAAATATTCCACGTCGGTACAGGCAAAGCCTAGTGAGGTGGATATATAATAATATGTAAATATTGTATATAAATGTATTGATGTGATTGTGAAATATTCCACCTCGGTACAGGCAAAGCCTAGTGAGGTGGATTTATAATAATATGTAAATATTGTATATAAATGTATTGATGTGATTGTGAAATATTCCACCTGGGTACAGGCAAAGCCTAGTGAGGTGGATATATATAATATGTAAATATTGTATATAAATGTATTGATGTGATTATGAAATATTCCACCTCGGTGCAGGCAAAGCCTAGTGAGGTGGATATATAATAATATGTAAATATTGTATATAAATGTATTGATGTGATTGTGAAATATTCCACCTCGGTACAGGCAAAGCCTAGTGAGGTGGATTTATAATAATATGTAAAATGATATTGTTAATTGTTATAAATAAATAAATAAATAAATAAACTAAACAATATAATATTACTGTTCTGAGTTCAGAAATCCCCTGCGCATTGCATTGTTGCATTTTTTATTTATTTATTTAATGATTTACGTCATATATTGCCCTTTACAAACATACCTAAAAAACACATCGAAAAAAAAATCACAGAAAAGAATACAATTATAAAATTATCATCACAATAAAACGAAAAAGAAGTCAATAACATAATTTAATTTTAATCTTCTTTCCTTTCCTTCTTTATTGTATACATATAAAAATGCACACCAGAAAATTACACATTTTATTGGAGGGTATGTTTTTGTAATTTCTTTAATTGTGTCCTTATAGTGCTTAGTAGAATGGAAAAATATATCAGTCAGATAACTATAATCATTGCCCAAATACATCAAATACCTTAATATGCCCCATACTATCATAATGAACTCAAAGTGGATTATTAATTTAGATTTTACCGCAAATTGGTAATAGAAGAATGTTATTTATCAAAACTAATTAGAATTTTATTTGATCTGTTTGAAGAATGTCCTTCAGTTCTTTGAGCACATCGCTAGTACATTAAAAAATAATTATTAAGCAAGAGTCAAAGTAATTCCCCACTAGATGGACCGTTCAAATCAATATGGCTGCCACGGGAACATCGGTGGTTGGAGCGATGTGGACGTCGGTAGAGGTGGAGAACAACAATCCACAATGTGTTGAAGACAAGGAGGGAAGATGGTCACAATCCTCGGCAGTGAGAACAGCGACGCGGAAAGATACAGAGTTGAAGAGAGTCGCTGAAGACCAATGATAACCAATCCCCAAGATTAAAAACGAAGAAGACATTTAAACATTTAGCTTGTGTGGAAACAAATGTACAAAAATAGGTTGAGTGCCATTAAGGGGGGGACTGCTGCCAACGTACCTATTTTTCAATTTGATATACCATCATTATTTCTTATCAAATCGTTTTGAAAAAAAAAATTAGATACTTTGGGTATTAATAAAGAAAAATATATCTTTACTTTTTGATAATGTTTTGTATAAATTCTTGTAGAAAAATAATGGCATACCCCGATTTTCAACGTTTATCTTATATTTTTAATAAAATATAAGGCTTAGTTCTACATATTTTTTTTTTAAATTAAAGAAAACAAAAATATCTAGAAAAATATGTTGTGACGTTGCATTATAAATAAACCTAAAAAACATTTATGTTCTATTCAGCGCCATTGTGAAATAAAAGTTTTTTTTTTGGTTTATTAACTTAACCTGATGCATTAATGCAACGTTACATCGTATTTTTCCAGATATTTTGATCTTCTTTAATTTATAAAAAAATATAATGCTCTATACCTTATAGATTTTTTTAGAAATGTAAGATAAATGTCAAAAATCGGGGTATGCTTATTATTTTCCAACAAGAATATATACAGAACATAATTAAAAAGTTAAGGAATATTTTTCATAATTAATATCCAAACTAACTAGGTTATTTTTTTTTTCAAAAATATTCGTTTTGTAGTGATGATGCAAATTCAAATTGAAAAAATAGGTACGTTGGCAGCAGTCACCCTCTTAAGTAATCCTTTCCAACTAACGTTGAAGTAAATTTCATATAATAATATGAGATAATTTTGCGGAAATAATACACATGTCTCGAATAAGTCACGAATACCTAAGTCAATTTATCACAGTATTGAATTTTTTTTATTCTGAGCAATCTTACTTTACGATTATAACGCGTGGTTTCAGAAATGATTTGAAATTTCAAGCTATTGTTATTCTAAGAAAAATTCACACAATTTTTTGCATTTTAAAATTTTTGTCGAGTGTGATAAATCTTTTTGTACTTTGATTGTTCAACCATTTTATGTGTTTGCAAATGACGTAAAAATAACAAAGTGAGTTAAAATAGGTAATTTGTATTGTGATAAGGCGAGATGACAAATTTTAGTGACGTTCTTGAAAAAATACAAAAAACAAAAATATAATTTTGAGTAGTATAATGATGTTGACAGAGATCAAAATATGAATGACATCGAGACATCAGCACACACACTCACATAATAAACTGGCTTCTTTTTTTTTAAATATTACCTACCTACCTATCCCATACACGAATTATTAATCATTTGTAACAATTATACTAACGTAGCAGAATGCAATTATGCATAATTTACAATGAAAGACTTTTAATGTATTTACTTTATGAAATAATCAATTTGACTATATACGAAAGGAATATTCCAACTGTCGATTTGTTCCAGAGATTTTTACTATCTTAACCTATCGACAAAGTTTCAACCCAAGATACGCGAGATTTGTATGCACGGTCAACATTTTTCACGGCTTTTTCAACTTCGGAGTATATACCAATGTTATATATTATATATACGGAATTCGGAGTAGAACATTTAGTGTGTCTGTGTGTGTGTCCGTCACCCTCTTATAACTTTTGATTCGCTAAATTTACAGAGCCCAAATAGTTATAGGCCTTAAAATTTTTATACTCAGAATTTTGAATTTTTGTTTCAGTCAGTGGTTTTCAACTTTTGAATTTTTTCTTTAATTTTCCATATATCTCAGAAACCATAGAAGCTAAAACGATGGAAATTGGTATGAATATAGATAAATACAAAATCTCAAATTGTTTTTTCAAAAAAAACAGAGATTCTCAAACATTTTTTATTACGAAAAATATTTTTTTATGATATATTTATGTGTTTAACTGCCTATATTTCGATTTTTTTGTAATATCGAAAAAAGCCGAAACAACCCAACTACAGAATTTAATTTTCTATAAAAAATGCTAACATTGTAGTAGTATATCTCAATTTTTTTAACAATTTTTATAAAAAATGAATTTAGAGACGACATCGCTTCATACAATTTGTATGGCAGTCGCCTATACACAATATGTAAGAAGACTTAATAGTTTGATACTTAATCTCCAAACATTCATACATACCATCATGCTGTTTTCATATTCCAGGTAGGAAAATGGGACTGACTTCCATACTGTCCTATCTTGACATATTATATATTTATTTATTTATTTATTTAATCTTCTTGTACATATAATTAGTACACTGGCGGGCTTATACCCAAATGTGTTGTATAGAAAACTAAATATCTTAAAATATTCAATAATTTGGATTTATGGGTTTATAGTTTGGTACTTATTCTTCAACATACAATACATACTGTCGGTATTGATAGTTGGATCTCATGTGTTACATGCAACTAGTTTATGTATTAGTACTCTATATTAAGTTGTAAAATTATGTAGGAGCAAATTATTATTTAGAAAATATACATTACTTGTAAAAACTGGTCCATTTATTATCAATAGCTGAATCATTTAAACAGACTGCACCACTCGTAAAATATATTCCAATATACTTAATTTAAATATGTTGTTTTGACTATTGATTAATGAATTCGTAGCAATATAATTTTTGTGATATTTTTAAATGAAACCGGTGTGTTAATATCAAGCAATCAGGTTTTTTGTGTTCGTATTGTTAAAGGATTTTTCACATGTTTCATGTTTTTATCCATCAAACTCATATATAGCTTTGAAGAATGATGGTTCACCTTCTTATGATGCGTCCATAAATACAGAATGGGTACCTTATATATTTCCTGATTTCTCCATCTCAAGTTTCATACACGGTTATAAATAAACCATTTGGTTAAACTTTCTATTGATGCATCTATGTATGACGTCAATGGACATCATCTCTCCACAGACGCCGGGAAAGATATCAAATAGCAGAAAGATGCTGGAAATGTATGCGTTTCAAAAGAAAACGAATAAATTAAAATTGAGTTTGTGCAAAGAAATGCCTGGGCCAGGAGAAAATAAAGTTACTAAATAAATAAACCATGTATTTTTATTATATTTTACATTTTATTGAAAAACTAGCCGAAATTGAGCACGAGTAGGATAGGACATTTTATTCAATTTTTATAAATATTTTCTAACTTTAAAAAAAATAAATACCTATTGTTTATAAATGGTCAATATGTATTCTATCAATGTAAATTAAAAAAAATATCACAATTGAGAAATTATTAAAAAGCATTTTTGATATAGTTTTGTTCTACCATATTCCATAGTGCGACGTGGTAAAGAATTACTATTAATAGCAGACATTGAAGAGTTTGATATTTTTTCTCGTGAGTTCCATCATATGGACTCGTTGAAATTCATGTGTGATCATCTCTGATGTACTCCCTTTCCATTATTAAAAAACGAATCATTCAAATCGGACAATGTTGTTAATAGTTCTTGTCGCTGATGTGTAAATTGAATAAATTGATGAATTGACCACGGATGCCATGATCGTATCTTGACCAGATTGAAATTGGACCAATCGGACGATATCCCATGCATAATGAAAAAAGAATCATCGAAATCTCAAAAACGATACCTCGAAAACGTAGAACGTTTTTGAAAGTCGGTTAGTAAAAGATTTTTTTTTTTTTTTTTATTTTTTTTTTATAGAATACAACAGCATTACAATAAAGATTTATACAGATATACAGAGATAATTTTTATGTTGCCAATTATAGTATTCTAAATATATTAAGTACATACACATTTATTAACAATTATGAAGACAGGATGGGAAAGGAGAGAGGTAGGGAGGGGAGTGGGGGGAAGCATTGACCCACTAGAAACTCATATTATGATTTGCCTCACGTGTCTCAATGTATGAAGAATAGTAAATTAAAATTAAGTTAAAGTTAATGTTAAAGGGGCACAATTAAAAAGTTAAAGATGTGCACAATAAAACAGAGCACAGATTAAACATCCGACAAATTCACAATTTTTTTTTTGAATACATAAAAACTTGAAGCAAACATATCCAACTCCGGAACGCTCAAACAATTTCTATTGTACCCAGTACAAGCTCTATTAATATAAGAATTTAGCATATAGTTAGTTTTAGAAGGTTCTATATAAAAGAGAGACTGGTTTCTATTTCTCCTAAGTGGACAGTGAAAACGGAGTGTGCTTAGAAGGGGTGCGCTGTCGATCAGACCGTTAATAATTTTATATAGAAAACAAATATCATGGATTGATCTGCGTGTCTCCAGTTGTTTTGCAATGAAAATGCAATAAAAATGAAAAAAAAAATTAGTTGCTTGTTAACTAGACAGATCGAGTATGCTGTAGGTTACAATAATCATCCAACTGTCGATTTGTTCAAGAAAACTTTGTTCTCTTAACATATCGACAATGTTTCAAGCCAGGATACGCAAGATTGTATGCAGGGTCTGTATTTTTCACGGTTTTTCCAACTTTGAAGTCAAAAAACACCAACTTAGAGACTTCGCAGCATATATGTTCCATATACAGATTTACTCAGAATACAATTTGTATGGCAGTCGCCTATACACAATATCTAAGAAGACTCAATAATTTGATACTTAATCTCCAAACATATATACATACCATCATGCTTTTTTCATATTCTGGGTAGGAAAAACAGACTGACCGCCATACTATCCTATCCTGACATACATACATACATGTTTTATATAGAAAATAAAATAAAATATTTATTAATTTGTGTTAAGTGTAGTTTGGTACGTATTCTTTAACTATGCATAATATCGCCATCGACTGTTGGATCTCATGTCTTACATGCAACTAGTATTATAATATGGTAAATCCCTTCCAAGAATAAAATCCGATGTTAACTTGCACAAAAAAATATATATAGGTATATATACATAAAAAAATAGGTATAACAAAACGCAAAGAAAAGTTGTTATGTATTGAATGATGGTGTTAATAGTATTGAAAGATAAAAGTTGTTATGTATTGAATGATGGTGTTAATAATATTGAAAGATAAAAGTTGTTATGTATTGAATGATGGTGTTAATAATATTGAAAGATAAAAGTTGTTATGTATTGAATGATGGTGTTAATAATATTGAAAGATAAAAGTTGTTATGTATTGAATAATGGTGTTAATAATATTGAACGATAAAAGTTGTTACGTAATGAATGATGGTGTTAATAATATTGAAAGATAAAAGTTGTTATTTATTGAATGATGGTGTTAATAATATTGAAAGATAAAAGTTGTTATGTATTGAATGATGGTGTTAATAATATTGAAAGATAAAATTTGTTATGTATTGAATGATGGTGTTAATAATATTGAAAGATAAAATTTGTTATGTATTGAATGATGGTGTTAATAATATTGAAAGATAAAGGTTGTTATGTATTGAATGATGGTGTTAATAATATTGAAAGATATAAGTTGTTATGTATTGAATGATGGTGTTAATAATATTGAAAGATAAAAGTTGTATGTATTGAATGATGTATTGAATTATGGTGTTAATAATATTGATAGGTAAAAAATATCTTCATGGTAACGTGCGATGATTCATTCAATGCATAATTCAACAATGTCTGCAAAATGTATTTCTTTTAAATGAAATACAATAACATCGATGACTCACAAAACAAAAACATAACATACCATAGAGAGTTAATTAACAAATTTTTATGCATGTAAACACAATTAATGGCTCAAAAGTATAAAGAACCGTCTGGTGTCAATCTATTATTTTGATTAAAGGTGAAATGTAGGTTTAATTGATATTCATAAAAAATATTTGAACAGACTCCATGATGGAAAAAACCAAGGAATACAAATTGGTTAATACCTATTATTTGTTGTTGTCTGTGGAAAAAAACAAGTCTTAAATGGGAATTTTAAATTAGCGGAAGGTAATTGTTTTAAGTATTCGTAGTTGGTGAAGTAAATATCACAACGATACAAAAAAATTAAACGTAGTTCATAGTTTCGTATTCATTAGGTATTATAATCATTGCGATTTGATCCGTGGTGATAAATTTAATATGTCCTCCTCAACTCGTAGTGGAGGTAAAGATAGAGGAAGACGGAGTATGGGTCGTAAAAGAATATCGTGGCTTAAAAATCTCAGGCAGTGGTTCGGGATTCCGCATGCGGCGTCACTCATTAGGTTGGTCGTTGGTGGAAGACCATGATGAGTTTGTTGTGATGGTCGCCAACCTACGTATAAAGCGACCAAAGAAGAAGAAGAAGATTTGATAATTTGTCGAGTAAATTAGTAAGCCGCTTGGATTCCGGTGCTTGCGTCTCGGATTCAACTCCTGGCATAGAAGAGATTGATTAATAATTATTTCTCATGCAAATCTTTCTTCTTTGGACTGGAAACACTGGAAGAAATTGCCATTTGGAAATGACTTCGACACATGTACAGGGCGCAAGAAAGTGTTCATTATTATTGTCATCATCGATTATTCGTCGGTTACCCCACATTCTGGGATATGCCGTGATGATATGAATAAATTATTATTATTCGTCAGAACTGAGGAAAGTACCTACTGAAGCAATAAGATCTAGTAAATCATTTGTTTTGTCTAGATTTGATAGCTGTGATGTTATATATGTATGCAGGTACCTGGGAGTTTATCCAAGTATCAGCGTAATAATAACTGACAATATTCAACCCAATTTCGAATCGGATAAATTATGTTACATAACACCCCTCCTTGACGAATTGCACTGGTCAAAATATCCAGAATGTGTAGATTATAAATGAACTTTGTCGATCTTACCATGACCATCATACGTGAAAATAAACCGATCGTCAAGTTATTGAGTGAAGTCACCATCCTCAGTCATGAGACAATGGAGGAAAATAAAAAAGAGTGTTCAAAGTTCTGCATGACTCGTGTTTGCATTACACTCAAGAACTGTGTCAAGAGAATGTACCATGAAATAATTATATACGAGTACCTATCTTGCATTAAAATCGTCTGGAACAGCGAGTCTCATTTATTTAAGGAAATTGGTATAAATCGGCTAAATTTGATCACTGTTAAGTACAAACAGACCTTAGAAGTGGAATGAACTAACCTCTGACATACGCGGAGACCTTAACACCTTCGTATTAACACCTTCAGCTTGGACTTTATATCGTTGAGCCAATAATCGAGCAAGAACGCCTTCGGATGTTCTTGAATTATGAAACGGCGCTGTGTTAATTTGTATTTTAATCATTACAAACTTAAGCTCATAAAAAATGACGTAGAACAGACTGTCTCAATTTGGCGCATCCGTGAACCGTCACACAACCCATAGTGGTCTTCTAAAGTCCATTGAGAATTTCAATATTATTTACATCCTGTATCCATGTCCGTGTTATCAAATGCGTAAAGAAACACGAAAGATTGGTTGCCTGTTGCAGGGATGTCAATTAAAATTGAAACAAAAACATTGTGAAAAACTGAGCCTTCATCGGAACCTTTGGTTCAGAAGTCAGATAATATCTAACTAAATGAGACACAAAGGTCAACCATATTTCCCAGCACAAGCAATTTATGCTTTTTCTTAAAAATTTTAATAAACATTACGAATGAAAAACGTTTATAACTTAATTTCATTGATTATTTAGACTACAACCTACAAAGCACATTTTCAAGTAGTTATGCTTTTTGAGAAATGAAAAAAAAAACAGTATACTGACATTCAAGGTATTGTTATTGAAAAAAAAAATATAAAAGTAAACACTTCCTTGCGACCTGCTGGCAAGTTTATTGCCATATGGCGATTTCTAACAAATAATCAGTGTTTCCAACCCAGAAAAACTATTTTTGTGTGAAAAATTAATTGAAATATATTTGTCCTCTGCTGGGGATCAAACCCAGGATGCTTCAACCTTCTTCTTATTTGATATCGATTTTTATTGTCATATTTATTTATTTTCAAGATCAACGCTCATATTATGAGCATTTACAAAAAACAACAAGAAAAAACACACATGTGTTTTAAAATCATATGAAAAAATAAAAAAGAACAATAAAATAAAACAAAGTATACAAATAAAAACAGAGAAAGAAAGAAAAAAAATAAAATACTCAGAACAAAATTTTTAAACAATAAATAAAAATTACTATTAATTCTCTCTTTTTGATTTTTTAAAAATATTTCCAAATCTTTTTGACAACCGGTCATAGCGGTGCGTCCAGACCGTTTGCCAGCCCTGATAGATATTTCCAAATCATTTTGACAACCGGTCATAGCGGTACGTCCAGACCGATTGCCAGCCCTGACAGATACCGATATGATGTTATTCTGTCACAAGCAGATTTTCTTTGCATAACCGGGCATGGAATAACAAAACATATGACACGCTCGTGATAAGAATTATAATATGATTATAACGTTTATAGTCGGTTCACTTGGCAACAGCTGACGACAAAATGGAAGACGGCTAAACATTAAAATAATTAAACTTATATTTGATCAACTGTAGCAATAAATAATTACACTCTGCGGTCGCTGTTATATACAAAAGCTAATAAACGAAAAAAGACCAATTGTGCCAACACTCTTTTTTACGTTGTTAATGTACGTGACGAAGAGAAAGAAACACGATAGATTATATTATAAAACGTTTGTTTGAAGAGCAGTTGATCGCTGCTAATGTAGAGTTACTTTACATTTGGGTCATGTGCTTAGAGGAGAGAAAAACGGTCAAATCATCCAGGGCAAATTAGAGTTTCGAAATATCCTAGCTCTGTTGTTGAGGAACTAAAGAACTCTTCAATGCTGGGGGGACCTGGGGTAGACCTGGCACGACACTCTAAGAAGCTGAAGACGTCAACGTCACTCCAGTTTTGTATGTCCCTAGACTATATACCTAGAATAATCTTTGATTTGTCAAAATTTAAAATTTTGCAATTCCTGAGTATCATTATTGAACTTTAAATAAACCTACATTTTCAAGATGAGTTGTAACCTAAATATGCTCTCTGAATATTTTAGCTTAAATTTAATCTCTAATCCTTTCTAATGGTGTTATGAATATTAGCTTTCATTAGCAGGATTTTATATTTCTTAAAAATCTTTTCATATAACTCATTCTCTTTGTTATTTCTATAAATCCTCGTAAAACGAAATGTGGGATGAAGGTTGAACAGCTGGCTATTTTAATATTAAAGCCTGTATTTTCATTTGTCTTTTCTGATAATAAAATTTGTATTTTTTTTCTACCTAAATCAATTTTAAATAATTAAAAAAGAATTGTTGGCATTGCTCAGCCTTTAATATAATTTGCCTAAAAAAATCTCCCATAGTTAAATATAATAGTTTTATTCTAATTCTCCCACGCGTTTCCTCACTTTGCTGAGTCTTTGATCTGTTTCTAAATCAATTAACCGTAGCTCTCATACAAATGTCAAAAGCATTCTAACAACTAGATACTAAGACAAATTAAACAGCTCAAATGATGCCTGAATCCATATATGTGACTATAAATATATCACTTCCAACGTATTAACATCGTATCGAGTGGTTCATTGACGATGATAATTAATCATGTTTATTTTTAGGAACTTTTTTTTTATCACAAACTATTTATAGTTTGTCTGAGATTCTTATAGTTGATTTCATTTTCAATGCGGACAGACCAGTGTAGTGTTTTGGTACTTACGTCACACTAAAATGTCACTCGTGACGACGAAGATGTATGGATATTGGCAACATACTTTCTAATCCTTCATTTCCTACACGAATACGAAACGTCATCGTTCTGAACGCCAAAACCTCTGATATAATATATGGACAAAATAGGTCATTTTTCAGTAAAAAAAATCCCTCAAACATAAGTTTATTTTAATTATTTCAATCGTAATGTGTTGTCATTTGATGAAAGTTATCATTCAAGCGATTTCCGTCTTTTTCACTTAAATTAAATAACCAAGAAATGGTATCTTTATATTTTCAACATTGCTTGCATTGCCTTGTGTCGTTTTTGTTAATTCCTGAACCAAACTAAGGGAGAAAATAATTTTTTCATAATTTTAGTTAAGGGAGAGCTGCCAGCCAAGATTTCGGTCGAACTTATTCAAGGTTCCATCGAGAATGCATTTATGATGATGTATCAAAAGAATGTTCCATAAGAAAGACCGCTTGCATTGAGATCATCTGGATCAAAGAGTACCAACTCTTTAAACGAGTTGGACATCATTAACACCTTCGGTAGACTTCTTCAGGTTGCCTTGTTTCGTAGAGCCAACAAATTATATATAGTGCCCTTGCGTAATAAATTATTGCGCTTTATAAATTCTAATTATTATTCTGAACAATTTGAAGATTTTTTATACTTACTATTATTTCATGAATGGGATTATCGATTTACGTTTAACAAGTACGTATTTTTTTAATTCTTTTTTTGTCGTCCTACCCGACATAGAATGATATAGGGACACGCATTTTTATAAAGGTGATTACAAGAGAAGAGCGTATCGTTTCAATGCTTTCAACAAAATTATGGCGCTACATATGTATGTTTAACATTGAAATAAAAAATGTAGGTAAATTAATATATTTTGCGTCACAGAATTTAACAATAACAATATTGAAAAATAATTGTATTTCAAATGACGTCTCTAATCCCACATTAATTGAATAACGGAAAAAGAAACTTATTTATATAAAGAAAAAACACACGCAAAAAAATCATCGCATCAAATCATGATTATTATTCTAATACAATCGACGATGATGACTGACATGACAGACAATTGCAGGAAATCATAAATGAAGAAATAAAAACGCAGACAGATTTGTCGTTCGATCAAATGATAAATTTACCCTTCGGTGCAAAAATAAATGAATTGACTGAAGCCAACTTCCGCAGAACGGATATATTTATGTATCATTTGAAGATAAGGAAATGCTAACAGTTTTAATAGACCAATCAAATTGACACACCTACCATATGAATTCCCTTGTGAGTCCAATTCATTCCTCATTCTTTTCAAATATTTTTCATACATTAATGAATGGTGTCATCATATAGATAAACAAAGGGTTATTATGACCTGAATACAAATGTTTCCCGACTCCAATCCCCTTCATATCTTAAACACCCCCATTTGTTATCTATATTTTTTTATTTATTTCTTTGTTTATTTACTATTTTATTTATTTATTTAAGTATTTAAGTATTTATTTATTTATTTATTTGTTTATTTTCTATATTTTTTTCATAATTATATTTATTTATTCTTTATTTATTTACTTATTTCTTTATTTATTTAAGTATTAATTTATTTATTTGTTTATTTATTTATTTATTTATTTATTTATTTATTTGTTTATTTATTTATTTATTTATTTATTTATTTATTTATTTATTTATTCATTCATTCATTTATTTATTTATTTATTTATTTATTTATTTATTTATTTATATTTATTTATTTATTCATTGATTTATTTATTTATTTTTTTATTTTTTTTTATTTATTTATTTATTTGTTTGTTTGTTTGTTAATTTATTTATTTATTTATTTATTTATTTATTTATTTATTTATTTATTTATTTATTTATTTATTTATTTATTTATTTATTTATTTATTTATTTATTTATTTATTTATTTATTTATTTATTTCTTTATTTATTTGAATCTTCTTTTACATATAATTAGTACACTGGCGGGCTTATTGCCCAACGGCAATTTCTTCCAACCAACCAGAGTAAATGTTAAGTATACAAAACAATGTTTACCATGGCAATAAGTTAATCACATTACAAAATAAATAAAGATAGCAGAAGAAAAGCAAAAAAACAAAGAATATAGCATATAAGAACAATTCATAGCAATGATAGGAAAACTAAAGGATATGGAAAGGAAGAGGAGAAGTAGATGTAATCAAGTGTTGTAAGATAAATATTATTGCTTTAGCTTTTTCTTGAAGATGTTTAATGAGATAGACGACGTAATATCAGGACTTTAGCTATTCCATAGGATTAGACTATTCATAATTATACATTATTTAATTTTTTTTTTTAATTAAGATGTTTTTTTCTTTTTTTATAGCCTTTTTGTTATCAACTCATATTTTTGTAATTAGCAAACAACAAATTTTTGTCATTATGTTTTTGTAATATTGTGTAACTACTATAATATGTTTATTTTACATATTTCATTATGAAAACTTGATATTTCTTCAATGCTTTTTTTATGCAAGTCATGTGCCCTTTCAGCAATTTAAAAAAAAAATTTCATGAGCTTGGTGGCACTTATAATGAAAATTTAATTTTTTTTCTGAAATATTTGACGGTTTAAAAAATTAGAAAGCGAATTTGCTTAGTTTGAAAATAATAGAATGAGTAAGTACCTACTTTAGTCTATAGTCGATTAAGTATAATAAACACACCGTACATAGTACATAGCACACACACAGATACATTGTGATGAAATTTTCAGAATACAATCTCAGCATGACAATAGTTGATAATCTGCAATAAAAAAGAACAACCTTGAAAAATGCTAATTCATAGCTCCCCACTATATCCCCTTGGGGTTGTGTGGAGTCAAAACATATATTATTCGTAGTAGGAACATTCTCGAAGAATCTACAATGTACCTACGTAGCTCTGAGTAGAATCAGCAAGTCAATCATTATAATGTTTGCACCAAGTTACTTCGCCCGCGTGAATTTCGGTAAAAAAAACACGTGGTACATACATATTATTTTTGTTAAGAACTTAAACACCGCCTGACTTTAAACGTCATTTGTGACGTTTTGTAGAGGTATTTTAGGACTATACTCATTTTACGCAGATTGTTTTTAATGTACCGCAAAAATACAGCAATACTTTTTTTAAGAACACCTATGTAGGTAAGCACTCAAAATGTACCTGTATGTAAATATTCTGTTTACTATATCGATACAAAAAGTTGTGATTTCTGCTATTTTCAGCTTATGTCTTAGGATACCCACATTTTAATCACCGTGTGGTATTTTGAAAGAAGTTCCCTTAAAAATCGACGAGCATGAATCGAAAGAACCCTAAAAATCGACGAGCATGAATCGAAAGAACCCTAAAAATCGACGAGCATGAATCGAAAGAACCCTAAAAATCGACGAGCATGAATCGAAAGAACCCTAAAAATCGACGAGCATGAATCGAAAGAACCCTAAAAATCGACGAGCATGAATCGAAAGAACCCTAAAAATCGACGAGCATGAATCGAAAGAACCCTAAAAATCGACGAGCATGAATCGAAAGAACCCTAAAAATCGACGAGCATGAATCGAAAGAACCCTAAAAATCGACGAGCATGAATCGAAAGAACCCTAAAAATCGACGAGCATGAATCGAAAGAACCCTAAAAATCGACGAGCATGAATCGAAAGAACCCTAAAAATCGACGAGCATGAATCGAAAGAACCCTAAAAATCGACGAGCATGAATCGAAAGAACCCTAAAAATCGACGAGCATGAATCGAAAGAACCCTAAAAATCGACGAGCATGAATCGAAAGAACCCTAAAAATCGACGAGCATGAATCGAAAGAACCCTAAAAATCGACGAGCATGTATCGAAAGAACCCTAAAAATCGACGAGCATGAATCGAAAGAACCCTAAAAATCGACGAGCATGAATCGAAAGAACCCTAAAAATCGACGAGCATGAATCGAAAGAACCCTAAAAATCGACGAGCATGAATCGAAAGAACCCTAAAAATCGACGAGCATGAATCGAAAGAACCCTAAAAATCGACGAGCATGAATCGAAAGAACCCTAAAAATCGACGAGAATGAATCGAAAGAACCCTAAAAATCGACGAGCATGTAGGAGACGATGTATAAATTCAAATTATTTATTTTAAACCAGGTTAAAATTGATAATAAAGGTATATTAAAGAAAAAATGTACATTTCCCACAAAAATACTTTTTGATACATTCAAAGTCCCTAAAATAGAAGAAATTTATGAAAAAAAAACGTAATTTTACAAATTTTTCACCGTTGTATAACTATGGATTAATTGAACCTATTATCTAATCTCAAATGATTCCCTCATCAAGCACAAGGTTTTAATATTTTTGATGAGGTAATGCAACAATTTTACCATAGTATATCATTATGAATTTTGTAAAAAATATTTGTTATATGTATTATTAAAAAAAACAAGATGTTTAATAAATAAATAAATAAAAAAATGAAGCTATTATGAAGGTTTGTAAAACTAGAGGTGTACATGGAAAACGGTTTTCTTTACCTTACTCGTATGGTAGTTAGGTACATGACGTAATCGAAAGAATGTGTTTGTATACTTAAAGGTTCCTACCTATACTTTGTCTTCCAGATTGCCTGAATCAATTCCTAATAACAGCGACAGCGACATACGTGAGCTAGTTGCATTATTTAAGTAGTTTGAATTCGTTTTTCTCGCATGATTAAAATATAATTAGGAGGTAAAATACTATAATTTTTCTTAATATTTTTGATGATATTTAACAACATAAACGTCAAAAACAATAATTTGTGGAAATAATGTTTTTTTATTACATCCTTTTAATAAAGTTCACATTACTGTATGTACATGTACATACTTACATTTTACAGTTGATTTTCAACCAATAACTTGGTAGGTATTTTGGACAATTTTATAATAGTAAATTATGAAGGAGACAAGGATAATTACCAATGTAAAATTCGATGCTCTATATCTTGTGAAGGTAATCTCATACAAAAAATTGTCTAAACGAATTTTTATGACATAATGTAGATTTGTGTAGATTAATCTATTAAAACACAAACAATCATACTCTAACAGAGCCTTGTAACGCTCAATTAATATGCATGGTAAAATTTATAAACATGTGTACCATTGAAAGACGCGTGCCTTGAATTGAACATGTATTAGTAGGAACAGTTTGCTTGCATTTGGAGGACACGTGCCTTGAATTCAACGCGATTAGCGCAACAAACTAGTGCCTAATTCGAGGTAGTACTTACCTCCTATTCAACACGGAAAGGTAAATACGCCGGTTAGAGCTTTGAAACTATCAGAATCGATGTATTCCCGATGATTATGCACGTTAGAACTGTTTTTAGCTTGATTCATTTGATTAAATTGAACAATTTTGCATTTTTTATATTATAGAATAACTTCAGCAGCAAAATAAATAATTTATAAAAAAAGTGTTCAAAACTTCAGCTACATACGATAATGCTATAGGTACTTATTGCATTAAACTTCGTGTATGCAATTAGAAAAGAATATTCGATTTAGCCGGGTAATCGAAAATACAACAGGTAACAATAACATCTCACATAGTTCAGCAATGAGGTTCACCACCCATTCTGAATGTAGTGTCTTTTTTGGTGAAACGAGACTGGTGTGTGGGTATACATAGATGTATTGTTGTCCCTTTTATAAGGCAATACACACCCGGACACCTTTCGCTGGTTACCCCACATTGTGGTATATGCCGTGATGGTATGAATGAATGAATGAATGAACTTGGAGTATTTTAATGAATTTCTTTTTACGCGAAGATAAATTTGAAAAGAATTGTCCTTATTTTTTTTTATTTACTTCCTCGACTTATATCCAGAGGAAGGTCAAATAACTCCTGGATCGTATAACAAAGACGAAGCCAATTGCAGAGACATGGCCTAGGTGACATAATACGGAACTGAAGGACCTATAATTTAAGGACGAGGACAGCTGACCCCAACTGTCGGCAGAGACAAAGATTTGGGATATAGAAAGGGAGAAGGATTTACTTGATTTTATTTTTACCATGTACTGTAGAGTTTGTCATTCATCCTACTGATGTTCTTTAAATATCTGCCCAAGAAAAAAATTATAATGTAGTGAAATAAAATAAGGAAACAGTTTGTTATTTACTTATTTATATAATCAGTTAAGAAAAGAAAGGTTTGAAAATAAATAGATTGTTGTGGTATTTTTGGGAAAATTAATATTGCAAAATAATTGTTCGATTCTAAATTTGATTGTGTTGATAAAAGGCACTGTCAAATACAGAAATGCTTTTTCCAATAATTAATTTTCTGTTTATGTCATACAAAATGTTCCTATGCTTTGAGATCTATTATTAACGAAATAACGATTGTCAAAAATAGCCCAATTAAATCTATATTTATAATAATAAGTAATTATAGAGTTCTATTTATACATGCTCACATACACACACATTTTTTTATTTAAAGTTTTATTTATTTATATTTTTTTAACAATAGGTTCAATTCTTTGGACACATTGCCAGAAGTGAACCAGACTGCCTCGAGAAGCTTGTTGTGATGGGCAGCGTGGAAGAACGGAGATCTCGTGGTCGCTCACCGACCAGATGGAGCGATTTGATTAAGTCCACAATGGGGTCTTCGGAGACTGGTGCTCTGCGTTCAGCCCAAAACAGATTGGCATGGAGGCGGACCATACGTGAGGCGACGAACTGCAGCCGTTATCCTCAGTCATGAGGAAAAGGACGAATATATATTCAATTTGCACTAAACTGCAAAAGCAGTTTGACAGTGCTAGCTCTCTCGTACACTTAGATAATGAAACAAAAAAATAATATATAACAAAAAATAAAAATTAAAAACTTGTAATACAATATGACAATAATTAAAACCATTAAAAAAATACAAACTTATAACAAACCTTTTAACATTTTTTTTTATTTTTGTTTTGTTTTTGGTTTGAACATATAAATATTTTGGCAGTTTGTTAAATAGTTTCGGAATTATCGTTGCCATTGTCCTGTCGCCTTGAAACTTGTTTCATTAAAAATAATGGCAGAATTCCTCTGCACCCTCTAACGACCGGAGTAATGACGACAGTAATATTCTATGTAGATGCTGGAATAGAATGGAACGATCTACAGCTGGTCTCCGACTTGAAATCTGTCACAAAGCGGTAAGAGAAAGATCTAAACCACCAAACATAAAAGAAACCACAAGTCTTATCAGCTTTCAAAGGCTAGGTGCTGAATACATAATTAAAAACTATAAGTGTTCTCCATAGTTTTACAGTTTTACATAGTTTGCAACATCATATTCTTGCTGTAATTATTTGTTTCAAAAAGTTTTATTTTATGTTTTTTGTTTAAGAGGGTGACTGTAGCCAACGTACCTATTTTTTCAATTTGAATTTGCATTATTACTACAAAACGAATCTTTTTGAAAATAATAACCTAGTTAGTTTGGATATTAATAAAGAAAAATATACCTTAACTTTTTAATTATGTTTTGTATATATTCTTGTAGGAAAATAATAAGCATACCCCGATTTTTGACATTTATCTTAAATTTCAAAAAAAAAACTATAAGGTGTAGAGCATTATATTTTTTTTGTAAATTAAAGAAGATCGAAATATCTGGAAAAATACGATGTAACGTTGCATTAATGCATCAGGTTAAGTTAATAAAGCAAAAAAACTTTTATTTCGCAATGGCGCTGAATGGAAAATAAATGTTTTATAGGTTTATTTACTAAACCTGATGCATTAATGCAACGATACATCGTATTTTTCCAGATATTTTCGATCTTCTTTAATTTATAAAAAAATATAATGCTCTACACCTTAACGTTTTTTTGAAATTTAAGATAAATGTCAAAAATCAGGGTATGCTTATTATTTTCCTACAAGAATATATACAAAACATAATTAAAAAGTTAAGGTATATTTTTCTTTATTAATATCCAAACTAACTAGGTTTTTTTTCAAAACGATTTGATAAGATATAACCATGTTATATCAAATTGAAAAATAGGTACGTTGGCAGCAGTCAGCAGTCCCCCCCTTAAACTAGATGAATTAACTTTTATATATGTTTTTTACATCTAAATAAATGTTATTTAAATTCTACTTCTACTTAAACAATTACATTTAGTTTATATGAAATACGAAAATCGAATATTTTTTTTTTTTTTTTATTATTGCATATGCGCAAACATTGGATTTTTTTCCCTGTCGGGAGTCAAAGATATTTTTTAACAGATTTTTAATTATCTCAATAGAGACGAAGTTTGAATATTTATTGTAGGAGAACCGGGAAATCAAGGCACCTACAGGGCTTACGACCTGTCATCGGCTGGTTTACGTGATCACTTTATGCGCTTGCGCAACGTTCACCAATTATGCCTTTTCAATGAGATCCCTATCAATTCAATTTTTGAAAGTTCTATATATTGTAATACTGAAATTCTTTTCGCTTGAAAATAAGGAATTTTTACTACAGCCATCTATGGGTGAAATTATGAACAACAATCTTATTATTTTTATTTATTTTGTTGGAACGCCATCTATTGAGAGAATTGGTTTTTTTTTTTTTTGTAAATAATGAAAGCTACAATTCTTATATCTGAGGTGACAATGCATTTTTCGCATAGAAGTCACCCCTGAATTGCGCCAGACTTATAAGGTCATTTTTGTCTTATTTACCTACTTGTACCAATGTGTAAGTAATCGAATATTTTTTTTATTATTGCATATGCGCAAACATTGGATTTTTTTCCCTGTCGGGAGTCAAAGATATTTTTTAACAGATTTTTAATTATCTCAATAGAGACGAAGTTTGAATATTTATTGTAGGAGAACCGGGAAATCAAGGCACCTACAGGGCTTACGACCTGAAAAAAAAAAAAAACCAATTCTCTCAATAGATGGCGTTCCAACAAAATAAATAAAAATAATAAGATTGTTGTTCATAATTTCACCCATAGATGGCTGTAGTAAAAATTCCTTATTTTCAAGCGAAAAGAATTTCAGTATTACAATATATTGAACTTTCAAAAATTGAATTGATAGGGATCTCATTGAAAAGGCATAATTGGTGAACGTTGCGCAAGCGCATAAAGTGATCACGTAAACCAGCCGATGACAGGTCGTAAGCCCTGTAGGTGCTTTGATTTCCCGGTTCTCCTACAATAAATATTCAAACTTCGTCTCTATTGAGATAATTAAAAATCTGTTAAAAAATACGAAAATGTTAATTTTCATCAGTAACACACAAATTCCGAAAGTTTCAGAATTTAAAAGAGCTCATCTTACTGGTCGGGAAGTAAGAATTGCAAAAATCCAGTACGGGCAGACATGTGAATTTGAAAAATATATAAAAAGATCACAAAGATATGTAACTAAGTAAAATAAACGAAATGAAAATAAATAAACACGACTGTTATTATAAATAAAAAGAAACAAATTGAACACACAAATGATTCCACTTATTTCATTTAATACTACGACACGTTTCTTGCCAAGCACATTATCAATAAGCGATCAACTTTAATTTAAATCGTAGATATGTATTTATATTTAAAGTGTACCATTAAATACATAAAAGCGATGTTACTTAGCTATATTAAAAGTGACGCAATGCATCCAATAGAATCGTCCTTTTTTTTCTTCAAGTCTTGAACTCTCGGTTAATTCTAATAATTGTTAAAAATAAAAATTAATTATGGTCCCACAGACAGCAGCCGTTCAATTAAAAATCTGATGAGATCATCCAACAATACATCTCACAGCTATGCTTTGAGATCTTTTGATTAAATTGATAATAGGAAAAACGCAAAACAATTATGGACGAATGCAGGAGAAAAAAAATGATTGACAAGTCATTGACGTCATTGAACGAATTGGATGCAAATTATCTTACTTAAAAGAAAAAATCAATCAATACTTTGATTAAGCTCGTTGACTCTTTAAACTCAGTTACTACGATGTTGTCAAAAACTGTCCACCTCGGGTGCAACTAACTTTACCGGCTGAAACTGATTAAGAAAATAACAAAAAAAATAGAATCATAACGTTCACCTGTCGAGACAAAATATATTATTACACATACATGTAAAGCAGAGATTTTAAGAGGACATATAACGCAAAATCTAGTGACTGAAAACATGATTTATTCAAACCGCCTAATACACTATGAAGTTATGTGTTAGTAAGGGTAAATATCGCGTGCGTAAAAAAAGGTTTTTACATGATTTAAATTATCGGAAACCCAAAAAAAAATATCGGTCATTCACATTGATTTTATGCACTCTTTAAGCTTATAAAAGATTTATTTCTCTACGACAAATACATAGTTATGGAGTAATTAAAAAAATGCTGCAAAAAAGGATATTTTCAATATATTTTTTTAGGGGAATTAAGGCTGAATTTTAAAATTGTGTGACGAACATTCACTAGAGAAATGTTGAAAACTCTTATGGTATTTTTTCTAGAAACATATTGTTTAACATATTTGAGGAATTTGATTTGAAATTGGGGTGTTTAGGTTTATATGGCCCCTAAAGCGGATTCGAATAACGAAGACGTTATCTATTCGAAGTGATTTATTTTTTTATATGTGCGATTTCTTTTTACTGCGTTTTTGTCCGATTTGATTAATCTTTTTTCATTAGGAAGGGAGCATCTTCCGATTGGTGTTTCAACATGGTCAAGATATCACGAGACCCATGAGAAAAAGATATTATTACTCCATACATACATACCATCAAGCAATGTCCTTCATGGTTTCAGGGAAAGAGACTCTCTAGGGAGGACATATATTGTATTACACGTATGAGAATTGGCCATTGCCTTGTTGCTTCCCACCTTTACAAAATCAATGTAATTAACAGTCCAGTTTGTGAGTGTGGTCAGGAGGAGGAGACTCTTGACCATTTATTTTTCATTGGCTTCAACCGTATATCTTCCAACTATTCATTTTATTTCAATCTGGTCAATTTCCCCAATCAATATGTTCCCCAATCAATATGTTCCCCAATCAATATGTTCCCCAATCAATATGTTCCCCAATCAATATGTTCCCCAATCAATATGTCATATATAATGTCTATTCAAAATTTTAAATTAACAAACATATTACTTAACTTCTTAAAGTCGAATAACATCCACTTTAATTAATTTAATTTCTACAAATTTAATCAAATTATGTGATATTCACTAAGGCAAACAGCACTCTCTCTCTCTCTCTCTCTCTCTCTCTCTCTAGGGTGAATTGCCAGTAAACAAAAAAATGTCATTTATGGGGTAGACAGAGAGAACCGAACTCCACATTTTTCATGTCATGACACCCATAAATTATAAAGTAGGTTTTTTAATGAAAGATTATTAAAATTGATAAAGGTACAATACCTACCAATAATTATTTCCATTTGATATCCGATAAATGCAAGGCTTTTTATTTTTTTTTTTAAATATAAAAATTTTATATTTTAAAACGGGTTATGATATATTTACACTTATTTAAAATTTGAAATAACACTTTGTTCCAAATATATTCGTTGTCTATTTATTTCATTTAAAATTCACCGGTCCTTGAGTTTATCTAAAATCCAGATCTCAGAATTCTGGGCTTAATCCCAAGAAAATGGCGTCCATGCTGTCTCTTTCAAATAACAGGTTGATGAATTCAGCGATGCAATCTATTGCAAGTTAAATGAATACATTATATCCAAATGATTAATGGTGATTATTGGTACACAGATTCATTTATATACTTTAAACTATATTATAAATATTTTTTTTTTAAAAAGCTGTGTACCAAAAAAAATTAAGGAACGCTTAGCAGTTATGTTCCTTTCATAAAAAATATGACGTATAATAAAAAATGTAAAACATATCTCATCCTCTTCGTTCCCTACACCATAAATACCTCTTGGTCTGTGAAATAGAACTTTCTAAGCAAAATCTTTCTCTTTTTGTTTATCAGTCGGCCTAATAAGCCTAAAGTCCCTTGAAAGGAAATGAATCTTTATGGAACTTAATCAGTATTTTTATTTTAAAAAATCCTGCCGTTCCATACTATTATGATGTTTTTTGTATATGTATACATAGTAATAAAGTGAGTCAATAAACTAGATTGATAATAATTCTGTCAAATCACTTTATACGGTATGTGTAGTCAAATGAAATTAGTTTTTGAATCAAATGAGACCTAGTATCGTTAAAATCAACATATATAGATGGCCGGTAGCATAGCGGTTAGCACGCTGGGTTTGTAATCCAGTGGTCGCGAGTTCGAATCCTACCACGACCGATTTCGTTCACCTATAGTACTTACCTACAGTCATTTATGCTTAGTTTAGAGAATGTATGAGGATGTATTTGTACTGTTTCGAGGACATATTATTCATTATTTTTAAAATTATAAAAAAATGAAAAAAAAAACATATGAAAATATTAATCAAAAGTAGGTAGGTACTAATTTTCATCAATGTTATAAACAAAAATACCTCCGAGAGAACTGATCTTCTTCAGATAATTTCTAATTATTTTATTGATTGATTTTAGAATAGTTGAATAAAATAATACGCGTAACCATGATTAACACAAGATTATTTATTATTTTATTGTGCTACCTATAGAAAATCTGCAGGGCCATTCCACGGTAACCCATATCGTGGAAATAACCCACGTTATAAACCTATGAAGCGAGAGCATTATATATGGATAATTTCAAATATCGAATATCTTAACCAAGGGTTTTCATTCCGCCTTTTGACCGGACTCGCCCGCCTGATATGTTACCTAGAACAGATCTGTTCATATTGTTTAACCCGTAGTTGCCCAAGGTATTCGAAAAATACCAGATAATACACATACTTTAAATTAGTAATATAAACACTAATACACTTTTTCATCCCGTCGGTCGGTACAACAAAGAAACATATTCTACGGTACATTATATTTTTTTTCATAAGAAAAACTAATATAATGACAATAACTGTCATTGTTATGAACATACCTTTAGGTATATTGTGGCGAAAATGTGCATAGTGACCAGGACGCCCTTGTTGCACTATTTTCAAAGATCATTTTTGAAAAAGAAACAAGTATTTCATTGTTATATTCGTTTAATTTTGTAATTCATTTAATTTGGTATTTTGTACTGGTTGATATTGGATTAATAATACGATAAAATCTTACATTTTTTATGTTACTTGTATTAATTTCAATAAAAGCCCGACGGTATCATACCAAAATCAACGCAAATATTTTTTAAAAAGTTTAAATTTTATATTCAACCTTACTAGAGCCCCATTAATATTAAAGTAGGAAGATAAAATTTTAAAATTTGAATCACACCAATGCGTGGGAAATTCAAGATAAAATGTGTACGGTACTTATAAGTGTCGACGGTCAACTAAGGGTTAATAAGATTTTTTTCTTATGAAACAATATTATTTGTAATAAAGAAGTTGACGATTATAGTTAATATTGACTTGTCACTAAATAAGGTCAAATGTATTGAGACAATGTCAGATCTCAGACATTATTAAATTTAATAATATAATCCTTTATGTCACCATTGGAAGACAATACGGTATTATTATATATTATAATGTTTGTATTATAACGTTAGGAACAATAATAAATTATCACTGTCACATTAAAAGTAATGTATTCATGTCTGGAATGTTGTCGACAAAACTTGTACAAAAAACGTTTGTACTAGTACTGCGACGAAGTTGTAAGTACGTTGTACGATGTAAAGTAACTAAAGACTAGGTATACAAGTATCATTATATTTGAAAACGACAAAATCTGAAATTTTATAAAATGATTACGGACGCTTATTTGAAAAATCTAAAAAAAATAATTAGTTTTTTGTTGATAGAGTAAGTAGGTACTGAAATCATTGTTTTATTATTCATTCATACCTACAAGCCGTAGGATTTCCTAGTGTGTTGATTATTTTACCATCACAATTATACATGCACAGATGTATCTAGTATGTTATTGTAATATAAAATTTGCAGCGTCATAAATTGTAATAAAAATACAGGACAAATCTCTGAATAACGAATACCAATATTACCTGTAGCAAAACCGATCTCAGAATAACATTTTTTTATTCTAGAATGTTTCAATTTTATGCGAACTCAAGTTTGTTTTTGACCCTTGGCGGTGCAATACTCATATAAAAGATATTATGTAGGTACCTAACATATAATAATAATAATAATAATAAGTCATTTGTATAGCGCCGTTTAATGATTCGAGATCATACCAAGGGCGCTGATAGTCTAATGTTGTTTTGCTCTCTGAAGATATAATATCCATTTAATATTTTAAAGAAGTTATTGTTGTTAAATATATTGCTCATGTTTTTGAAGTAAGAAAAAAAATTATTTCCGTGAAGAGGGTTGAAAGATTGATCTGTCTGATTTGAAGTGCATTTAGAGATCTCGTCTCAGCAAAATTTCTTTATATGACAAAAGAAGATAAAAGTAATCTTACTAGTTTTTTTGGGTAATTTCTACTAGTTTTAAAGGTCCGAATGCAGAATCCGACCTTAATACTAAATTCTAAATACCTACTAACCGTGTTTTCATTGCACAGTCGCTCACTTAAGTTGATCACGTGGGTTCCTAACAATCCTAACTGGAGGTTTCTACGAAGTTTTTGTATGAGAATTGCATTGCAGAGACATAACTAAATACTTCTTAGCTCATGCGCGTCGACGTAAACTAACATTTGCGAACTGTCAAAAAGTAAGGTTGATCGCGAGGAACCTTGTGGTTTAATACTAAAATACAAGATGTTTTCAATGGATAATGATTTCAGCGACTTCGTCAAATATGTATTTGGTAATTTTGTCAAATCAAATACCAAACAGATTATTCAGCGATTTATACGAGATGTCGAATCCATTAAGGGGGGGGACTGCTGCCAACGTACCTGTTTTTCAATTTGTTATACCATCATTATTTCTTATCAAATCGTTTTGAGAAAAATAATTTAGATAGTTTGATTTAGATTTCCAACATTTATCTAATTTTTTTTTTACTGTGAGGCACCGGCTTAGAATAGTGCTTCCACTCTTTTCTATTATTGTTTTCGAGTGTCCCGGCTAATCGAAAATACAACAGGTAACAATAACATCTCACATAGTTCAGCAATGAGGTTCACCACCCATTCTGAATATAGTGCCTTTTTAGGTGAGACGAGACTGGTGTGTGGGTATACACAGATTGTTGTGCTCCCTTTTATAAGGCAATGCACACCCGCACACCTTTCGCTGGTTACCCCACATTGTGGGATATGCCTTGATAGTATGAATGAATGAATGAATGAAAATTCGCTGGAATTTCAGAAAAATCGCGAGATCGAGCTGTCAGTTTGAGCTTGGTTACACGTGTTTATGTTGTTATGACAAAAAAACATCTATCTCTTTTCTTCATATGCAATAATACGAAATGCTACGCTATCGACCTTAAGTTTGGCGTAGTATTAAGTATTTAGTTAGTTGATATATCTGAAACGCAATTGCTAACTTAAGAATACTAAATACTCCAGTGAGGTAAGAAGTTAGTATTTAGTTACCTAGGACTGTGCATTCAGGTCTAAGAGTTAATATCAACATTTTTTACGTCGTACAATTGGTGGTTGTACAAAATTTAAGCTATACGTACATTACGTAGGTACTCGATTATTGCTTACGTAATTCAAATTCCTCTTAGAATACGAAATCACACAAAGAATAACCTCGGATAGTTAATGAAACCCTTGTTCAATAAGAAACTAATACCTTGCTTTTCTTAGTGAAACAATCCAATCTATCAAATAATAGTCTTCAATTCATACTTGCACGTTAACACATTACAAATTGTTGTACATATGTTAGTTACCTAAATAAAAAATCAAGAATTAGTTTTAACATAAGTGTCATCGGGAAAACACAAATTCTGGATGTTTTAGAGCTCCAACTGGTCGAGAAGTCAGTTGAAAATCGATCGCAAAATTCCAGTACCTAAAATATTAAAAAAATACTCATATATAGTTTGATTTTTGTCATTTTCGTAGGTAGGTAGTCAATTTCCGAATCCCCCAATATATTGTAAAAATATTATGTGGTTTTAAATCTAACGGTTTTAGGGAATTCGTAGTAATTTCAACGCTAAAGTTATTTGATAAGATGATAATATCATAGTGTTATATATGTATATGTTATACATATATGTATACATAATGTTCGTTACTTCATTAATTGCTACTGTTGTGGTTTTACAGATGCAAACAGAGCCCTTATAACAATTTTATGCAATGCTTTAACACTGTACATCCCTAAATTCATCTGCATTGATAGATATAATAAGTACCCGAAATCACGACAAAAAAAATAGCATACTTCAAAAGAACGATACATCCACATAAAAAGGTACTAGGTAAGAACTAATAAAATGTACAATTTATTAAGGTCGCAACTTGTGTGCACAATTGTCTAACATTCCGTGGTTAAGAATGTTAGTGCATACAAAAGATTTCCTGATTTATTAATAAAACCATACCCTTGTAAAATTGTCACTTGGAAGTAGGTATATCAAAGATTTTTATCTTTGATCCACCTGTCGCACATAATGTATCCATATCTTTGAATAGTTCTTAAGGCTATTGTTCACAACTTATTGTATAACGAAGTACCTATTACTTTTGGACGAAAAGAACCCTCATAAAATATATTGAATTATTCGTGGGAAGATAATGTTATGGTGGGGATGAATAAGTCCAATAAAATGCCATACGTTCCTCTTCTCAGGTCAGATCTAAACTTACCACCATTCGACAAGGGTTTATTTCGTCGACATTGATAGGTCTCCGTGATACCCATAATATCAAAATGTGAAACCTTACATCCGAAAAATATAACAGTTTATTTTTTTTTATTAGTTTAATTATTTCATCCTCCCGGTAGATGCCACACATCCGTACATATAACATTAAAAAAAAATGGTGGCAGCGCGGTGGGATCTTTCTTCGACCACGCAAGGGAAAATAATTTATTCAAGTTAACATCACGTTGAATCGCGGACGAATTAAACTGATCACTTTCTTCGAACGCATTTCCTGAGCGGTCTAATACTAGTTTGAACTGAAGGAAGACCCGAATAAAATTATTTTGTTTGATGTAAGGAGACATGTGCGTCTACCCCGAGTACTTCAAACCAATTTCTACAACTTTCATCACATCTGTTGACGGCGTATTGACAAATCCTTTGTGGATTTAATTGAACCAAGGAAGTTCGATCATGGAATCGTCGAGATTGTCATCCACCACCTTGAGAGGCTCTGGAGGCTCATCACCCACCACTTCGGCGGCTCTAGAGACTCTTCGCTGACTATCCCTGGGGATCCATTCGACGATGACGTAAGAAGAAAGAAGACGAAGAAGAAAACCATGGAACTTGAAGAGGCCACAACAGACGATGAAAAACTTTAGTAAGACATTTTGATATTCCCCGTTCACGTATATAATTTCCCCATGTTTTTTTTGCTAACATAATTGCGTTTTTTGCTTCAGAAAAAAACTGTTCCCTTTGTTTTTTTTCTGATATGTTTTTTTTCTCCAGAAAAATAAATTATATATATTTTTTTGATTCTTTTTTTGATCTAAAAAAGTCTGGTTGGATGCATATTCTTTTTTAAAAAAAATTTCGATAGCGCTATCGTTTTAGTAGTGTCCCGTGTCGATCATTTGTGATCGGCACATTACCTAACACTATTGTTATAGTGTTCCGTGTTCATTCATTTATGTTTAACACATTTTTTCTACACTACTCCTAGCCCAATTGTTCGTCATTTTTATGAATGAACTTTTTTTTGTAGGCATTTAAATTTCACCTTTTTAAGGAGTGCGGTGTCCATTCCTTTGTGTTTGGCATCTTATAATAATTATTGTTGTTGCACTACCTTGCCTACCTTTGTATGAAAATACATTTTTTATTATTTCGGGCTCCCATCTTTGCATACCAAACCATTGTAGTGCACGGTAAATCCATTTTTTTTGCACTACAATATATACCTATTATTATAATTGTATTTTTATATGTATATTTTACATATACATATAAGAATATTTTTTTTTTTTAAAGATTTGATTAATCTTCTTCTAAATTATTTTATATATAATTTTTAATAATTTTGCCATAAACTTTATGAGTAAATTTTTCGATATATCAAAAAACAATTCAAAGTGAATCTATGTACATTGTACATAATATATTACATACTTACGATTTAATGGCATATTTTATGATTTATGCTTAATTTTATATTGTACACGATCCTCACAAGCATACTCTTTCATATTCAGTTGCAATAATTTTTTTTCTCATTACATTTTTAAAATGGTCGTATGATTTTTGTGAATATTATTTTTCGTCATCATAAATTTATCATAAATTTCAATATCTAACAAATAAATTTAACAAAAGAGTCGTAAATAAGTTTTCTTTAAAGCGAACAATTGACTTTATTCATTTTATATTACAAAATTATTATTTTTTATGACTACTTATCATTGATATTATTTTTTTTTTAGTTTATTTTCTTTTTCTATTTAAAACTCAAATATATTTTAATAACTGAATATTATTAAGGGTTTTCATAATCCCTAAAATGTAATAATTCTAACCGAATTTCAAAAGTGTACTTGTAATCCATTCGAAGAAATAAAATTATTGAAATAATTTATGTTCTCTGCACAGAATATTTAATTTTGGTAGAATCAATATTACAATTTATGATATGCTGATTGTTTATAGACGAAGCTAATCAAAGAGATTCCTGAATTTTTTGAACATCTTATTATTATCCAATTATTATTTACATTGAATTAATCGATGCATACTTTAATATTTGAGTTACCAAAATGTATGCATGTTTTTTGTTGCCCATTTACCTTTTTTTTTATTAATAGTTATTTGCTCCAGCAAATTTTTGTAACTTTACAAATGAAGTTAAATAATTTTAAATTGGTATTTTGTTAGTGATGTACTTCCTGTAAAATCGTTTCCTTTTAATATTAACATCAAAAATTATTACACTAATGCATAATTTAAAGTACTTTTCAGTATACAAAATCCGTTTTAATATACACAGTCTACATCTGCACAATATGAAATACTAACTGATAAAACAATACTTAAAAGTAATAATTGGAATAAACACCTCAAAGAGGATTCGGGAATTAAAGGAGAAAATGTAAAAAGACTTATGGTCGAAGTAAGTGATGATACTTCAGTATTCTTTAACATGTAGAAAGAAGTCGTGAACATCTAAGTTCAGTTTAAATTTTGAACTTAAACCTTTTGGTTGCAACTGCAAACAAAAAGCGGTTTTAACTTAGATTAAAATAAACCATTGAGATACTAAGTTTTTCTTATTGTATAAACGACGAAACAACGTTCAATATTATTTATTATTATGCTATTGTATATGCATACTTTTCAATTATTTATTATCTCACAAAATTATTGTGAATATTTAAAACTTAAATTACATTTTAATACACGAAGTGAACGTGTATTCAAATTTAAAATATATAAGTCACAAATCTAGAAATTATACATGTACTACGATTCTAACCTTTTCATATATTATTTTGTGGTGACTTTTACAAATTTATCGGAATTCCTCTAATTAATATCATATTTTATCAATTTTCGACGTTTTTATAGACACGGAATCATATTTAAATTTTTTCCTCTAATATTTCAAAAAACTGAACTCATTACTTGAGTAAATAAATAATTATTTAATTTAACGATCTGTCTTCTGTTTTTTGTACTAGTTTAATTTATATAGGGTATAAATAAAATAACCTTTCATACTTTTATAAAACAATTGTGAATAAGTTGTAACCTTACTCTGAATCGTATATTTACTGTAGTCGCATATAGTAAATTCATATCAGCTATATTTTTTCACAATAGACGGTATCTTTTGTATGTAATTGAAAATTTATCTATTGTAATTTATATACTTACTATTATTATTTTCTTTATTGGAAATCGTCAAACATTATGGGGACGTAAGCTATGCGACATACTTATATAGCAATTTTCGAAAATAAATCTAAATCTTGATAAATTTTAATTCATGTTATTCACATACTTTATATTATATCACAAAAATTTCTCAAAATATTCCGGAAAAAAAATCTGTTCTTATTATTTGATATAATTGTTATTTTAATTTATTTTTTTGTTGAAATTAATTTTTACAATTTACGATTTCAACCATGCTTTGATATGTCATCTTCATCTTATTGACTTCATGTTTTTCGATTACAACTTTCAATGTTTCTTTTCTCTTTAAATCATTTTATTAGATTTTTGTTACGCAAATATTTTTTGATATGCTTAAACTTCTAATATTTTTCTAGATAATGTATATAGCATTGACTTTATATGTTCTCTATATCAAATTTCTTCTATATTTGTCGTAGAGAATACTTATATACAAATTTATACCTTAGAAAAGGAGATTCCGTCAAGAAATATTAAATATAATTAACATCAATATTAAATATTATTAACATCAATATAAATATTATTAACATCAATTAACATCAATATAAATATTATTAACATCAATATAAATATTAGTAACATCAATATAAATATTATTAACATCAATATAAATATTATTAACATCAATTTCTTTGTTTTTCAATATCATTCTCATTATTTCATACTTTTCAAGCAAAACAAACTTAATTTAGTAAATTTAAATATTCAAATATAATAAATGTAATATTGATGTTCCATCAGTGTTTATTTAGTACTTTTCTGCAACTTCATTGATGATTCCTATATTTGAAATAGTTACAATAATTAATCTGTTACTTAGGTACAAACACCTGGAATGCATATAACTAAGTCAAAGTCATAAGTGAAGTGCGCATGTTAATTATGTAAGTACACATGTTTTTTCTACATTTACTTATGTATTTAACTATACATAAAAAAAAACTTTATGACGTTATGATACTGAATAATTTTAAAATATCCCTTACATCCAAGATTGATTAATTTGTTCTACTTATTAAATTTTTTTACCATTTTTTGAGCTTTAAAAAAAAAAGAAATATCATAAAAATCGTGTTTCCAGTTATATTTCAGTACCTATGAAAATTGCATATTACTCAAATTATCAATTATTTTCTCAACTTCTAAATTACGTCTTCGCAAATCTTTATTTTCAACTCATATTTTATAAAGATATAAACGATCGAATGTTTCAAATCCAAGACATGATTCTATGTTTAGATTTTACTTCCCTATAACTACCTATTAGGTACATTTAATTATTCATAAATCATCTGTATTTATTTTATACCATTTATTAGTAGTAATTTTATTTTAGCCATAAAATAATAATCTCAGCAAAAATCATTTATATACTTGATTGTTATTATAACTTATTTGATAATAAGAACTAAGAAAAGTTAATTATTATTCATATTGAAAACTCAACTCGTAGATGCCAACAAATTCTTCTTGTATTTTGAATTCACCTTTTGAACGTTTCTAAAGGTATACAATTCTCATTATAACTTTTAAATTTCACAAATATTTTCTTTTTATTTACCTAGCGTAACTGAATTTAATACATAAAATAAATGTCATTATTCAAAACTAATATACTTTTTATTATTCTTTTTTGAACTAATATTTCACATTCGTAATTAAAGTATACAATTACTATATTTCACATTCGTAAATAAATATGTTTACATATTTGTATTTACATTCATATTTTTTTTAAATATCAATTTCACATAACTTCTTCATTGAATTTATATTCAATTATTGCATTATGCTTAGATTACATTCTAATTTGTTTTTATTGCCCGAATTTTTGTCATTATTTTTAATTACTTATTTTACAAGACTAATTCCCTATTGAATTAAAACCCTATTTCCTCTATAAAAATAACGAAATTTTAAGTACCTAAATAATAATTTTGATTTTCATTATTATTTCTTATGTCTGTCACATATTTTTATATGTTACCAATAATCATTTTGTTTCATAATATTTCTAGTCAGTCACTATATTTTTACATTCATGAAATAATATTTTATATTTTATTGCATTCTTTTCAATTTTGTCATTCATATTTCAAAATTATTGTTTTACAATTCAAGAATTTTGATAATTATTCCATTTCATTCATAATATAATTTATTATTTTTATATTTAAAATTTTTTGAATTAGTTTTCAAAGAAAATTTACATTGCTTTTTAATAATTCACTTTACATTACTTATTTTATTTTAAAATCAATTTCTTAACATTTACATCTTTAAAATTATTAATGCTGACCCATTTTTGAATTTGTTAATTATAATTATATAAAAAAAAAACAATTTCACATGAATTATTTTTTAATACAAATGTCTTAGTTTTACTTTTCTTTGGTACTATTCCGTTTATTTCAATTTAAATAAATTATTTTAAATAATTGTTTTTCTAAATTAATATTTTTTAATTAAATTATACTGTATTAATATTCAATTTCATTTAATAATTACAAAATATTTGATATATGTTTAGATACATTTTACGTATTTATATGCTCTTAACTTTTTTATTATTACGGTATATGTTCCTTTACTGGTTCTTTTTGAAATTCTAATTAAAATTGTATTTTCAATTTAAGGGGATTATTAACTCAAAATATCCTTTGTTTTTAGTGATTTTTGTGCCAACATTTTAATATTCTATAAAAACAAATGAAAATTTTAAAATCATCAGTATGCTATTTTAAATTCATCTTTTGTTGTCATACACCTACATATTATTCAGTTTTAATCCATACTTCAACTCAATATAATACTTTTCTTGAAGTTATTTTATGAAATATTGAAATTACTTAAAGTCCTAATCCCTAAACATGAATCTTTGTTTATGTATTTTAGTAAAATTATATATAAGTTCTAGATGTATGATTTAAAGTATTATTTTCCAAATGATTTACTATATCTTAGTTGTAAACTTTATATTATTGTAACCATAAGAATAATATCAAAACTAAAATAATTGACATACCTAATTACTATCATTTTGATTAAACAAACAAATTTAAATTCATGAATTCCATTTTCTAATGGATTTTCTTTTGTTGAAATTCTACCGCCATTTATCACCTTTAATTATTTCTTTTACTAATCTTTGTCTTTTTGTTATAAAAATGTGATTATTTACTTTCCATTATTACTGTTTTTACTCAGATTGATAAAAAAAAGAGAAATTTTACAGTATAATAATTCATTACTGTGAAAACAATTATTCTTAACATTTTAGTATATAACTTTATTCTTTCCTAGTTTTTAGATCATTATAGAAGATATTCTATTATTTTTTTTTTATAAATTCCAATTGAAATTGGAATTTTACTTAAGGGGGATGGTGTTATATATGTATATGTTATACATATATGTATACATAATGTTCGTTACTTCATTAATTGCTACTGTTGTGGTTTTACAGATGCAAACAGAGCCCTTATAACAATTTTATGCAATGCTTTAACACTGTACATCCCTAAATTCATCTGCATTGATAGATATAATAAGTACCCGAAATCACGACAAAAAAAATAGCATACTTCAAAAGAACGATACATCCACATAAAAAGGTACTAGGTAAGAACTAATAAAATGTACAATTTATTAAGGTCGCAACTTGTGTGCACAATTGTCTAACATTCCGTGGTTAAGAATGTTAGTGCATACAAAAGATTTCCTGATTTATTAATAAAACCATACCCTTGTAAAATTGTCACTTGGAAGTAGGTATATCAAAGATTTTTATCTTTGATCCACCTGTCGCACATAATGTATCCATATCTTTGAATAGTTCTTAAGGCTATTGTTCACAACTTATTGTATAACGAAGTACCTATTACTTTTGGACGAAAAGAACCCTCATAAAATATATTGAATTATTCGTGGGAAGATAATGTTATGGTGGGGATGAATAAGTCCAATAAAATGCCATACGTTCCTCTTCTCAGGTCAGATCTAAACTTACCACCATTCGACAAGGGTTTATTTCGTCGACATTGATAGGTCTCCGTGATACCCATAATATCAAAATGTGAAACCTTACATCCGAAAAATATAACAGTTTATTTTTTTTTATTAGTTTAATTATTTCATCCTCCCGGTAGATGCCACACATCCGTACATATAACAATAGTGAACAAACCTATTATGAAACAGATCCGAATTTATTTCACACAATTTATTAATAATTTTTTTTATATTAATTTTTTTTAATTAATGAAATTCTCAGTACTCACCAACTTAACAAGTCATAATATTTAATTTAAAATACCCGAGTGAATTTTTTTCTAAAATTTTCTCTATTTAAAAATCTGCAACATTTGAGTAACATTGTAATTTTTTTGCATGAATAATTTAGTCAAAAATTCACAAAAAAATATTTCATTAATGCAGATTCATATTCTAAAAAGTGTGTTTACATATAAAGTATATGTGTTCTTTATAATCTATTCGATGCATGTATTCTTCCATTGCTTACTTATGGAATGGAAACATCAGTCCTAACAAAACGAATAATGCACAAGCTGTTAGTGACACAGAGAGCTATGGAGAGAAAGTTGCTGGGTATTTCAATAAGGGATAGAATTCAAAATGTCATGATAAGAGAAAGAACCAAAGTAGCCGATGAGCCAAAGGTCGCTGGTCTTAAGTGGAACTGGGCTGGGCATATTGACAGATGCCAGGATTCACGATGGACCAAAAAGATCGTAGAATAGCGACCGAGAACAAGCCGAGGACGCGTCGGCAGACCCCAAGCAAGGTTGTCTGATGGCATCAAGAAATGTGCCGGAGGGAGATGGATGCAGTGTGCCCAAGACAGAAAGTTCTGGAGGATCAAGGCATATGTCCAAGAATGGAAAAAAAACAGGCTGAAGAAGAAGAAAAAGATGTGTTCTTTGTAATTTTTGTGTTATTTATAAATATAAATTTAATATATTCAAAAATATTAAAAACATTAAAGGTAGAATAGGTTTTCTTTGACATGAATGTTTATTATATCTATATAGGTATGTGTAATACGTAAGTATATATTTATTGGAATTCCCTACAACAGGTATTTTTTCCTTTATTTTAAAATATATCACACAATTTATATACCTATATAAAATATATAAAAATTTTAATTTTCCTTATTTGCTGTTATTTGAAATCCCTTCTTGTAGATTCAATTCATTAGTATAGCATATTCAGCATTTTTATATAATATTCTTTCATATAAAAAAACGAATGTTTCAATATAAAAATAATGTGGGGTACAACTTGATGAAACTTATTCACCTCTGAAAAATTCCCTCCCTATTAATAAAGGAATCATTTAAATCGGATAATATGGTAAATAATTACTATCGCTGAAGTAAAAATTGAAGAAATTTGTGATTTTCTAATAGATTCTGACATGGTTCCAACCGAAAGAAACCTCCTTTTAAATGAAAAAATAATTATCGAATTCGGACAACTAAGTAAAAAGTTATGGCTGAACATATATTATGTACAAAAAAAAATATCACGTCGAATTGATTACCTATATACCTCTTTATTTTTGGTTATTTATTAATTATTTAAATGTCATTAATTATTACTTATGTAAAAAAAATAATTTGTAACATTATTAATACATTATTAATTATAGGATATTAAAATTATGTAATTATAAAATAATTACGTAAAACACGAGTATTGTGTTATAATTAAAATATCACAATAATTCAAACCTCAAGTAAAAATATCACAATGTATAGGTACCTACTATAATTAAAAACACTATATTTAGATTAAACATTGATTAGAGCAGTGAAAAAATTGTTCAATTTGAAATAAAGTAATCAGTAATGGATTGCTATTGAATAAATAATCATTCATCAAATAATATCATAGTGATTTTATGAACTTTATTTTTTAAAAGACATGTTTATAATATGTATTTACACCTGATGCAAAATAATTTTGTGGCTCCATCATTTATATTTATTTATGAATTTATACGTTATAGATTTATGTATATTTAAAAAAAAAAACATTATCTGAGTTTAAATAAATATGTGCCTACCTAAATAACGAATATTTGACAGTGTCACGAATCGAAATAATAACACTTCTTTCATCAGAAACATATTTAAGTATACAAGCTGATTTAAGTATATAAACAGTTATAAACTCAGCACATCATTTCGTTCAACAATGGCGTATAATGTTTTCGTTCTTTACAAATTAAACACGCAAATAATGCATTTCAATTGAACCATCAATTAGATAGATCTTTTAAAGCGAACCAAACATAATATGTATTTATCAATCTATAAAGACGGTGGTCTCATAGTAAACTTCACACCATATACAAAGTTCTCAGAAATAGGATTATTAGACAATGATTGTACCTATAAATAATCTATCTTATCAAACATATAACTTTTTCAATATCTTAAGATATTATAGAACTCAATAATTTACAATAACTATATTCAATAATTTGGATTTAATGGTTAACAGTATGGTACGTATTCTTCAACTACTTAAACATATTATCGCCATCGACACCTTCCAGCATTGACATCTTTGGTAAACTTCTTAAGACTGCCTTGTTTCGTAGGGCCAACAAATAAGCTACAGCGCCCTTGGAGTGATCTTGTATCACTGAACGGCGCTTTATAAATTTTTATTATTATTATTATTATTATTATCGACAGTTGGATCTTATGTATTATATGCAACTAGTTTGTTTATTATTTTTTTTTTTTATAAGTGCTTCCCTCATCAAGCACAAGATTGTAATCTTTTTGATGAGGTACTGCAGGGAAAAATATGTAAGAATATTATTACTAGTGAATTTTTATATTGATTTGTATTATAAAATATATTAAAAAATAAAATAAAATAAATAAATAAATAAATAATAAACTATCACAAAACGTCAACATATTTGTTAACGATCATGTAATTATTCCAATTGGTTCTATTAAAATAGTATTGAAAATGAGACTTCACGTGTCTTAAAACGTGATTATAAATAAATGTGTGTCATACATAATTCATTTTTTTCTTTTAAATATTACTCCGAAATACGTAAGTACACTTAGTAATACATTGAATTTATTTGTATTTTTTCTTAATCTAAATAACAAACAAATTTAATTTGAAATACACCTGCTTTTCACAAAGCATAATGTCGAAATAGATTATTTATAAATATTATAATACATTGATTTTTAATACACTTACTTAAATTGTTGTTTTGAAAGAGACAACAATCTGTGTAGTACTGTATTTTCTTATTGTTTAGCGTAACCTGAATTGGAAGGAATTGCCTAGTGGAAAAAAAAACGTTATTGTACACGGAAATAATTGCGCCACCACATATATTTAATTCTGAACTATGGCTACGCGATAAGTCACAATAAAAAAAGGACATGTAACATGAAAGCATGAGTTAAAGTAAATGTGTGGATAAGAGAAATCCGCATGGTTTGGAATAGACGAATAGAACCCCGCATGAATTAGAATGGACGAATAAAACCCCGTATGGATTAGAATAGACAAATAGAATCCCGCATGGACTAGAATGGATGAAAAGAACCCCGCACGGATTCAAATGGATCCATGGATTGGAATGGGTGAATAGAACACCGCATGATTATTATGAATGAATAGAACACCGCATGATTATTATGAATGAATAGAACACCGCATGATTATTATGAATGAATAGAACACCGCATGATTATTATGAATGAATAGAACACCGCATGATTATTATGAATGAATAGAACACCGCATGATTATTATGAATGAATAGAACACCGCATGATTATTATGAATGAATAGAACCCCGCATGGACTAAAATGGGCGAATAGAATTATATAATCCCGCATGGAGATTTGATGCATTAAATCCCGCATGAAATATAGATGAATTAAATCCCCCATGGATTAGAATGGATAAATAGAACCCCGCATAGATTAGATTTGATGCATGAAACCCCACATAAATTAAATCCCTCATCGATTAGAATGAATAAATAGAACCCCTCGAGGACTAAAACGAATGAATAGAATCCTGCATGGTTTCAAATGGATGACTTGAACACCGCATGGATTATAATGAATGAATATAACCCCGCATGGATTAGATTAGATGCATAAAACTCCGCATGAATTGTAGATGAATTAACCCCTCATGGATTAGAATGGATAAATAGAACCTCGCATGGACTAAAATGGATGAATAGAATTATAGGATCCCGCGGGAGTTCAAATAGATCTATGGAAATTCAAATTGAATGGATGAATAGAAGACCGCATGGATTAAAATGAATGAATTGAACTCCGCATGGATTAGAGTATAAATAGAACCCAGCATGGATTAGAATAGTTATGACTGGATGAATAGAATCCCGCAAAGAATAACTTATGATATGTATTTGTGGAAATATATTAAAATATTTATAATTTGAATATAAAGCGATTCGACTCTGTTTACGATTTATAAAATATAATAATTTAATTTAAAATTCATAATCTCATGAAATTATTTATCTCAGTATAACCACATAACCTACTGTTGGTTGTATGATAAATAAATATACCTAAGATTATTTCCACGAACGATAAACAATATTATATCATTAGTCGCAATTCCATCAAAATCACATACAACGTTCATTGTATTTTGGTTTGTGGTTTAAATAAACGCTGATAAAATCACAACACAACATACGAATTAGACTTGGCACAAGGTTTTTGGGATATTTTTGTGGGATCTGGTCTAAATGGGTTTATTTATTTACTCATTGGTTTATTGAGAGTCATGCTCATGCAGCATAAATATAAATTTTAAAATACGAAATAATTATTTTTAGTCAGTGAAACAGTAGTTAAACAAAAGTAGTGTTGAGTTTGTTTTTTCTTATTATTCTTACATTGTGACGAACACTACAAAACCAATTTTTCCGATATTTCAATCGTATGGTAACACTTTGGCTTATGAATAAGGGCAGACAGGGATCGGAAACAGCACTAACTAACATTTTAAATTAAATTTGCACACATATATAGGGTGTCCCAAAAAGTATGAATAATCGGTAAACCAGGGATAGAGGACCTCTAGGGCTATCCAAAAACCTCAATGTATGTTCTACGATTTTTTGTCGTTTTCGAGTTATAATTTTTTTTCGAATTTTTCGATAAACTCCGACTGTCACGACATAATTGGTCACAGAGACGCTATTTATTGAGATACACCCTTCATTATTTTTTTCAAAATTGTTGAATAGTGTACGTTTTAGATGTAATAATTTGTTATATCCAATTTGATATAATATCTTTAAAAAAAATGTTGCATCTCAAAAATAGTCAAATCAGAAAATTAATAAAAATGTTTGAGGTCGATTTAAAAATAGTAGGTCACATAAAAAAAATTCCCAAACATTTTTCAAAAACTTCCTTATTTCATCTAGTATTTACCTTGTAAATTTCATTTTCCTATTCCTACGGGATCACTTAAAAACGGTTTTTAAATACGAGATGGCGATATCTTACGTAATGAAATACATACATTTCCATACAAAAATAATCATTTATTATTCTACGAGTAATACATGTATTAGAATGATAAATTTAATGTATCAAAATTTCACTACGTAAGAATCTACCTCTCGTACTTTCAGTTTTTCTCGTACCAGGAAATCAAGGCACCTACAGGACTTGTGACCTGTCATCGGCTGGTTTATGCGATCCCTTTATTTGTAGGCGCCTTGTTGCCTTGTATTATGTGCCTCGATTTTTCGGTTCTCCTATAATATTCCAACTTCGTCTCTATTGAGATACTTATAAATTATCAAAAAAATCATCTCCCAAGAAAAAAAAATGGCTAGGTACTCAATGCGATTTGATTTATTGAAAGACAATACGATATATTTTTAAGAATAATATATTTTATGGAGATATCTATTCGAAGTGTACAGTATGTACATGCCTCGCTCTATCGCATTCAAAATCAACGTCAACGATTAATAATAGTATGATTTTGAACGCACTAAGCATATAAACAGGGACGACGACATTATTAAAGATTGAATTGTGCAGTTACAACCTTCACAAATGCATTTTTGGAAGTATAATTATTGGTATGACAGGTGTGAAGATTCGTTGGAAAAGTTGATCTGTAAATTATGTATAATGATTACTTACCCAAATGTGATAAACCGGATAATTCTGAATCTGAAATAAAGAAAAAAATAATAATTAGTACAGAAGCATAGGTATTTTTATGATTCTTTGAAAACAGTTATTTTATAAAATCACCAAACAATAAGTACCTACTTAAATATTTAAACGTCAAAATTCTGACCTTCATCAAAAGGTTCAAATAATTTGATTATTCCCTGCAACCAATCATTTAAAGCGAAATACATGGTTAAAAGAAGCAGAGCGACTCTATAGCTCTATAGTTGAAAACAATTATGTTATGGTGTACCTACCATAAGGCAAGGCACTCAGAGACTATCGGCCGATTAAAAAATCTATAGTGAGATAGCTTTCAATTTCATTGAAACATGGGACATAATGGTATAAGGAATTTTTTCAATATCTTAAGATATTATAGAACTCCATATGATGATAACTCTCATGAGCTGGCCGAAATGTTGCTAGAGATAAATGACGTTGACAGATTAGGGTTAGGGGCAGCATCAAAGAAAGTTAAAGAAAGAATAGATATACCTGGGGCAAAGCATTCCACTGAATAAAGAAAATCAAACTGCTGAACTCAAAATAAAGATTGGACAAAGTTGGGCTGCCTTCGGAAGAATGGGATTTATCTTGAAAAACCGGAAAACACACTTAAACCAGGGAAAGTGTATGAAGCGTGTATGCTGGCGGTTGCTTCATATGGTCTAGGTCTAGAAACAGTAACCCTTTCTATACTAAGTGCCGAGAAACTGCGAGTCACTCAAAGAGCTATGGAAAGAACCATACTTCTATAATATCGCAACTTAGTCTCAAAAAGATTGTCAATAAAAATAACATAATATTGTTCCTATTACATACATGTCAACGACTAACACAACAGACGGTGTGCAAGTGGCGACTTTATTACAATAAAACAGCATAGTCCAACTGAAAACTTAACAAAAATTACATTCAAATAAGACATACATCTTCTTATTCAAGTGCAGTCACTCGAAATCTCCATGTTGTTCACTATATCTCTAAACAGCGATGCAATGCTTTTTCTGAACCTCTTCCTCAAGACAGAGAGTCATGAAACTCTTCGAGGTTTCCCCTTATAGGTATATTTCCCTGAATTGTAAACTATAGAGGTTAAAAGTTCTCCCCTCTTATAAAACAAGATATATGTATATAATATAATGTTTTTTATCCATTGATGATTTCATCGCTTCAAATTGTAAACAAGTTGTTTTCAATTTCAATCGGTAGGTTATAATTATTTTCGTAATGTCAAAAAGTCACAAAATAGGCGTTAACATGACGTATCAAGAGTTACTTAGGCCATGATAATTGATATCAATTATGTGTGTAATTTCAATACGCCTATAAAATTATCATTAACAATATTATTTTATGTGAAGTAGTAAGAAATACGGAAAACATGGTTATGAATGAAGATAGTATTTCAAAATTTGTAAACATACCGAAGCTAAAATAGTATTTCTTGGCTTTATCTAGGGTTGATAAGTATCGAGTAGTTATACCTACTAGTATTTATAATAAATTTTATAATATTGAAAAGACTTTATAGCACTTTTATGATTTAAGATTGCACCAAGAGGTGCTATAGCTTTAGTATTGACTCTTGGAAATAAAGTAGTATTCTTTTTCAGAACGTCCCATGTAAAGCTTCCCGGGCGTTGGCAAACACTTGAGCAAAGGCCCTCCAGTCCTCCGCCTATTGAGAGTTTCTGAAGTGTTACTTGGAGTAATTGTGAACTTCTAGGGGCAAGTCTGGTCCAACCAGCGAAATCAAAACCCTCACGATTACCCATGTCATGGATTTAATTATTATATGGAGTTCTATAATATCATTAGATGTCATAGAACTCCATATGATAATTATAACCATACTTACTTACTTTTTGTTTGGCATTGGCATACATATGTATGCTTCTCTAAGCCATTGGCTGCGTCATATTTCGGCTATTCAAAGCCCCGGTCCCCATCCAGTCAGCCAGTTTACTGCCTCAGTGGTTGCATCATGGATATCCATCCTTCCCCCGGATATCTCCTCGTCAGGCACTACTCTACTAGATGTTGGACAGTCTGGTTAATTGCTCCACAGTCACACTCCGGAGAATCTCTTATGCCCCATTTCCACATGAGGTGATTGCAGCGCCCCTGTCCTGTGCGGATTCTGTTTTGCTGGACCCAGACTTTACGGGAAAGGTTAAAGCCCGGGACCTTCAAAGTGGGATCTTGAATCATATTTTTATTTTTTATTGGATCTGCGTCTTTCCACCTCTCTCTCCATGCACTAGGCAGATCGAAGTTTCTCAGGTCTTCTGACCAGATGGGATCCATGATATGGGTAATCACGAGGGTTTAGATTTCTCGGGTTGGACCAGACATGCCCCCCTGAAGTTTTAGGTGAAGTAATTAAAAATTTCTTTAATAAATCAAGTTTTAGTTAAATACAAGTTTAATATTTTTCTGTCAGATATAAAGCAAAAAAAAAAAAAAATCTGCCACCTCGGTACAGGCTCAGCCTAGTGAGGTGGTATATACCAAATAATCCTATAAAAAAAAATGTTTCATATAACTTATTTAAATTGTACTTTTTTGTAATATTTTTATTGTTTGTAACTATATTGTTATATTTTGTTTGGTTTCAATAATAAAAAAAAAAAAAAAATTCTGTAGTGTTACGTAATTTATTATTTTCAAATCCCTCTTTTAAATACAATTATTTTATTATCCTCTGGAATTGAAGCAATTGTAAATTGCTGAAGTGTTACGTGGAGCAAATGATAATTTCTGAAGTGTTACGTGAAGCAATTGAAAAAGTTGATAAAAAAAAATTTCAGATAAATTTTTCAAAATTGCAAACAATAATATCTAAGAAGCGCTTTTTTTTAACTTTTCTACGGACAATTCTTGGTAGAACTTCATTTCAAATTATAAATAAATTTGTCTGTGGTGTCTGTATCTATTCAAGTTCAATAAAAGATACAGACACCATAATGCCATGTTCTCAATAAAGAATAAAATTGAAGACAATATAAACCACCCTCATTTGAATATTTTACAGCATTCAATAATTTTTCAATGTAATTTATTTAATTTCTCTTTGTATTTGTACACTCCGCTTTGTTTGTTAGTTTTCTTTGTCAGTTCTTTCTAGCAACACTAATTGAACTGACAAAAAAAATGTTGCAAACCCCTTTTACCAGACATAATTATTAGCACCAACCACCTATTATTTTGCACACTTTGAAAATGGTCACTGGATGACCGAAACTTAGTCAGTGTTCGAATATTTTCATTATTGCATATGCTCATGTAATAATGAAAATATTCGATTACTTACACATTGGTACAAGTAGGTAAATAAGACAAAAATGACCTTATAAGTCTGGCGCAATTCAGGGGTGACTTCTATGCGAAAAATGCATTGTCACCTCAGATATAAGAATTGTAGCTTTCATTATTTACAAAAAAAACAATTCTCTCAATAGATGGCGTTACAGCAAAATAAATAAAAAATAATAATAAGATTGTTGTTGATAATTTCACCCATAGATGGCTGTAGTAAAAATTCCTTATTTTCAAGCGAAAAGAATTTCAGTATTACAATATATAGAACTTTCAAAATTGAATTGATAGGGATCTCATTAAAAAGGCATAATTGGTGAACGTTGCGCAAGCGCATAAAAGTGATCACGTAAACCAGCCGATGACAGGTCGTAAGCCCTGTAGGTGCCTTGATTTCCCGGTTCTCCTACAATAAATATTCCAACTTCGTCTCTATTGAGATAATTAAAAATCTGTTAGTCAGTGACATTAAGTAGTATAACTGAAAACTTTAGTTTTATTTTACCATACCAAATTTATTTATAACTTAAGAAGCTTTTTGTAATTGAACCCCTCACGATGTGTATGATTTATGTATGTTTGAAGATAATGTGGTGATTCAAGAGATTTAATGCTGTATGATACCGAATCATGCAGTTAGTAATATTGGATGTTAGTCAGAAAATTTCACTGTTAACACTAGTCGACCTAATAACACCGTTACATTGTATGTGTTGGTGATTTGTGTCTGGTTTGGTCATATACCTACTACATATAGATATAAAGTTACTCTGTATTAATACAGAGAAGAAATACATGATGTATAGTATAAATGACATTGTGTGTAGTGGTGAATCGCGATCTCTGAAAATTGTGAATCATGACTGTTTGGTATTTTCAATATGCATTTAGCAGATCTATTTTGAATTTTACTTTTTATCAATCAATTAATTCCTCTCTCAAATTTAAAAGATGTTTGTATTGTCTGAGAATGGCAAAAGTATTCTTTCATCGTTAACCTTCCTAAGTTGAAATATATATATTTTTTTTAATTTTTATTGGCAATACTCATAGTTACCCTACATATTTATTGGCAATACTCATAGTTACCCTACATATTTATTGGCAATACTCATGGTTACCCTACATATTTATTGGCAATACTCATGGTTACCCTACATATTTATTGGCAATACTCATGGTTACCCTACATATTTATTGGCAATACTCATGGTTACCCTACATATTTATTGGCAATACTCATAGTTACCCTACATATTTATTGGCAATACTCATGGTTACCCTACATATTTATTGGCAATACTCATGGTTACCCTACATATTTATTGGCAATACTCATGGTTACCCTACATATTTATTGGCAATACTCATGGTTACCCTACATATTTTATTTTTGTTATTGTATTATTTATCATTTATATTCTTTAAAAAATATTGTTGCAAGTGGTTTATAAGTACCCAAGTGGCGACATTAGTGACATGTTGTTTTGTATAATATTATTTTTGTGTTATTAATGTCTGTCAAAAATGTGAATTTATTTAACCTCGGTACAGGTTTATCCTAGTGAGGTTGAATACATTATTTCATATTAATTGTACTCAATAAGTTGTAAGATTTTTATAAATAAATAAATAAATCTACTTTTACTTCTATACTTTTGCGTTTTTTTTCATTGAAAATTTTAAGAGTATTTCTATTAAATAAATTTCTTAATGAGTATTAATTAGGAACTACTATGACATGTGGAGTGCATAGTCTTACGTTTTTTTTTAAATATAAACCAGGTTTTGCTATTTAATCGAATCTCCCATTGCTATTTTAATCAAATTGTACCGAATAAATAATAACTGAATTATAATTTACTCTTTTAAATAATTTACAATTTACGCATTGATCTGCTAATTCTTTTGAGGAAGTGTATAATGGTAATAATAATAATTGAGTGTTATTATTTGTAGTGCTTAATTGTTATTAATATCATTAGTAAATCGGCCAGCGCCGTATAAAAAAAAATTGCTCATTTATTTGCGAAACAGGCTTTTAAAAATAACGAAACAAAAAAACTTAATATTACAACTTCTACTTTGTTGATTTTATTGTCAGAACGTTTTTGAGATAGAGTTTATCTTCATTACTAATAATCATAATATGTTTATGCTGAATAGTTCTAAAAATTAAACTTCAGGAAATTTTGTTTCACATATCTTCAATAATCCCCGTTGAATGGAGTAATAACATGATAACTGAAGTCGTTTCTCCAAAATAACGAGCTTGTGCATTTCAATATGTTACAATCAACAGTATCCAGTTTAGTATGCAGAGGGTACCTGCCTTAAAACAAATTAAAAATTTTGAAGTGCATGTAATAATTTCGCTTGTTTCAAAATGTTTATCTTTGTATAAAGAATCGTTGCTTTCATTGTTTACGAACCAATTTCACAATAACCCGTTAGAAAAAGTTTTGCTATCATTCCATAGATGCTGATGGTGTTTTATTTTATTAAGCGTTTAAATAATGCCACACAACGTGAAATATGACGATCTTTCATGGCACGAAAAATTAAATCGTGTCAGTAAAAATCTGTTTTATCTCTCTCAATAGACTAAAAAAAATCATCCGACCTATTCCAAAATCACGCTTACACAATTCTTTGATTATACTGACGATGTTTGACTTTGAAATGATGTTTTTATTGACAGGTCGCAAGTCCTGTAGGTGCCTGATTTCCCTGTTCTTCTATAAATAAATTTGTTCCAACTTCATTTCTATTGAGATTAATCAAAACAAAATTTTTTTTTTGTTTGATTCGCATTGAAATACCGTCCTTGTGAGACTCAACAAGAGTTATGCAATGTTAGTGATGTCATTAATTTCCGTTTCATCTGTTCGGGTAACTTTTTTTTTCTCTGAAACGTGTATATTATGAGTTAGCAGACCTTTTTAAACTCTGACCAGAATATGTACATATTCACTTCACAGCTTATAATAACTAACTACCTACATAAAGTAATGATTTTTAAATTAACTCAATATGAAGTAGACTGATGAATAAAAATTCTATAGAAATTTGCGTACCTACTTGACCAAGAAACCGCTAATTAATATTACACATATCGCTCAGTTAAGAATCTAAGAAAGCGCTTTTTAGAGAAATGATAACAATTAACTATTTATACTTAGATTATATATGATATATTTATAATATATAATATATGTATATATAGGCTCCTATTTTATTTAATGTCCCTACACCAATTTAAAAGGAATATTAAGGCGTTTGTATAGACAGAGGATTGTAAAAGTGTGTTTTCTTCCTTGACATTCTTTGATTAAACTGATATTTTTATTTTTAACTTATATTATTTTATTTTTTATTTCTTATTTCTTTTATATTTTTTCTTCATCTATATTAATCATGGTCGCCCTATACATTTAATACATTTGTTTTGTATCGATATTACCTATATAATATGTACATACTGTTGATATCTATTATTGTTGTAAAATGTTAGACTGAGTAAACTCTGTATTTATGTAGCTCACAAAAATGTGATTATATTCAACCTCGATACAAGTTTTTTTCCTAGTGCGGTTGAATACATTTGTGTATTAATTTTCAAAATATTATTTGTGAGATGATAAAAGAAAAATGAAATAATTTTCATTTTTCAGGCAAATTTTCAATTGAAGAGGAAACGCTTAGTTTCGAAACCGGTAGTAAGTTTAATATAAAATGTGGATTACAAAATGTCGAAGATTTTGTTAAAATGTACCACAAATTTAATAATTTGATATTTGAGTATAATTATTGATGTACTCAAAGCATAGATAATCATTCATCAATTTATTGAAAGAGTAACATCAATGATTTACTAGGAGATTACAACCAGTGATACAACTAAAATAATTAGATTAAAAAAGACGTTTGAAATGATTCTATTTGTATTTTGTACTTCAACCTATCAAATCCAACTTTTTCATATACCTGAGCTCTAAAATCCTACTGTTTCATATACCAGACCTCTCAAATCCTACTACTATTTCATATACCCGACTTTTACATAGCCTCTTATTTAAAACATATATAGGACAATGTGCTTCTCAACAATAATTTAAATAAATCAATATAATTTGTATCTATTCCTTATATTATAATTTGTATTTATTTGTTTGTTACTTATAAAGTTTTCAATTGAATGTATGTGTACATTTTTTTGAAATTATTGGTATTTTTTATTTGTTATTTTTCCTTTCTTTTTCTCAAACTGCTGCTCAATGTGTAAAAGTTCAATGATGTTTTTATTTTTTTTTAATGTTAATTGGAAATTTTTAATTATTTATAGAATATGTAGATTGACTGCGACATTCATAATATCCTTGTACCTACTTGCCAAGTATTGTTGCTGTCGACTGCGGGTATATTATTATATGGTAGGACCGCTATCAGTCTGCTGTTTCATTTAATATACTTATTGATGTTTTGTATATAATATGTGTATGTATGTTTTATATCTAAGATGTCTTCTTTATATTTTTTTGTGCTTGTTTCTTGTCTTAACACTTTGCTTAATTTTCTTTTTTATAAATATCTAATGTTATTAACAAAATAATTTTGACTATTTTTAAATTGGTATTTTGCCCTGTGGGATTTTTGTGTGCACGGTTGATTTATTGTGATTGATATTACGTTTATGTATATTGTGTGTTAACAGTTAATAAATCAATATAACAAAAACAATTATTATTTTAATTTTGGTGAATAAGTTCTATGAAGAATTATCAGTCTATAAACAGAATTCAGTTATAAATTCGGCTTCTTATTGCAAGTTGTAATATTAAATAATAATATAAAGGTACTGCTGCTCTGGATAGGAGAGGATGACGACGGATCTTGGAGGCAGCTAAGACCCGCCAGGGAATGTGAGGCTACAGAAAAGAAAAATGTATTTTTTGAGTGCTCCTGATCATTTCAAATACAGTGTTCAGTTTACTGGTCGCAAGGTATAGTGTTTCTTATTCAATTGTTTATTTAGTAAATTTTACTTTACAACAGTGAATGCTTGAAATCAATAAAGGAAGTAATAAACCTGAAGATTACAAAGTCGTATGTAGGAATACAAGAAGTAATAAAAAACGTGCACGTAATTAAATAAGAATTGACGTATATGCGCAAATTAAATGTTCATAAAAATAAAAACAATTATTCGAAGTAACGAGTGAAGTCACGTGTTTTTATTCTAAAAGACACATTAAATAAGTCTTTCTTTATAACTTTTGTTGTTTGTAATAGTCTGAAGAACAAGCCTTTAAAGGAAAAACTATGTTTCTTTCTGAATAAGTGTTTGAAAAACGTGTTTTTTAATGGACAATTTTGTCACGTTCTTCGTAACGTGGTTTTCGAAGGAAAAATTCAGTTTTGTTCTTTATAATAGTTTGAAACTGGAAACAACGGGTGTTGGAGGAGCATGCGGAGACAGGTCAAGGCTCGATTTGGACTGGATCACCATCAAAGAGGAATTATTGTCATAAAAAATATAGGTATTTTCTTTGTAATGGTCTCAAGAACATGCCTTTCACCGGGAAATTTTTTCGTCTTTTTAAAGAACAAATAGGTTTGATTCTTAATTATAGTCAATGATATAGTAACAGTAATGTCTTCTGATTTGTATTGTCTCATATTTCTAACTTCTTTGCTCCTATAATTCTTTTCATAGCTGTGAATTATTCCCAAGTTGGATTTCTTTTACATGTTCAAAATACACAAACAAAACTTCTTCCTTCTCCGTGTGAAGAACATATCTGCCTTTAATATTAAGATCATGAAACATCGAATCACTCATTATTTGAGTCATTATACAATTAAAGATATGCATCACAAGGATTATTTTTGCATTAAAAATAAATGTCCAGGAAAAGGGTATGTTTGACTACTAGAAATTTCCATCTTTGTTGGTAGTGTATGGTTGGAATTTGGTATGATAAGTTTGTCTTTATATTGCAAATAAAACATGTAAGTACATAATTATAAATGATAATAAAATTTATATCTTGAGTAGATTCAAATGATTATAAATTTAATAAATGAATTTAGTATTAAAGAAATAAAGACAATCTAGATTTTTACTATCATTCAATTGATCTCAAAATAAATAAAAGTATGAAACGTATAATTTTGCAATCGCAAAGATATTCTGCGCAAGCTAAACTAAACACATTCTGGATTACGAATCGTGAAGTAGGTAGGTTGATGTGTATGTGCCATTTTATATTTGGTGACGATAAAACGGAAACAGAACATAATATCTGCAATAAATACTTTCTCTTATGCAAAACATATGTATTGTGACTGGAGTAATAAGTGTATGTGGTTTCCAGTTCATCCGAGCATAACTTATCATTTCATTCATGCAAAATTCTCTGTAAACTTCCATATTCACAGACTTAATAACTACAATCAAATATTTTTTTATCTCTTCAATATTAATATTTGGTACAAAAAAGTATACGATTCTTTGTCTGCAGTTCATTATTTATACCATAAAGGTCTTAAAATATGTAATAGTTTGCCACCAAACATAAAACAAACCACAAGTCTTGCCACCTTTCGTAGGCTAGGTGCTGAACACATAGTTAAAAAATATTCATGTTCTCCATACTTTACATTGTTTTAATAATTTAGTGTCATACCCTGTACCTGTACCATAATTTATTAATGTATCAAAAAAAAATTGTATACTTTTTGTTTACACTAGATGTATTAATTTTGTATTTTTACGTCTAAATAAAAGTTACTATTATTATTATTATTTACATCTCGAGAGCATATTTTTTTTACTCTCCTATAGTCCATTTTTTACACATTGCCAGAAGGGAACCAGACTGCCTCGAAAAGCTTGTTGTGATGGGCAGCGTGGAGGGACGGAGATCTCGTGGTCGCTCACCGACCAGATGGAGCGATTTGGTTAAGTCCACAATGGGGTCTTCGATGACTGGTGCTCTGCGTTCAGCCCAAAACAGATTGGCATGGAGGCGGGCCATACGTGTGGCGACAGACTACAGCCGCTATCCTCAGTCATGAGGAAAAGGACGAATGATGATGATGATAGTCCATTTTTCTACAGAATTTAGGAAGATCCAAAAAAATGGGTCCTGATCAATCAACATATCAGTTTTTCCATATCAAATAATGTAGGACATTTAATATTGAAATCAACACATCTCGAAAGCTCTGCATGTGACTCATAAAATTCATGTTCCTCTTCCGTAAAGGAAGATCAAGAAATAAGAAAAAAAAGTCCTGATAAGCTTATCATATAAATATAGCAAAGAATCTAAATTTCAAGCAGAACTAACAAAATCAACAAAAGAATGATTCCATTATTTGGAATAGATTGGAAGTCTGTTTGGTAATCAGGCAGATTTCACAAATTGTTTTATGATAATCTAGATTTCACACCCATGTGAATGTACATACCTACTTTTCAAACTAAAAGTGTATACACAGAATATCCATCAGTCGATATCCAGTTTTGTGCTGTACAAAGCGAGATATTTTGGTATAATAATGGAAGCTTTGACGTCAATTCATCATATCTCTAAACTCTGTCTTTCATTTGATGGATAATGATATTATATTTTATGTAATCGGAAAATATTGAGTTTTTTGACTACAATGAACTCTTAAGATATCGTTAATTGCACTGTACAATACATACATTAATAATAGAGATAATTAGTATTTGAATGGATATTATTGATAAATGGTATTAAAGAATTTTATTGAATAGGTATGTACATATTCCATTTTTATCTAGTTCATAATACAAAATATCGACTTAGTTACACGGTGTAGAAATATCAAAAAAAGTTGTAAATAACCAATAGCATAACAAACAAATCGGTTGTAGCCAAAGCTATTATTATATATTACCAGAGAGTAATGTTTTTAAAATTTCTATACCTATTCTTTACATTATTTTTTCAACGATGAGCATCATCTAGAGAGTGCGTACTATCAATTTTGTCATGATGTCTTTGTGTATTTTGAGTCCACTGCACGGCGCAGCCCATATTGATGGCATACGTGTAAAGTGTATTTACACAAAACTGATTAGCTTTCCATAAACTTAATATTTGTCAATTTAAAACAAAGTAGCAAAAATATCCAGAGTAATCAATCTTTTTTATACGTGCAATGATAAAATGTATAATAAATATTTACAATAAAACCAATGGGAGATTTAGATAAATTAATATTCGAATAAAGATACTTAATTACAATAAAAATTGACTACAAATTCGTATCAATTACTACTGGAACTACATACAATTGTATAATATACATACATACATTAAATATACAATCTTGAATTAATATTTTAGCTTTATTTTTAATTTTATAATGTAACATTTTTTATGAGACGTATTTACTGTATTTATAAATACATTTGGTCTCAGTAAAAACTGAATGACCCATATTCCAGTTCTGAATGTAGACAAAAAAGTATAAAAGTAAATATGGAGCATATTTAATAATAAACTAATCATCATATGGTAAACACCACGAGATGCCCCCTACTAGCATATTCTTCAACAAAATCTGGTCAGCAGTTTCTATGAATAACATAAAAAACTTCACATAGAAACTTATAAATATAACATGACAATAGTCAATCTAACAACCTCCCACAAACTAGTACAGACAACAGTAGCTTTAAAACACGTTTCGTTTATTAAATTATAGGTTTATTGTTAAAATATGTGTAGCCATGATCCAATTTGTCTGGTTACCCTTTCTAAGGGTTACGAAGGTCAGATGGCAGTCGCTTCAATGTAATAACCAGACTCGCCAATTCCAGGATCATGGTCAAAGCGTACCCCGATAGAAACGGGACAAATGCGCTAAGGGGAAAAAGAAGAGGTTTACTGCTAAAAACATACTGTTTTTTTTCTGGTAAAAACATTTTCAACGCCGTTTTAGTGTCCTCAATCGTTTCAGTGACATCCACGTATGTTATGGCCCGAGGGAAGACATCCTTTAGGTCGAATAAAATCATCGGGGACTTCTCGCGGTCAAAAATGAAGCCTATCCTGCTCAAAGTAGTTTTGCCGATCTAAGATTTATGGGACCCGAGTCTTATATCGGAGTTGGCTTATCCATAAAGACAATGAGAAGGTAGGGTTAGAGGGAGAAATTGTTCAATGAATGGGAATGATTAGCTCGTTCGCAAGAGGTAGGTATTATAATTAAGAAATTTTGAATACGCTTAAACAAAAATACTACATTTATCATAAATCTTCGTAGATTTTGTGCTCAAATTTAACTTCGTATTCGACAGAATGGGGATGACCCAGCTCCGCAAGAAATACAACATCAAGACATGCACATGTATGCAGATGGCTCAAGACCGAATGTGAGGAGATGGGGGATAGTGACAGCCTATGTTTAGGAGTAGATGGCAACATGCTGAAGAAGAAGACGAAGATTCGAGATTCGATCCACCCACCATTACATATGTAGATAACAATATACCTACTATTGAAATATATGTGTCAATATTAACGCCTTTATCGATTGTATACCTATATTTTGCTGAATGTCTTATATAACACGATGTCTAACTACCTTGACAGTAATTGATACATCTACAGTAGGTCTAAAGTCTAAAGTAAGAGGATTAACACGAAGACTTAGAAAATCTGATTACGTTGTCCAGCAAGAAGTGTTATGAATTTCAATGTTAGTTTGATAGCAATTAGGTACTTTTACATATTCGTATAGGTACCTAGGTTCAATATGTAACTAATATAGGGGAATCTACATATTATTATATACGTATAATATATAAAAGGTACTTTAGCATTCTTAAACAGTAATAAGATTTCTTGCTATGGAATAGTTGAGATGCTGAGAGTTTGGTATCTCAATTTTAAAACAATTTTTGTGAAAATACTTGGTTATAGTTCTATTGTATTTATTGGATTATTGACGCGTTTCGTGCAAAGCACATCGTCAGAATAATGCTCTACAAGACTGAGACTAGTGATTATATACAAAATTTACATGACATGATTTCGTGCTTTGCACGAAACGCGTCAATAATCCAATAAATAAAATAGAACTATAACCAAGTATTTTTATATTTTTATAACATATCAACGTACAATGGAGTTCTATCAAGAATTGTCGATCGACAAACTAAACTTAGTAATTTTTGTGATATAATTTATCAAATTCATTCATTCATACAATTCAGATATTTTATAAACAAAAATAAACAGTGAAAGTACCAAAAACACCGGTATCGCTCAATGCTGAGCATCGTCAGAATGATAAACAATAGTTGTAAAGACCATCTACATACCTATATAGATTAAAAACAAGGATACGAATAATGTAGAGGGAAGGGGTAATACCAAGAAAAATGGAATACCCAAAAGACAATAAGGTAAATAAGTAGATACAATAAGATAAATATTGATAAAAGGAATGAATTTATAAATATTGTATTGAAAGCAATCAAGAATATATATTTTTTTTTCGTGTAAATATAATGACATAAAATAGGTGTCAGTTTCTGTATCTCGCCGCAATTGCAGGAAACATCCTCTTCCACCTTTAAATCCCACCTTAGCATATTCTCTTTGCATCTGGTGACATCAACGCGTAATCTATTAAGTGTCTTCCATATCAGGAAGGGTAAATAGTTGGTGTCCAGGTCCAAAACTTTCCGACAGGTCGACTTGAACTGCACCGTAGTGTGCTTGCCAAAGATGTTTCGTTGCCCTATCTGGTAATGGGAGATGAAACGTGAGAAGACCCAAATTAATGTGGCTGTAGTAAATATATTAAGAAATCATATTTATTTATTTTATTATTTATTTATTTATAGAATCTCTCAGTTTACAGAACAAAATTTAAATAATATAATGTTATTCGATCAACCTCAATAGGATAAACCTGTTTCGAGGCTAAATAAAGACACATTTGTGACAAAATTAATATTTAAAACAATATGCTCCTAGAGTTGCCAGTTGGGTACCTACCTACCTACTTATAAATTACTATTAATAAGAAATTATAAAATAAAATTTCATAGAATTCCAATTTGATGTATTTCGTTCAGTTCTTTTTTGTGCATACTTGCTAGTGAAAATATTATTAAAAATAGTCCAAATATATTACATAGGTTTTGAGTAGGTATACAAGGAAAATTCAAATAAAAAAGTGGGCTTTTTCTAGGTTTACTGTAGGCGTTAAAAATGTATGTATTGCAGGAAACATGAACCTACGTCAACATACTTCATGACGATCAAATTTGCCTTCATTAAAACCTGTATAATTATTATTCCTTACTAGGTCAATCGTGTTATAAACATTAAAACTAGGTAGGTACTTGGATAAATATACCTACACCATCATGCCATACCTCTATTCAGGATAGACATATAGAACCGACAAGAAACTCTCGCTGCTATTGAGGTTCTATTCTTTATTCTATTAAACAATTAAAGCAGCTTCTCGAACTTTCTACGGCTTGATACGTTTTTAGTTTTTCGTAAAATAAGGGTTTACCTTAACTGACTCTCATTTTTCATTTCCTTGTGGTTGACCTGTATATTCCATTATTTTCTTATCAACCTTTTTATGTACCAAACGAGGTACATGCTTATTCAGATGTTCTTCACTCATTTTTTTACCCACTTTAACTATCAGTGTCTATCCGTACTGGAATTATGCGATTGATTTTGAACTTCCAGACCAGTTTGAGGTCTTAAACTTACAGAATTTACGTATCACTGATGAAAATTCATGTTATAACTTTTTCCAGCTCAATTCATTTGATATTTTGATAAAATTTAACAACTTTGTATTTAATACAAACTTTTGAAAAGGGTAAAATGTATTTTTACTGACAAACTTTTTAACATCTGAACAGAGACGAAGTTGGGATATTATAGAAGAATCAGGAACTCAAGGCACCTACAGGGCTTACGACCTGTCATCGGCTGGTTTACGTGATCACTTCATGCTCTTGCGAAACGTTTACCAATTATGCCTTCTTATTGAGTTTCCTTATTAATGCATTTTTTTTTGTTTTTGTAGTTAGATGATTATTTTTATGTAATGTGTAATATTGGTTATAATATCTAACAATAATAATGGTAATAATAACAATAATAAGTTTATAGATGTCTGTCAGAGGGCTTTTTTCTCAGACACAGCTCTTGATTGGAATGCATTGTGGCGTTAGGTTATTCAATGCATTAAAAACCGTCAAACATTTTTTTTAGTATACGCGCTCTGGATACTTTAAATAATGTAATTCTTTTAGTAGTAGAGTTATGTGACATCCTTTTTCCGCACCATAAATGCAATGATGTAAATAAAATATACCTAATAGTCCAACTGTCGATTTGTTCAGGAGAACTTTGTTCTCTTAACATATCGACAATGTATCAAGCCAGAATACGCGAGAATTGTATGGAGAGGTCTACTTTTTTCACGGCTTTTCCAACTTTGAAGTCAAAAAACACCAACTTAGAGGCTTCGCAGCATATATGTTCCATACACGGATTTACTCAGAATTCGGAGTAGAACATTTCGTGTGTCTGTGTGTGTGTGTGTCTGTGTGTCTGTGTGTCTGTGTGTGTGTCCGTCCCCCCCTTATAACTTTTGATCCGCTCAATTTACAGAGCCTAAAATTTCAGAATATATAAACAGTTACAGGCCTACAAAACTTTTATACTCGGAATTTCGAATTTTTGTTTCAGTCAGGGGTTATCAACTTTTGAATTTTTATTTTATTTTTCCATATATCTCAGAAACCATAAACGGTAGAACGCTGAAAATTGGTACAAACATAGACAAATACAAAATCTCAAATTGGTTTTTTCAAAAAAATTCCAGGATTAATCAAACATTTTTTATTAAGAAAAATATTTTTTTTATGATAAATTTATGAGTTTAACTGCCTATATTTCCAAAACTTTTACAATTATCGAAAAAAGCCGAAACACCCCAACTAGATAATTTAATTTTCTATAAAAAATATTAACATTGTAGTAGAAGATCTCATTTTTTTTTTAACAATTTTTTTAAAAATTGAATTTAGTGACGACATCGCTTCATACATTTTGTATGGCAGTCGCCTATACACAATATGTAAGAAGACTTAATAGTTTGATACTTCATCTCCAAACATACATACATACCATCATGCTATTTGCATATTCTGGGTAGGAAAAAGGATCTTCCTCCATACTATCCTATCTTGACATACATACCTACATATGTTGTATAGAAAACAAAATATCTGAAAATATTCAATAATTTGTATCTATGGGTTTATAGTTTGGTACATATTCTTCAACTATACATACCATCGCTATCGACAGTTGGATCTCATGTGTTACATGCAACTAGTTTTATATTTATGACATTATTTTCTTACAAAACAAGTTGCTATGCCTGAAACGAGATGAAATTATAAAATGAATGTAAGATCCTTAGCGACATCTATTAGAAAAATGTACAAACAACTGACTATGACCAATATGACCGTAAACGATAAAACAGGTAACGATAATAACGGTTCGAGTTATAATATTGTTTGTACACCCGCCATCTATGAACTATTGTTAAAAACATTTTCCTGAAGTTTTTATTTAATGTTGACGACAAAGAAAAAATATGTTTTCCGCCATCTATGAAGTGATCGAAATATTTTTTTCATAAAAATTCAGTATATATTATAATAATTACACTGTGATTATAATAATAAATAGTAAAAATAAAAGAAGATATGCGTTAGTTTTTAGCGACATCTGTCATACAATAATATATCATAATAGGTTGTACTGCCATCTGTGATGAAATTGTTTATATCAATAATAAGACCCATGCGATTAGAAGAACCGTTTATATAAGTGTGGTGAAAAATGAATAGATGGCGTAAAATAAATAATATGGGAGATTTATTTACCACGTATTTTTAAAGCAATAAAACAAAATACAGATCTACATGAAATTAAAAACAAAAATATATATAATAAGTCGCAAAATTAATTATGTTATGTATACCTATTTCAATCAACGTCTTTTTCGTGTATTCTACAGCTTATGACAAAAATCAAGGTGTAAGTATAAAAAATATTGTAAAATTCATTATATTTTTAAGAAATTTAGACAGCACATAGAAAGTCAGAGATGAGAGATACTTTAACATTAGAAAGCATTTATTATAGGTTTATATTTATAATGTATTTATTTATTTATTTATAATGATCAAATAAGAATAAAAACGTCCGAATAAAACCTATTTCATAAATATTGCAAAACTTGTTAATACTACTTTTCAATGTAACTATGAAATATTATATTGTTAATTAATTTAGGTTTATTATTTTTATTTACATATTATAAGATGTTGAAAAGTAATGAAATAATAACAGCGAAATATTGAAGCATTTATTCATTATCGCATTTACCTAAATTGTTTACTACGTACTTAATTCTTAATATCTAAAAAAATCACAGCAAAATTGAAAAATATGCATACCATCACCGCATATCCAACAATGTGGGGAAACCAGCGACAGGTGTGTGGGTGTGCTTTTTCCTTATAAAGGAAGCACAATACTCGCGTGTACCACAAAGTGAAACAGTGTGAAAAATATTTAGAATTGAATATTTCCACTTTCAATTTTTTTTTGTGTTATTTTAGTATGTAAGACAAATATTAATCTTAAACGCATTCAATTAAATGTTGCCATATTCTGAGAATTTGTGATATTTAGACTTAAAATACAAACGAAAACTGTCTCTACACCGGCAATCGAACCTAGCACCTTTTGATCAAGAATCAGATATCTAAATAAAAATATTTATTCTATAATAAACATATATTAGCCAACTTTAAAGCTAATTAAATACAATATTAACCCTATCTTAACCGAATAATGAAAGCACTGTGAAAATAAATGTTTCATAAAAAATGGGCAAAATATGAGATTTTGATATTTGCTATAATTTTTTTTGTACTTTATTTTGGAAATTTTAACGCTTCCAATTGTCATCATTCATATATAAAACTATATAAGTACTTTTCATAAAATAAAAAATCTTTCATTTTTAATTATTATTAGAGATTCAAGGAAATATAATTACCTAATTGAAAAAAAATAAAGCATGCTAGAAAACAAAAAAAAAACTCACATTTATTAAATTTTAAATAACCGTGTTTAGCAAGAAAAGCACACTTGGCAATAACCGAGTTTTCAACTGTTCGATTACCGAGTCGCAATAACCGAGTACAGAAGATTCCGTCATTCTCAGTATTGTAAGCGATCAAAAATATTGTGATTAATAATTTAGAAGAAACATAACACAGCTGATAACAATTTTCATTGAGATAGACGTAAAATACATTAATGATTCTAATTGCAATCATCGGTTAAGAAAGGATTAATTAAATAATCGTATCTTACCAGTGTCATTGAGAAGGGCGATTATGTCGGTAGTCGACCCATCGGTCGCCATCCCTGTGAACAAACAATTAAATATATTTAATAATATATCTAAAATAGTAAAAGAATTTAAATAAATGTATATCAAGTATGCAACAAATCATTATTATTGATGAATTCATCTCTTGGGTGGCGCCTAGGAAACTATAACTAAGATTTATTGCAATAGGCTTAGGTACATGTAAGCCTGGTAAAGAGTCATAGAGGGGTAGTTCGGATTAGAAGAATATTATTATCAATAAAAACGAGTTGTGGTCAACGCTAAAATCCTCACTAACAAGTCACTCAACAAAATATTCAACTTTTGTATGGAAAATATTCACATTTTATATTAATTAAATAGTTAAATTATTTTAAAAAGGCTTTTAATAAGTTTTGTCATAGTTATGGTGTCTTGCTATTGTTAGATTCCCAGTAGGTTATTTTTTTTACAGAGATCTTGCTCATACCCCTGATATTTCTCATTTATAAGATCTGAAGTCCCCGAGTGTGAATCCTCCATTCACATTCGTCGATTTTTCTTTTGCACTATGGTGCCGAGATTACTAATCTAGAGGGCTCCATGAGCTACTTTTTGTGCTATGCATTTTTTTCTTGTCGTTCACTTACAGTCCCCATATGCAGAGCAGCTGTAAGTAGCGAGTAGCGAGTTACATAAATTATTGTTGATGTAATATTTTATTACGAAAACTTGACAATTCTTCAATGTAATTTTATGAAATATACGATTCATTAAGAGAATTGAATTCTCATGAACGAATCGACAGTTGGACTAGTTTTTTACACCCGGCGTTGCTCGAGAATATAAATGTCAAGCAATATGGTAACTTATCAAGAAAATCGTTTTCGTAATTATGAACTGTTTATTGGTTACGATAAATTCAGAACGAGTAATAAATATCCAATACAATAAATAAGTTAGTTTTTTTTTTAAACAGTTCCGTCCGTCCCTTCAGTCCCTCCATCCGTCCCTTCCCTTCAGCCCTTACTGTCCCTTCAGTCTCAAATAATGTAAAGGGAAGTGGTTTGAAATTATGGAATTTTCACTACCTTGAATAACAATACATCCAAGAAATGATAAGAACAACCAACTAAACACTAGCACTCTTGGAATTATACTAAATCATGAAACGGCTTTGTAAAAACTACATATTTTATAAAATATATTTAATTTATGTACAATACGAGTGGGTTCTGGTAACACTGAACTTTCCTCTATAATAATAATTAAAATTTATAAAGCGCCGTTTAGTGATACAAGATCACTCCAAGGGCGCTGTAGCTTATTTGTTGGCTCACAGAAACAAGGCAGTCTTAAGAAGTTTACCGAAGGTGTCTATGCTAGTGTACGCTTAATGTTATGTTAGTGTACGCTTTTTTTCTTGTTGAAAAGTTGACAATCTCTTAATGCGCCTATTATTTAAAACATTTTAAAAATATATCATGATATAGAAAGCAGTGTCGGTAGGTATCAAATTAATTTCTTTTGGTAATTCAATTCCTTACTGGATACGGCACTACTTTCCACCTATCCGACCTCATGTCAGGGAATTCCTTCAGACTCATTGGACTTGTAAGCACGGATATTGAACTTATACCCACGTATATTGGATTTGTAGCCACGCATATTGGAATTGTAGCCACGGATATTGGACTTGTAGCCACGGATATTGGACTTGTACCACGGATATTGGTCTTGTAGCCACGGATATTGGTCTTGTAGCCACGAAGCGGCTTTCAAGACTTTTTATCAAAAATACAGTGCATTTTTATATTCACTTTCAGTGTACGGATAGCCCACTGTTTCCTTATAATCAGCTCTCTTTAAGTGCAGCGTCTGCAAGGTTTTAGAGTTCTCCAGAGTCACGTGGGTGCGCAGAGTGAAAATTTGTGTCTTTTCGCTTGGTTGTCTCAAACGACTCTCCACGGCCAAGAGGCTCAAGACGGAAACAATACCGGGTGAAAAATTCATAGATCTGGCTCTGCATATTGCAGTTATGTACACGATGTCATGTTATATACATACAAGTTTTCATTACATAATCATGTGATATACATAAGTAGTAAATAATAAATTATTATTAACTAGAATTTACCATAATTTTTGCATCTATTATTGTTATTTTATCTTATTGTTTGTTAAGTTGTCAACACATTGTCATTTCGTTGTGATTGACGTATTTCGTCCATTATTTAATACATCGTCATAAAGTTGTGGTCATAATTTAAACGTCTTTTATTACTACCGTGAAATATTTATTTACACACATCGTTTGGTTCGATACTCGAAATTTCATAGAAGACATTTTAAAACGAAATTCGCAGATCATTTGTATTCAATTTTTCAAAAAAAAAATGGCCATGAAAAATGACAAACGAACCAGAACTCATCGCATTGCAAGTATTTTTTACGTCCAAGAAAACATTACTTGAAATTAATATTATATTTATTTGTTTAATCGACATAATGTAAAATATTAAAATTGTTATAAAAATTATCAATAATCCAACTGTCTCTTAAAATATCGACATAGTTTCAAGCCAAAATACGCGTGATTCTGTATGGACCCATTTTTTTTGCTTTATTTGTTTTTAATATGAAATGGTTTCAGATCAATATATTTTTAATTTTTTTCTTACTGCGTACATAGTATAATTTTTTAAAATTTTAATTTATATGATCGTACCATCTTTTCTTTGGTCGAGCTCTACATCTCATTATTATTATTCTACTCTTATTAGCCTCGTGTAGGTACCTTATCATTATTTTTTTCTAAGAGAGGAATCCATCTGAAGACAGAAAAAAGAACGATTTTAGTAGCAATGACATTTTACATATAGACATGTTAAATGAGAGCAAAACGTTCTACAAAAATGATACATTTTAACGAATTCTTACAATATCACCAAGAAAGAGCACACACGACAGAAAACATTAAGTGAGAAAGAGATCATCATACAATAATAGACACACACTGCAGACGTATTTTCTCTTTTACTCCAGTGCTATCACGTTATAATTATCTCCACCAAATAATGTCTGTGAAAGAGACAAACTTATATTAAGTTATAGCTGTGTGAAAAAGCTAATACAAAAACAAAATCCCTCTGCATAGTTGCAAGCGAATATGACTTCACTACTTTCTCGTTTCCCCCCCTCCCCCCCTTAGCGCTTTTGTCCCGTTTCTATCGGGGTGCGCTTTGACCATGATCCTGGAATTGGCGAGTCTGGTTATTACATTGAAGCGACTGCCATCTGACCTTCGTAACCCTTAGAAAGGGGAACCAGACAAATTGGATCATGGCTACACATAGCTAGTGATATAAATCACTACTTTCTCGTTTACTTAAATAAAAATAAATATGAAAAATTCATATAAATATATTAGTTATTGAATATTTATGCAGCATGAAATGATATATCTGGTCGTTCCTTCACCGTTCTAGTTTAACGTTTACATGTTTTTATCACAAAAGATTGTATTTTGACTACGACAGTAGGTATGTCCGAACATTGCAACATCTTGCGTGTAACTAAAGTGCGGTAAGAATTAACTGTGGTATGTGCCTTAATTTTTGTTTGCACTAGTTTCGTATTAATTATTTTTATATATCATTCCTCAACGAATCGTAATCGCCAGGACATTATCAAAAATACTAACCTACGTCAAATTAATTGCCTGCTATAAATAAGATAAAAAAATTACATCTGGAGTTATTCACGGAGAGTTAAGTCGTCAACTTTTATAGCGCCAATATGTGACATTATTAAATTTACGACTGAATTAAAAATGTTATGTTATCTTCAACAAAATTATCCGCTTGGGAATTTCGTGTTTGAAAGATTGCTTCTTAATAATTAAACAAGGTTTTATATGGGTTGGTAACAACACGTAAAATTTTATCTGTTGGTCCTAAACCGTGAATCAATGATCTTAAATCCTCTGTAATAGTAATCAAATTGGTACCTCATTTATATGTATACATTTTAAGAACTTTGGAAATATATTGGCAGTTAAAAACACATAAATTAATAAAAAAAAAATGTTTTTCTTAAAAAATTTTGAGAAACTGGAATTTAAAAAAAAAATGAGATTTTGTATTCTATCAGGGTTCTAACTTATATGGTTTATGAGATATATGGAAAAATAAAGTAAATATTCAAAAGTTAATAACCCATGACTGAAACAAAAATTCAAAATTCTTAGTATAAAAGTTTTGTAGGCTTATAACTATCTATATATTCTGAAATTTCGCACTCTGTGAATTGAGGGACACATACACACACATCATAGACAGACACACTAAATGTTCTACTCCAAATCCATTTACTGAACATATTATATGCTGCAAAGCCTCTAAGTTGGTGATTTTTGACTTCAAAGCTGGGAAAGCCGTGAAAAATATAGACCCTGCATACAAATCTTGCGTATCTTGGCTTGATACTTTGTCGATATGTTAAGAGAATAAAATTCTCTTGAGCAAATCGAAAGTTCGATCACACTTTTTTTCATTTAAATTCGATGAGCATTTCTTGAACTCGAATAAAAATGACTGCAGCATATTACAATTTATTTTATATGGACATTTTATCGTCAGACAAGTTTATCGCATCAACCCATTTTCATATTCAAAAGATGTAAATATTAAGTCATAAAATTATATGACTCCCATATAAGATGTTATAAGTGCAAACGTTGAATAATAATTACATTTGTAAAACAACATGAGTGGTGATCTTACTTGCAATAGAATATAAAAAAAAATACATTTATATAATGCATTATATGTACAATGGCATTCCACTTAGAAAAGTAATAGATAAAAAAATCGACTCAATTTGTCTGATTGACATGTCATGTGATAAGTATCGAATGATTTTGTAGAAAAATGTATGTAAAGTTTGCATGTCTATATAGCTTACCATACTAAATCATTATTCAAATTATTTCCGTATGATACCTACATGCCTTCTATCATACGGAATCTTCCTATATTATTATGGCCTGTAGACAACGATTGAGATGGGTTGGACAAGTACAAAGAATGCCAAACTCCGGGTATCCAAGAGGGTGATGATGGGGCATTTGGGGGAAAGGAGGAGGATAGGAAGACCAAGACTGAGATGGGAAGATGAAGTAACCAAAGATGCGAACCAGCTTCTCCAATTGGCCGGATGGAGAGCAGTGGCTGACGATAGAGAGGGTTGGAGGAGGCCAAAGCCCAATTTGGGCTGTAATGCCATTGAAGAAGAATAAGACAATGATAAAATTTAAAATACATATTTGATCATCAATAAAAACAACACATTGGAGGAGATAAGTAAACGGATAATACCAGCCAACTGATGCTACTTTGAACTTAGAAGCCAAATTAGATCTCGTCTACTTTCAAGGAAGACCAAAATAGTGACTCTGTTCAATACCTTGATAAGACATGTAGTTTTGTATAAGTCAGAAACGTGGAGTCTAAGGCTGGCAAAACACACGACAATTCGTGTCGTCGACGATAAAAAATCGTTGTCGTCTAAGTGTGAACAGCTCCATTTAAAATGTATTGCCACTAGATAACACGACATTTTGTCGCGCCCAACACACGATTAGTGGGAACGGACAGTAACGAAGCAGGATGAAAAATCCCAAGACATATTTGAGAGACGCATGCTGCGACGCATATATGGTCAAGTTTGTGAGCGCCGTGTCTGGAGGAGGAGACATAATGCCGTATCATCTGTATGGTGATATGAGCGCAGTTTGTTTTGTTGAAATTGCACGGCTTCATTCAAGGCACGTGTCCTCCAAATGCACACGGTTTAGCAACGCGAACTGTTCCTGCTAATACGTGTTCAATTCAAGGCAGTTTTATAAATTTTACCATGCATATTGATTGAGCGTTACAAGGCTGTGTTAGAGGAATTTTTTGTGTACGATTGTTTTTGTTTTAATAGATTAATCTACATAAATCTACATTATATCATAAATATTCGTTAAGACATTTTTTTTTGTATGAGATTGGTAGGTACCTGCTCATGAATTTTTCAATGAAATAATCACACTTTGCGTCGTAATTACCTTCACAAGATATAAAGCATCGAATTCGACATTTGTAATTATCCTTGTCTCCTTCGTAATTTACAATTTTAAAATTGTCCAAAATACCAATTTTAAGTTCCATATTACTTGAAGACTTAAACAAAATTACTGATTACTACTATATAATCTGTGAACAAAATACAAATATGACAGTGACAGACGAAATGCGAGCGAAAAGAAATAGCGCGCGAACCTCATGGCTATACTTACATATATGTTCCATATTCAATAATTAATTGCCTTGAATTGAACACGTATTAACGGGAACAGTTTGCGTTGTTAAACTGTGTGCATTTGGAGGACACGTGCCTTGAATTCAAAACGAGTGCATTAACTCATCAAACTAGTGCCTAATTTGAGGCAGTACTTGCCTCCTAATCAACACGGAGAGGTAAATACGCAGACGGGGAGCCGGCAAAGATAGTAATGACTGTTAATCCAGTGGGAAGAAGACGGAGGATGGAGTACAGCCAATTGCAGAGTGCTCGGTGTTAACTGGAGGATGCCGCTCTGGATAGAAGAGGGTGGCGATTGATCTTGGAAGCTGCTAAGACCCGCCAAGGGGTGTAAAGTTATAGAGCAAAAGAATTTGGAATATCTTTCACTGTCGCGTTTATAACATGAAGTTATATAATTTAATCGTGTGAAATATAAATTTACTGTCGCTTTTTAATATATTTTTTATCACTGAACATAATTTATCTTTAGAGCGTGTTGTCAATTGTTAATGATAAAGCCCGTTACTGAATATGGTTGACATTCAAATAGTTCCTACAGATTGTCATTTAAAATTATTGTTTATGGTACGATTAAACCAATGAAGTCATTTATAAATCGACCACCTTAACGTAGTGGTAAGTCGTCAGATTTCAGTGCTGTCGATTTCAACTGATCAATTGAGCCGTCGTCGGTCGATTTCAATTGATCAATAATAGAGCCATCAGTCGATTACAACTGATGAATTGAGCCGTCGCGTCGGTCGATTGCCTATTTTCGAAAATTGTTAAAATATCATTATCTTTTATATTCTCTTACTTGTTTTTTGTTGTATTTCATTTTTTGGTTTTTATATTTTTTATTGTGTTTTTTTATTATTGTTTTGATTTATGTTTTTTTTTATTATTACATTTATTTATGATATTTTTTCTCTTTTTTCGCACCCTTAAAGGGGAGATATTCACAAAAACGGCGCTATATGAATTATCTAAATATTTTTCTGTTCATATTATTCATTTGTAAGTACTTTGTTTTTTAGATACTTTCAATATTTTTACATTTTTATTTACTTCGTAATTTTTATTATATTTTGTATGTTTCTTTTTTATCTTGTTTTCTATTTCTCTGTTTTTAAAGATGGAATACCTGCTAATTTTCTTTATTTCATTTGTTCAAGATGATGATGTACCTATATGTTTGTTTTTTTATGTTAATGATTAATTTATAAATAAATAGGTAGGTACATAATGAAAACATGAAAGTTACAAGGCATTTGGGTTATTTGCAGCGGTGTTTTCGAAATCAGGAAAAAAACTTGAGAGATCAGCAAAAGCCCAAGGAATTCATGTAGAGGTCTCCCTAAAGACGGACATTTAAAATGCTTATCAAAACTGAGGACCGACAAAAACGAGTGACGGGATTGTTTGCTCTAAATAAAATTGCTGCTTAGTGAATACCTACCACTACAAAATGGTGCTAATAATGGGTACAAGAATAAGAGACTGCCTCACCTGTGATATGCGATTTTCAAACTTTAATAAAAGCTAATCACAAATGCCTGATGGATGCACTTATTGTGAGGCCCTGATATAGACCATGGGAGACCATTTTTATTTCATCATAAAAATTAGCTCAATAAAAGGCTTAATATGTACCTACATCTTATTATATAAGCAGAATAAATGCAGTTGAAATGAGATCGCTTAGAAGAATTTGTAACAGAACGATGTATGACAGAGTTCGAAATGAAGATACAAGGAAAGAATGTAAGATGAAGAAAGATGTAATTAACAGAATGAAACTTAACACATTGAGATGGTTTGGCCACTTGGGGAGAATGAATGAAGAACGCCTGACGAAGAAAATATACAAAGCTGACAGGAATGGAATAAGAGATCGGGGGCGCCCAAGAAAAGGATGGCACGACCATGTTAACGATATTCTGAAAGATGGAAATGTAAGAAGCGTGAACAACAGAGGAACGTGCATAAGACGATGAGGCGATGAATGTTTGTCAAGATAGAAAAATGTGGCGTTCTGTTCTCTCTGCCTACCCGTGAGGAACATGGCATGATGGTATGTATGTATGTACATCTCATTATATTTTTTTATATAAATGAATAAAAACCTTTGCAAAATTACATAGACGGATCGCTTTTATCACCGATTACAGGTCGTAAGTCTGGTAAAATCCCAGTTTCTTAGACACATGTCTTGTCTTAGTTTGTATTGATATTTGATTAATCATTCTAATTGAAATAAATCTTTCAAACTGTCTACTATGTATGATTGATAGTTATTAATCAAAGATAGAAAAGCACTTGGTCATGGATTAATAGATAACTATTATTACTTGTTAAGTAATAAATATTTAGATTAATAACGTAATCCGAATCACGAGCATTTTAAAATGAAACACTGTGTTTGGATTCTACAATATATTTTATACTTATGTCGATAGCTATTTCGCCTTACTATGTTTTAAGTTAAGGAGCCTTGGGGAAATCGGGCATTAGGGATTGGTCAGTCAATTGTCAAGCTTAACTATAGTCTCCACCTACCACCATTGTTCAAATATTCAGTACACAGAAACTGACCAATCAAAAATCATGTAAGCACCACCCTTTACCAATATATACCAGGACAGAAACAAAGTCGATATAGTTATGATAATGCCCTAGTAAGGCGAAATAGCTATCGACATAAGGATAAAATATATTGTAGAATCCAAACACAGTGTTTCATTTTAATAATATTCAGAATGGAATTCTCCCAAATAAATAATAACAAACTTAATAATTTTAAAAGTCACTATACATCATTGGTCGTCTCTAAGTTCTAAGTATGCTAGAAGAACGTGGATATAGCACGAAATGTAAGAATTGAATGGTTGGACAAAGAGATACGTTCGCTATCTGTGATGACTGTAAGTAGACACCATTATCAGGCTAAGGACGAGACAGGAGGTGCACAAGTGTACCATAAAGAAGTTTCTTACTACCAATAGAAGCATCAAATGAATTTAGTAAAATAGTATACATAATGTCACGAAGAAAAAAATAAAATTTAAAGAGACTGCTCGTAGTAATCATATCAACGATGAAATCTTAGATTATATATGATACAGATACCTAGTCAGCACAATGAAAGTATAACAACTAAAACTAAGAACAATGTTCTGAGTTTCAATCGCCCGGCCGTCAATACAGTCATAGAACACATAGTAGTACACGTAAAATCTCTTTTCTATGCAGTATACGTACACCTACTGATTCGATTACCGATCTACCGCCTCACACACACACGTAAATAAAACTTGTCATACATTTGAATTCGAAATTTATATTGCACGCGGCTTCTGTACCTTATAATAGGCGTGATGACAGTAAGAAAAAATAATTGAAATTATGATTTTATACAATAAAATATGTTATAAAGATTTGAAAAAATATATTTATTTTCATTTTAAAAGAGCGAATAATATTAATATTATTAAAATAAAAATACAAAATATGTTTGTCCGCCATTTTATGTGAAACACCAATCAGAGCGCATGACGTCACCATATTGTTACTGTCAATTGTGTTTGTTACTGTCAACTGTAGTGTTGTTCGAAATGGCTATTTTTTTCATAACAAGCTATATGGAATATGCTGCTTATTTTTAACATGCTATTTTTATTTATTGATTTATTTGGTTTATTTGGGACGATAAACCAAATAATATCGCTATCCGCTCTATTGAATCGTTGACGCATCTGTTATAACACGCACCGAGTATTGTAACGTGGTGGAGAATATTTAACGTTTCAGAAATAAATAACTTGGTGGCTTTCATTGCTTGATTATAAAATAAAATGATGTTATTATATTGTTTGTGGGAGTTGTACAGTGTTACATGAGGTTGAAATGGAAATACACAATGTATTATGATGAATCTAATATACATATGGGATAATTGTTATGATTCATATACATATTATGATCAATATATTTAAAAAAAAAAATAGAATGTTATGTAATAGGTGTGATGACTGTAAGAAAAAATCATTGAAATTATGATTTTAAAAAATAAAATAGGTTATAAAGATTTAAAAAGCGTACTTATTTTCATTTTAAAGGAGTGAATAATAATATTATAAATATAAAAATACAAAATGTGTTAGTCCGCCATTTTATGAGAAAAAACAATCAGAGCGCACGACGTCATAGTATGGTCGCGTCAATTCTTCTGATAGTCTTCAATACAATATACGCATTAATTGTCGGTCTGGACAATGTTTATTTTGGTGTTTTTGATATATTAATATTTTATTAGGTACTTAAAACTAAAACAAAACAATAAAATAGCAATGGAACAAGGATTCATCAAAGCAAATAGTTTCAATTTACCTAGATACTCGCCTACCTATCGGGGGATACTATGGGCCGGTATTACAGTGTCAGTTTTAGAGCTAAACTCAAGTTTCACAAAAATATAGCGTATTACAGTGTCCGTTTAGGCCTAATCTTCCCTCAAATATGTCACTAAAACGACAAATATTTAACTCAACGTTTCTGGCAGATTAAGTACTTAACTGTGAGTCAACTGTCATTTGCTAGGCAACTCGTGTAGTTTCAGTTTCTATCACTAGAGGCGTTAGGCAACGTGTGTAGTTTCAGTGTTGTATTACTAAAGGCGTTAGTTGTATCGACGGTGGCGCCACACAACAAAACAAACTGACAGCCGTATCGAACATGGGCATTTAAAAGCATTATTTTGGTGAAAAAAATTAAATTTACCATGTTGGATAATAAAACAATGGTATTTAAAGTCGTAGCGTCCCGTTTTGTATTTCGTATTATTTGAGGTTATTTAAATTTGACAGATAAAAACCACAGAAAAAGTGAAATATGTCTATAATTGAAGATTTAGTAACTGACATGTTATATTGCACTGTAATACGGAAATGGATTCAATCTCCCCTTAACATTAATCTTGAGTTTAACAAACTCAATGAGTTGAGGGCCGACTGTAATATCGGGCCTAAGTTTATTGTATTTTGTATGTAACTTAGTTCTTATTGAATAAATAAATAAATAATGAACGCTCGCAACGTATGGTAAACTAATTTAGTTTTAGTATTCTACAATTTTGTCACGCGATGGTGAGCTGACGAACGTTCGACATGTTATGATGCTGGTCACTGCCAAACTAAACTAGCAAGCTATATTTTTTTCATGCAATGAAGCGATTCGCGAAACGACGGCGATTACGCGAAGCATGCGTTTTAAAACATCGTTACAATTTTAGCAGCATACGAATTATTACATAGCGCTCGTTATTTGTATTGTGTTAATAACAAGCTATATTTATCTGCTATCGTTATTTTTAGCAATAGCAGCCATAGTAGTTATTTTTCTGCCTGTCTTAACTACTCTTAACTAGAATGGAACTTTTGATGGTCGGATATTTCTTTGCGTCGAACAAAGACATCAGAATTTCGAAACGTAAAAACTTAATAATAAGTACATATAAGTACTTTATTTATCTGTAATTTAAATACAACTTACATCTCGAAAATCGATAAAATATGCTCCTTCTTCTCTCTACATTATGTGTTCATAAGCTAAAAACATACGCGGGAAACGTATGATGGCCTATTTTGACGTTTGGACATTAATGAAGTTCTGTATATGCTTATTGCCTAAATAATGGTAAATATTATATTATTGAGAGCTAAAAGTGGGGGAACAAATACTGTACTTCATTGTAAACGCGTACTTAATAAACTAGTTGCATGTAACACATGAGATCCAACTGTCGATAGCGATAGTATGTATAGTTGAAGAATATGTACCAAACTATAAACCCATAGATACAAATTATTGAATATTTTCAGATATTTTGTTTTCTATACAACATATGTAGGTATGTATGTCAAGATAGGATAGTATGGAGGAAGATCCTTTTTCCTACCCAGAATATGCAAATAGCATGATGGTATGTATGTATGTTTGGAGTCGAAGTATCAAACTATTAAGTCTTCTTACATATTGTGTATAGGCGACTGCCATACAAAATGTATGAAGCGATGTCGTCACTAAATTCAATTTTTAAAAAAATTGTTAAAAAAAAATTGAGATCTTCTGCTACATTGCTGATATTTTTTATAGAAAATTAAATTATCTAGTTGGGGTGTTTCGGCTTTTTTCGATAATTGTAAAAGTTTTGGAAATATAGGCAGTTAAACTCATAAATTTATCATAAAAAAAATATTTTTCTTAATAAAAAATGTTTGAGAAACCCTGGAATTTTTTTGAAAAAACTAATTTGAGATTTTGTATTTGTCTATGTTTGTACCAATTTTCAGCGTTCTAGCGTTTATGGTTTCTGAGATATATGGAAAAATAAAATAAAAATTCAAAAGTTGATAACCCCTGACTGAAACAAAAATTCAAAATTCCGAGTATAAAAGTTTTGTTGGCCTGTAACTGTTTATATATTCTGAAATTTTAGGCTCTGTTTATTGAGCGGATCAAAAGTTATAAGGGGGGGGACGGACACACAGACACACAGACACACACACACACAGACACACACACACACAGACACACACACAGACACACACACACACAGACACACGAAATGTTCTACTCCGAATTCTGAGTAAATCCGTGTATGGAACATATATGCTGCGAAGCCTCTAAGTTGGTGTTTTTTGACTTCAAAGTTGGAAAAGCCGTGAAAAAAGTAGACCTCTCCATACAATTCTCGCGTATTCTGGCTTGATACATTGTCGATATGTTAAGAGAACAAAGTTCTCCTGAACAAATCGACAGTTGGATTACGCGTTTATGTATGTATGACTTCACTATAAAAAAAGAATTTCTCCTGTTTTGAAGTGAGTCACATTTCACAAAACATACAAACTAACTAAAACTATATAAATCTTAATCTAGGTATAATATTAAGGAACATACATAACATGCATTTTTGAATAATACTAGTTGCATGTAACACATGAGATCCAACTGTCGATAGCGATAGTATGTATAGTTGAAGAATATGTACCAAACTATAAAACCATAGATACAAATTATTGAATATTTTCAGATATTTTGTTTTCTATACAACATATGTAGGTATGTATGTCAAGATAGGATAGTATGGAGGAAGATCCTTTTTCCTACCCAGAATATGCAAATAGCATGATGGTATGTATGTATGTTTGGAGATGAAGTATCAAACTATTAAGTCTTCTTACATATTGTGTATAGGCGACTGCCATACAAAATGTATGAAGCGATGTCGTCACTAAATTCAATTTTTAAAAAAATTGTTAAAAAAAAATTGAGATCTTCTACTACAATGTTAATATTTTTTATATAAAATTAAATTATCTAGTTGGGGTGTTTCGGCTTTTTTCGATAATTGTAAAAGTTTTGGAAATATAGGCAGTTAAACTCATAAATTTATCATAAAAAAAATATTTTTCTTAATAAAAAATGTTTGAGAAACCCTGGAATTTTTTTGAAAAAACTAATTTGAGATTTTGTATTTTTCTATGTTTGTACCAATTTTCAGCGTTCTAGCGTTTATGGTTTCTGAGATATATGGAAAAATAAAATAAAAATTCAAAAGTTGATAACCCCTGACTGAAACAAAAATTCAAAATTCTGAGTATAAAAGTTTTGTAGGCCTGTAACTGTTTATATATTCTGAAATTTTAGGCTCTGTAAATTGAGCGGATCAAAAGTTATAAGGGGGGGACGGACACACAGACACACAGACACACACACAGACACACACACAGACACACACACACACAGACACACGAAATGTTCTACTCCGAATTCTGAGTAAATCCGTGTATGGAACATATATGCTGCGAAGCCTCTAAGTTGGTGTTTTTTGACTTCAAAGTTGGAAAAGCCGTGAAAAAAGTAGACCTCTCCATACAATTCTCGCGTATTCTGGCTTGATACATTGTCGATATGTTAAGAGAACAAAGTTCTCCTGAACAAATCGACAGTTGGATTACGCGTTTATGTATGTATGACTTCACTATAAAAAAAGAATTTCTCCTGTTTTGAAGTGAGTCACATTTCACAAAACATACAAACTAACTAAAACTATATAAATCTTAATCTAGGTATAATATTAAGGAACATACATAACATGCATTTTTGAATAATACTAGTTGCATGTAACACATGAGATCCAACTGTCGATAGCGATAGTATGTATAGTTGAAGAATATGTACCAAACTATAAAACCATAGATACAAATTATTGAATATTTTCAGATATTTTGTTTTCTATACAACATATGTAGGTATGTATGTCAAGATAGGATAGTATGGAGGAAGATCCTTTTTCCTACCCAGAATATGCAAATAGCATGATGGTATGTATGTATGTTTGGAGATGAAGTATCAAACTATTAAGTCTTCTTACATATTGTGTATAGGCGACTGCCATACAAAATGTATGAAGCGATGTCGTCACTAAATTCAATTTTTAAAAAAATTGTTAAAAAAAAATTGAGATCTTCTACTACAATGTTAATATTTTTTATATAAAATTAAATTATCTAGTTGGGGTGTTTCGGCTTTTTTCGATAATTGTAAAAGTTTTGGAAATATAGGCAGTTAAACTCATAAATTTATCATAAAAAAAATATTTTTCTTAATAAAAAATGTTTGAGAAACCCTGGAATTTTTTTGAAAAAACTAATTTGAGATTTTGTATTTTTCTATGTTTGTACCAATTTTCAGCGTTCTAGCGTTTATGGTTTCTGAGATATATGGAAAAATAAAATAAAAATTCAAAAGTTGATAACCCCTGACTGAAACAAAAATTCAAAATTCTGAGTATAAAAGTTTTGTAGGCCTGTAACTGTTTATATATTCTGAAATTTAAGGCTCTGTAAATTGAGCGGATCAAAAGTTATAAGGGGGGGACGGACACACAGACACACAGACACACACACAGACACACACAGACACACACACACACAGACACACGAAATGTTCTACTCCGAATTCTGAGTAAATCCGTGTATGGAACATATATGCTGCGAAGCCTCTAAGTTGGTGTTTTTTGACTTCAAAGTTGGAAAAGCC